>JAIGNY010001016.1:1450000-1470000 GCA_020152595.1 Chiridota heheva
TATTATTGGAGTCAATGAAAACAATCGTGATTTTGATGATTTTCTGAAATAGACCTACTATACTATAGGCCTACTACACTGTAGGCCTACTATACTGTAGGCCTACTATACTATAGGCCTACTATCCTATAAGCCTACTATACTATAGGCTTACTATCCTATAGGCCTACTATACTATAGGTATACTATACTATAGACCTACTATACTATAGGCCTACTATCGTATAGGCCTACTATACTATAGGTCTACTATCGTATAGGCCTACTATACTATAGGCCTACAATCCTATAGGCCTACTATACTATAGGCCTACATGTTGGCTTTATTCGCCGACCCAGCTCAGCTGGAGACCTCCCATATATGAAGACTCATGCTGGAATTACTTTTCTATGAGTTTAATGTGTTCATGCATTCGGCACAGGATAATGCATTGACGAGACTCATATACTCTCTATACAAAGTATATATTTGTATTATGCCAGACAATGGCATGAGTATACCTGCTGCACTTAATATGGCCAACTTTGACTACAACAAACAGTCCGGGAGCAGCCCGAAAAACTGGGTACTTTGAAATACCCAAAAAGTGGGTACTTTTATGTATTACGTCAACGCATCATCCTACACATTTGACTAGCCCACACTTAACGTATGGGATTTTTCATTTTCTGCTCCGGATTGTCTAACATTTCACTAAATATCCTGAAATTTTGGAGACGGATAGTAATTAGATGTTCAAAACTTTTCGGAGCTGCTTTTTTTAAATTCATTTTCGCCTTTTTTAGTAAATCAATTAAACTATAATCTATTTGATTGATCTTTTCAAAAAGGCGACGTATATTTCAAAAAGCAGCGGCAAAATGTTTTGAATATCTTTTTTTTATCCGTCTCCAAAATTTCAGGATATCCCGTGAAATTGTGGGCTAGTTAAATGTGTAGGCTCATGAGATGACGTAATATACAAAAGTACCCATTTTGGGGGGGTATTTCAAAGTACCCAATTTTCGGGATAATCCCGGACTGACAAATAAGTTTATGACACTTCTCAGGATTTAGTGACAAAATTAATGCGGTTTCCTGAAACCTTCCCCAACACCATAATTCTCATTGAAAATATAAAAAAATACTTTCACGTTTAATATGCCACTCCACGATAGAACATATAAATTTTACTGACCTGTCTCACAATTGATACCGACATAACCAGGTTTACAAAGACACTCGTCTGAATTGTCATCGCAGATCCCCCCATTTAAACAATTACAGTCCCGTGTTTGGCATTGGAAACCATTCCATCCTGCTTCACAATCTGTGTATGAAATGACAGAATAACAAATATAAAATGCACAATATACTGCAAACTCTCACCCATGTGTAGATTTTATAGGGTACAGCCGAAGTGCGAAGCATTGGCCACACCCTCTACGGCAATAATTTGGGGATCAATCGCAACTTTTGAAGTAGCATAGGTGGGACTTGGGGGCAAAGTCAAAATTGTGTCGCGCTAAATAAAAAGAAATATCAACCTTACAAAAGGCACAAACAATTTCGGAAAACACCTTGATCCCCATATCCCGCCTATGCTAAGTAGAGAATTTGACAAAAGATCTCAGATTATTTGATAACGGATTCCACTTGTTCGCCATTTACGATGAATCGTAATCAAAAAGCTGTAGAGCGATACATCTTTTACCAATTGTGATCTAATATTCTACTACAGGCATTTTTTTTTGATATACAGTGTATACATCGTTATCATTACATCTCATGCTGTCCCTAATTCTCAGTATACCTTTGAAAATGTGTTTAGTTTACACTTTTATGCCAAAAAAAGCCAAATTTGACTTGTTTTCAGTGTCGACTTAAGGGTATTTGCCAAGACAGTGGATGAACACCGAGTGTACACCCTTCTCATATCGAGAAGTGTTCAGAGAACCAGGCAAAGCGTGAATCTGTTACCATCGGAACCGACAGCGTTACATCACCTCCGAAGGAGGGTGAGCTCCACCCAACCATTTAATAGTTTTTCCCAAAGGTCGGGTGAGGGAGCAGGCGTGATGCAGAACACAAACCTCTGTGCTTGATGTCAGCGCATCGTTCTGCATATCTGTGGAAAACTTGCTGGTTTTCCGCCGTTGGACTCGAACATGGGACCTCAGTATCTCAGTCGTATGCTCAGCCGACTGAGCTATCTGGTTCCCTATCACAGAAGCTTCAAGCAAGCCAGCGACTGGACAATAAACTTGAACCAATAAAAGCTTTCAAGAAGAATTCAAAATTTGTGCAAAGTGAAATAAACATCTGGAAATTTATTACTCAATTTCTTCAACAATGAATATGAAAGGAAAAACTTAACTGAGAATTTTCAAGCGGTCTTTATCCAAATATGCCACACTCCACCCATATGCTTGCTTCCATATTGTTTACAGTCTCTGTGTTAAGATCAATGTTTACTAAATGCAGCAATATCCCCTGAAGTACATAACATAAGCTATGATAACTGTGTATAATTATAACTAACCTCTTAGGATGAGTCGCATTACTGGATGTCCGCTCCTGTAATATCGATGCTTAAAGTACGCTATCCAAATTCCAGCATCCGCCTTAGTAACTCCATACAATTTCAAGGCTGGTCGTTTTGCATTCAAGTTTTTGGTTCCGCGTTTCCACGTCAGTCTATTGCGTAAGTTTGGTTTGACATCCACTCGTAGTATTACATTTTCGCCACGATTAGCTACATAAGTAAACTGCTTCGGATTAAGACCTGCAGAAACATAAATTCATATATAATGTATACATTTTTTTTAGATAGTACTGAAAATATGGTTATGTAGCACTGATATCATTTTGTAAACTGTTTTAAAATCAATTCCTTAAAGGGGCGAAGAAAGGATCACTTTTATAGGTTTTAAAATAATTCCTTAGAGAGGGAAGGAAGGATCACCAATATGGGTCTTAAATTAATTCCTTAGACCTGGAAACTAGGATCACCTGTTATGGGTCTTGGATCAATTCCTTAGAGGGGCGAAGGAAAGATCACCTCTTATTGGCCTTTAATCAATTCCTTAGAGGGGCGAAGGAAGGATCACCTCTTATGGGTCTTGAATCAATTCCTTAGAGGGGTGAAGGAAGGTTCACATCTCATAGGTCTTAAATCAACTCGTTATTGGGGTGAAGGAAGGATCACCTCTAATGGCCTTCAATCTATTCCTCAGCGGGGCGTAGGAAGGATCACCTCTCATGGGTCTTAAATCAATTCTTTAGAGGGGTGAAGAAATGATTACCTCTCATGGGTCTTCAATCAATTTCTTAGAGGGGCGAAGGAATGATTACCTCTCATGGGTCTTCAATCAATTTCTTAGAGGGGCGAAACTAGGATCACCTCTAATGGGTCTTTTAATCAATTTCTTAGAGGGGCGAAACTAGGATCACCTCTAATGGGTCTTTTAATAAATTCCTTAGAGGGGCGTAGGAAGGCTCACATGTCATGGGTCTTGAATCAATTCCTCAGAGGGCGTAGGAAGCTTCACATCTCATAGATCTTGAAACCGTAACCTTGAAACCCTTACAAGCAGCGCTATTGCAACTTTTAGGGATTATATAGATGGGTAGCATACATTTCAAGTTACTTCTAATCTTTATTTTTCAAAAAGTACTTTCTTGGGTTAAAAAGCAATTCTTTTATACAAAGGATTGCATTATCTTGATACAAATTTGCATATTTCACTCAAGTTTTAAATACATTTAGGTTTCATTGGCTCAAAACCGCGCTGGAAAACAGTCCTTTGAGACCGAAAGTTTTGTAAAGTGCGGTTTTATATAAGCTATTATTCATATTCATATATTCCCAGAATGCGTTTTCATCATACCGCCAAAATTTCTGACGTATACACGGTAATATATAGAACACCCATAATGCACCATGCTACACTAATGGCGTCCGGATTGTTGATTGATGTAGAATGGATTAAATTTCAAATGATATGTGAAAGTATTAGGATTAAGATACAAAAGCTTCAAATGATCTTGTCATATCTAATATTCAGTCCTGAACTATATTGGCAATTGGCAAAGTATGATTTAATCGTCAGAATAGATTCGAATTCTCTTAGCTAGGATCCTATTGTACTTCGATGTTATTTTTTTTTTTTTTTTTTGGGGATAAAACAAATTAGTTTCATTCAAAAGTTTGAAAGATAAAGATTCGAAGAGAAGTAACTTTAAATATATGCTACCCTTCATCATAATCATAATTCATGATTATCATAATACTCTTACTGAGACACTAAAGTTGAATGTATTTAAAAAAATTAAAACCGATTTTGCTGTCAATATTTTAGCAACTTCTTACGGTGTTCAAAAGTGTTTCATATCTTCCAAACGAAACAAGTCTAGCAACTAACAATGTTTTATTATTGAAAAAATTGTGGAAAAAGTGAAGCTCTTTTTGCAATTGAGTTCATGATTTTCTATATCACCATTTGCCTTTAAAAACAGTATCTTACTTTCAAATAGATTTCTAAGATCCACTTAAGGTCATCTACCAACTGTGGTGTAGCGGTTATCATACCTGTCTACAGACCACGAGGCCCTGGCTTCAAGCCTGGGTTGGGCAGACACGCCAGTCCACCACAACTGGTTTTAAAAGGCCGTGGACATTGACTTGGCTGTCGATGTTATGTCTGTCCGTACGTCGTACCTGTGTTCTCGTCCGGGTCGTATTAAGCGTTTCGTTATGGCATTGTTACTATCATAACCGAATACGCAGGCGATGACCCCGTCATTGTACTTGTGTGTTCACTCGTCGTCGTCGACTTAAGGTCCACTTTTACAAAAAAAGTCAAAATGTTCCTATGCATTCGTAAATTCTTAGAGAAAATAAATGAGCAAATTAAAGATATAATTAACAATTGATTGATTGTGTTTTATGTAATGATATACGCATGGTGCAGAGGCATTGGTGACGTTATCAAGTTATAGAATGTTATATGCTTACCGCTATGCTGTTGTGATAACGCAATCGCCCTCACCCGGCTTCCTTTTATCAGACATTCATAGGCCCCATAACGTATCCCTGCACTAACACTTGGGACCGGTATACGATACTGTAGTCCCGATGTAAAAGTGTTAATTTCTTTTAGCGGTGGAAGCTCGGTGTATCTTCCAGTATTAGCAAAACGTTCCACTGCAACATTTTGAGTAAATGGCTTCGCAACGGCAAATATTTCAACAACGTCTTTCTTTCTCTTGGAAGTAGGGTTGCCAAATATGCAACATATGCTTGCAGCTATGAACAAAAAGGGTAAAATTATTCGTTTGTTGTAGTGAACAATTAAACAAAACGATCAATTTCTTTAAAATCTTAATTGATTCCGGCGGTACAATGGCCGTTTATTAATTAAGTTGCAAAGCACTGGGTGGTAGGAAACGTTGGCGGTCCAAGGCAACGTGGAGAAGGATAGTGGTGAAGGGAAGAAAAGAGCGTGGATGGAATAGTTGGAGGGAGCACCAGTATGTACAAAATACAGAAACAAATGGAAGAAGCTACTTAACGAACAGACGAAACTACTTAACGAACAGACGAAGCTACTTAACGAACAGACGAAGCTACTTAACGAACAGACGAAGCTACTTAACGAACAGACGAAGCTACTTAACGAACAGACGAAGCTACTTAACGAACAGACGAAGCTACTTAACGAACAGACGAAGCTACTTAACGAACAGACGAAGCTACTTAACGAACAGACGAAGCTACTTAACGAACAGACGAAGCTACTTAACGAACAGACGAAGCTACTTAACGAACAGACGAAGCTACTTAACGAACAGACGAAGCTACTTAACGAACAGACGAAGCTACTTAACGAACAGACGAAGCTACTTAACGAACAGACGAAGCTACTTAACGAACAGACGAAGCTACTTAACGAACAGACGAAGCTATTTAACGAACAGACGAAGCTACTTAACGAACAGACGAAGCTACTTAACGAACAGACGAAGCTACTTAACGAACAGACGAAGCTACTTAACGAACAGACGAAGCTTCAATCTCCACATTATCTCAGCCAGGAGGGGAGCGGAAAGGTAAGGTTGGTAATTGGTTGTAGTACAACGAGGTACTTGTTCATTACAGTACACCGGCAGCGTGTTTATGGCAGTACATTAAGTGCTTAATATTGATTGCATGCCACTGGGGGCTTGTTGATTGCAGTACATTGGGTGTTTGTTTATCATACTGGGACCATGTTGATTGCGATACAATGGATTGTTGTTTTCAAAGCACTGGAAGCGTGTTGATGGCATGTAGTACACTGGGGTACTTGTTAAACGCAGTACAATGGGTGCTTTGTTGATTGGAACACAGTAGGAGCATATTGATTGCAGTACAATAGTTTATTTTTTATTGCAGTACACCGGGAACTTGTTGACGACAATACATTGGTTGTCTGTTGGCTGAACACTAGCAGATTGCAGTAATTTTAGTTGATTGCAGGACAATGGTCTTAAAATATTCGATGTACAAAAGGTTGGACTCTCATCTGTTCATTCTTTTATTATCAGGACCATCATTTATCGGGTGGCTCCCACTCCAAGAATAAAAGAGCGAAACTTGTCCGTTATATTTACATGTCAATTTGTCATGTTATAATTGCAACGTTTGTATCCAAATTTGGATATTCAGAATAGGCGCTCAATGCAGACGGAAAAACTTAATATTTGCCAAAAAAGACAAGTTTAAATATAATCGTATGTCTTATATTTATAAAAATATCATTATCTAAAATGCATTGGTCACACTCAGCGATATGAACATTTTACGCTAGTGGGCATCATATGACAGTATGATGGTAATTATAAACATCCCAGATTGCCTCCTCGAGGTTGCATGGCCGTACGAGGCGGGGAACCGTGGGCGGCAGACACCCCCTTCCCCACACACACACACACCTGTCGGCCGGATACCCATCTTAGTCGGGAAAAATCATGAAGGAAATGTTCTGAAAATTGCCCGGAAATTAAGGAAAGCTTCCTAATATTGAGGAAAATTGGCCAAAGAATTTGTGAGTCTGGCAGAATCATGGCCGACTCGGCTAGATATCAGGGTCATGCACTCTCAACTCTACATAGTGATGACAATATGATACTTGGACACCGATCTTATATAGTCAGGCAGAGAGGTAAAACTGTGATTTGTCGGAATCATGCCCGACTCAGCTAGCTAGATTTCCCGTTGGTAAGGAAATTTCCCCTAAAATCGAAAAACTACATGGAAATGAAAAAAAATGTTCCAAAATTGAGAAAAAAATACCGAAACTTGAAGAAAATTGCTTGAAAATTAATCAAAGTTCCAAAAAATTAAAGAAAATATCCCAAAACTGGTCCAAAATGCTCTAAATTTCCCAAAAATACAAAAATCTACCCAAAAAATGAAGGAAAATTGAAGACAATTTTCTGGAAATGAAGGAGATGTTCTGAACATTGCCCGGAAGATTAAAGGAAAGTCCTTAATATTGAGAAAAACTCCCGAAGATTGGCCAAAAATTTCGCAAAAATTAAAAAACCCTGCCTGAAAATAAGAGAATTTTCCCGAATATTGAATAAAATTGTTCGGAAATTAGAGAAATGTTTCAAAAATCGAAAGAAAAAAAGGATCCTGAAAATTAAGGAAAATTCACCAAAAATTGGCCAAAACATTCAAAACATTTTCGAAAATTAAAAACCCTGCTTGAAAACGAAAGAAATATTCCGGACATGAAGGTTATTTTCGGAAGGCAACCCCCCTCTTCTCCCGCCTACCCCACCCCCTGCCCCCTCACCCCCTCCCTTCAAAAAAAAAAATATGGTAAAAACATTGCTTAAAATAAATCATTGCTATTTTACCTTCGTAATAAGTATTCGAGTCAAACAAAAAGTCACCGCCCCCACCCCTGAGTAAGATGGTCCCGTACGGCCATGCGAGGGTGTATGTGTGGTAGAGTGTTGGTGTTGGGTAGGAAATATAGTTTGATGGCCTAAAACAACAAAATAACAGCCCGTACATTTTACTTAAGAGCAAAGAAAGTATATAATTGCAAATTCTGGACTTTTTTTTCTTCTCAGATATCTGAACGTTTCTACTTTTGCAGGAGGGGCGGGAAGGGGGGAGTGGGGCGTGCAACGCAGGATACACTCATGCTAGTTTTCTTTATTTCTCGTTTTGTTCCAGGATTATTACTATAAGTGCGTCCAGGCAACCAAGTTACTTGATCCAACCAATATATCCTTAACAATCACCCTTAATTATATCAATGATGATAAAGATTATACACAATATTTATACATGCACGATCATATCAAATCACCTTTGCATAACGGTGCATCTCCGCTCCAAGTCTCGTCAGCCTGGCAGGTCCTATTATCCGCGCCAGACAGCGTGTCTTCCGGAAAAGCACATGTAACCAATGCTTTGCTCATGTAGGACCTTTCGGGGGATGCAGAATAATCAACGGTTCCCCTATTGACGGAAAAATCTTGGCACGTGACGGCTGTTAAAAGAGGAATTGATCAGTTTTGAATGATCATTCATTCATGTCCATTTAATGTGATAAAGAGCAATAAGTGGATCGAAATATGAAAGAAGGTTTTTTGTTTTTGTATCATGCCTGTTTAACATAACAGAAGGAAAAATATGAGATTAAAAGTAGCAATATGGTATAATTTACAATTGAGTGAATAAAGCTTTTGCAAAATAAAATTGAAGAACTATAACGAAATTTATCGACAGTCCTTTAATATCTCGATGTCATACAAATGGCAACTTTACTACATTTTTTTAATTTCCCTATCTAATTATTCCAACAACAAAAAATCTCTGAATTTTTCATATGTCAGGTTTCCATTTTCTTCTGTTCATTCTTTGGTTTAAATGAGTTCTCGGTCAAAAAGTGTAGGCATCTTTTTTTTTGTGCTAATTCATGGGAATTTTGAAATAAGAGACTGAGGTTTCATCTTTAAAACTTCAGTAGTATATTAAAATATAATAGGCCTACAGTAATAATGATGAATCAAGTATTAATTATAATTGATTATAGTTGACCAATCATATCGAAGGTTATAATGTTGACCAATCATATCGAAGGTTATATGTAACACTACGTACAATATAAGTGTATTTGACTATTTTAAGGACCCCATAAAAATACCCCTCATATTTCGGCCAAGTGCTTCTCAAGTTTTGTCGATTAACTTACTTTGATTTGCTGATAAGCTGGATAAAAAGAAGCACTAAAATAAACTTGAAGTCATGTTAGCTCATAGATTCGTTTAAAGTTACATGGGCTTTCCGGTGACTAAATTACTCCGACCTTTAATCAACCATAAATTGGAATCTACAGAAGCTTTGTACCTAATTATAAAGATTTTTGCTCAAAGATGCACATAAAAAAGCATCTCTATATTCTTTTCGAAGCGTTGATGTCAGAGATCGGACTAGATGACACCAGCACGCTCATTTGCTTATTGTCAAAAGATATGTTGAAACTGAGATATAAATATGGTTTCCATTGGTGCAAATGCTGAAACATCTTTCAGAAATGTCACACTATGTCAGTATGTCGATGTTGCCAAATTAATGACAAATATTACTTTTCTTCAAATTTGCTCAATGAACAGGACTTTCCAGTGAAAAGGATATATGATTACCTACAGCCACCTTTCCGCGGCGTAGCTTGACTTACAAGAGATGGGTAGGACGCAAATACATTAACCTTTTGACAAGTAAAAAGAAAATGTTGATCTTAAATTTTCAGATTTTTCTTAATCTTTTGTGGCCGCAAATTGCAAAAAGCAATGATTTATGGACCCATTTTGCTTCAAATTGAACGCAAATATGTAGTAACGTCGATGTAAGGGGTATGTGGAAATTGACCAACACTATCCATACCCACAAATTTGATAATTAATGGGGTAATTTCCCCTTCCCTGCACCCCACCCGGAATACAGAGAATCAATATTGATTATCGGCGGTTGGGAGGGACTTAATAGTCCAGCCATTTAATGGCAGGTGAGTGCTCGTTGCAACATGTATTGAAATATTATTTTTCATTCTGTCCCGACATGCGAAATATTATTTTATTCTGTCCCGACATGCGAAACACATGGTCGTTGTTCATGACGTAATTACTTACATCCGCATTCAGCATCTGTTCCATTGAAAGTAGCATCTATACCGCAATAGCGAACTTCTGTCCCAGAAACTAACTTATACCCGATGTTGCATATTGCTGTAGCAGTGCCGCCATACTCCATGGTTGTAGGATCGTAAGCAATTTGTCCATTTATAACATCTGATATGTTGGCACAAACGATAACTATGGATATAGAAATATGAAAAGGTTTGATGAAAAGAGAAACGAAATAAAAAAAAAATGAGGATGAGGATTAAAAAAACAGATCTTGATAATTTGATAATTAGCGCGAACAACTTCATTGTTCAATGAGTGTAACTAATGGCTTTAAAGGTATCGACTGCAGTGGATGATGTGAAATTTTATTACAAAGATTGTATTTGGTGTTTGCTCCTTGATGTTTTTATTTTTTCCTTTTTGTATTGTGATCCTTTGCCTACTATTTGTGTATATAATCTGAAGAGCTGTTTTTAAACTTTCCATGATCTTTATATAGATGTTAATAAAATACCTTATCTTTTTGTTTTCACTCATTTCAATTAGTGCAAAGTGGCAACCACAACATCAACTTAAATAATAAAAGACTACGCCTAGTCACCATCCTCTGCTGTTTGTTTAAAGGACATGGATACCTAGCAGATTTAAGATATGTGAAAGAGCATGGAATTCTCAGTCAAACAGTTTTTTGCAATTTGTAAAACGCTTATCTAATTTTCAAGTTATGACTAAACAAATTTCAAGACTTGTTAATTTGTGCGGAATTTGTGATATAGTCAGAAAAACACATCTCACAATCTTTACGTAATTCTTTAAATTCTGTTCTTCTAAATCAGCTACTTGTGAATGTCAGAATAATACATGATAATTTGGGGTATATAACCAAGTTCTGAAAATATTTTCCGAAGTCCAATGCTATATTTCAAACAACATTGACAGAGGAATGAAAAACTAAGGGTTTAAAAAAGGAAATGTAGGATCCTTCCCCCAATGATGTCACATATTATTGCGCAATAACAGCTAAGAATATAAAATGCTGTAAATAAGTCAAATCTTAACCAATGTTGATAAATGTTTTTGCTGTTTTAATGGTTTAAGTCATATTCTAAACCAATTAAGCCAATGTTGCCTCTAGCTGTCTATAGTCCTTAGATATATTCAAGCGTGTGCATTCCATATGACAGAGGGGAAATAAAGAAAATCCCACTTTGATATCATCCTTTAGAAGATGTCGTAGTTCAAACTGACTGGGTGTCTAATTTCATGGTGTGATTTCTCTAATGCTCTTCCACGGCTTTTCTAATGTATCTATTTCATCAGATAAATTAGATGGGGTATATAATATACTTTATATGACTGACGTTTCGCCCGTCCGTTCATATCCAACATTTTATATCCTAAAAATGACAATACGCGTTAATAGAATACACTCATACTTTGGATAATGTAGTGGTGTGTTGTCATATTTAGCCGGTTACAAGCCGTTATGCATAATCTTCTCAGAACTTCAATAAGATATCAACATAGTTTCTCTCAGATTTGTTTCCTTAATCATGCACAGTAAATGCAAATGTCTGGCCATCAGAATATTCCTTTAAAATTCGAGAGCATATACACGATAATCGGTTTTTACTGTATATTTCTAAACACTTAAAACAATGACCAAAACAACTACTCATTCACCACATACTTTATTTTGCATACGAATTGCTATCATTTTAGGCAGGTACTATATGTGCCAATAACATTACTGGGCGTATGAAGGATGGATCTTAATAGACTGTATTTTTCTGCTCCTTTCAATTTCCAATCATAAATTTTATTTTCCCAAAAATACCCCAAATCGGCTGTAATTAAAGCGGAACACAGCCACTATAATACGTTCTCCATACTGAACCAAACCACGATCAATCGTTTCCATACACAACACATCCTCGCACGGTTGTTTTAAATACACACAACAAAGCACGACCAGTCTGTCTACCTACTGTGGTGTAGCGGATATCATACATGTCTACAGACCACGACGCCCTGGGTTCAAGCCTGGGTTGGGTAGACACGCCAGTGCACCACAACTGGTTATCAAAGGCAGTGGACATTGACTTGGTTGTCGATGTTATGTCTGTCCGTACGTCGTACCTGTGTTCTCGTCCGGGTCGTATTAAGCGTTTCGTGATAGCATTGTTACTATCATAACCGAATACGCAGGCGACGATTGTGTGTTCACTCGTCGTCGTCGTCGACGACCAGTCGTTCTCCATACATGACACATCCTCGCACGGTTGTTCCAAACCGTACACAACAAAGCCACGACCGGTCGTTCACAAAGGCTTTGATAAGAGATACTATAGTGCTTTTTGAAAAACGTTTGTCAAAAGACGTTAAGATTATTGCTAAATCGTTTCATTCTTTTGTTCGCCCAAAGCAAAAAAGCCTTTAGGGCAATGATGGTGTTACTATCAATAATGGTAAAGATATGGCTGAGGTTTTGAATGACTCCTTCGTGTCTGTTTTTACTAAGGAGTCCCTTGCTGATGATGTTGTGGGTTATCTTAGTGTGCACTCTTCAGTATCCATTAATAATGTTGATTTTTCAGTGGGTGTTGTGTCTAACAAGTTGAATGGTTTGAATTCAAATAAAGCACCCGGTCCAGGTGGTATACATCCTGCTGTTTTACGTGAGTGTTCTGATGTTCTTTCTGTTCACCTAAATGTTATCTTTTCGAAGTGCTTTAATCTTAGTGATTGGAGAATTGCTAATGTCACTCCTACTTTTAAAAAGGGTGACCACAGTTTTTCTTGTAATTATTGGCCAGTGAGTCTTACTAGTGTTGTGTGCAAGGTCATGGAGTCCATTGTTAAGGATGTTGTACTAGATCATTTACTGGTCAATGGTTTGTTGATTTTGTCCCAGCATGGGTTTTTACCTAAGAGGTTTTGTGTTTCTAATTTATTGGAGTTTTTTTGATGATGTTACTAAACTAGTTGATTCTGGTCATAATATGGATGTTGTCTATTTAGATTTCCAAAAACCATTTGATAAGGTTCCATTAGGCAGGCTCATGATGAAAACAAGAGCATTTGGTGTTGAGGGAAAGTATGCCAGCTGGATATATTCTTGGTTAGTTGACAGGCCACAAAGAGTTTTTTTTTATAGTGGTGAAGTATCTCCATGGAAGAAGGTTACAAGTGGTGTTCCTCAGGGTTCTGTATTGGGTCCGCTTCTTTTCTTAATCTGCATTAATGATATTGATGTTTCCATTGTCTCAAGGATATGTAAATTTGCTGATGACACTGAGCTGTACAGGATTGTTGATGATGCTAGGGATTCTTCACATTTGCAAACTGATCTGGATAAGTTAGTTTCTTGGTCCCAAACATGGCAGATGTAATTTAATGTTGATAAATGCAAAAATATTCATTTTGGTCAGAACAATTTGGCTTTTGATTATTGCATGAATGGTCCAAATCTTGGTTGTGTTGATCAAGAAAGGGACCTAGGTGTTGTCATTACTAGTAATCTGAAGCTTTCTAAACAGTGTGCTTTAGCAGCTTCAAGGGCAAATAGGATGCTTTGTTTGATTAGAAGAATTTTTTTGTTTTCTTGGTAGAGAGGTTGTTCTTAATTTGTATGAGCAGTTAGTCAGGCTTCATCTTGAGTACGCTATTCAGGCTTGGAGTCCCTTTTATGAAAAGGATACATTCATTTTGGAGCAGGTTCATCGAAGAGCCACTAGACTTATTCCCGCAATAAGGAATCTCTCTTATGAATCTAGGTTGCGAATTCTTGGTTTGACCACGCTTGAGTTGAGAAGAGTGCGTGGCGATATGATTCAGGTTTTTCAGTTCCTATCTGGTAGTGATGCTTTGACTTCCTGTTATTTTTGCATGTTTCAGCTAATCCTCATGAGACACGTGGTAACAGTGTGAAGTTGACCAAAGAGTTCTCACGGGTTGATATTCGGCTATTACAAAAATGTTTTAACTTTTCGAAAAGAGTTGTTAATGAGTGGAATGGTTAACCTGAGTGGGTAGTTAGCTCCAATTCTGCTCACAATTTCAAAGTCAACATTGATAAGTTCTTTACTAACTTTGAGCGTCTTTGATTTTTTTTTTTGGTGGTGGTGGTGTTAGTTTGGGCTATTTATGGGGTAACTAACCTTTCTTAGCCCGTAATCTTGTTATGTTATATTATGTTCTCCATACGCAACACATTCTTGCACGGTTGTTTCAAATACACACTTAAAAAGCCACAACCAGTCGTTCCCCATGCAACCGTTTCTCAAACACAACACAGCTAGGAGCATACAACCCATTGAAATTTCTAGAAATACCTAATTAAACACATGGATAAACAAAAAATTAAAAAAGTGTGTTCTTCGAGGCTGGGAAAATAGCTGGCTAAGTTCAACAGTTCGTCAGAACGATTGATCGTCTTCAATAGTTCATTGAATGTTAAGGGATCCATGGACGTTAATTCACATTTTTGCCGTTTTTTCTACATTAATGAAAAGGACCCAAACATGCTTACTTTCACAGGTGCCAATAGATCCGGACCATGTCTGGTTCGCCAGGCAAGTGCGCATCGCATCTCCTGCTAGTACAAATCCAATATCACAGCTGACAGATGCTACGCTTCCATAATTGAAATTTGCCGTGTATGTTGTATTCCCGTTATCAGGCCCGGAAAGTTCTGGACATTGCACAACTACGATAAAACATGATATACATGTTATAGGTTGATATAAATATTCGCTAAGAAAGACAATTTTTAAATGACAATTTCCCAACCCAGGATCTAGGCCTGAAACGACGTACAACCATGAAGAGTTCTTTTTCCCTTCACCACAAATCAGCTGGCAAAGGGGTATCAGGTGTCGTCCATTCACCGACCAACAGACCAAGGGGTCAAAAGATTCTACTGATTTTTTTTCAAATGAACCATCGCAATATATTTACCGCTAATGACACCCCAAACCTTTTTTATGTTATGAATTATGTTAGTTATTGTTATTTAAACTGTCAGTACTCTTTGCTATGGCCTCTGGTAAGCCCACATGTCTTTGTAACCGGTTGTTTATAAGCATACTATGACTCGAATTACATCTTAAACGGCCTACAATTGTTTAGAGATTTCTTCATTTCCGGTATACTTACTGGTACAGTTTGGTGTAGCATTAGACCATGACCCTGCTTCCAGGCATTCACTTGAGGCAGCGCCTACAAGCTCGTAACCCATATTACAGATGAAGTCACATCTGTGCCAACAATTATCGGAATATCAGAGTATTCGAATAATCCATTTGCGATGGTGAGGCTCGGGCAATGTGAACCTGTGGATTAAAGGAACGATAATAAATGGGAAAAAATTGTGACTATATATCATTAGCAATTTGAAACAAGCATCATCCCTTTACCGTCTTGATCAACGGTCGAGATGACGACCATCATAAAGACACGTTCCAGATTTCACCAAATTGTAGGTGGGCACCCGAAAACGACATGGGGGAAAATGAAATTATTGATTTGGACTAATCTGTTTGTTAATCAGACAATTTCCGTTGTACCTTTTTCTGTCAGCCTGCTTGGCGTATCACTTTGGTACCACCGTCTAAATGAGAATATTATTTAGCATTGGCATATGCTGCATGTTTTACCCAATCGGTGTGTCTGTCAGATGCATAGGCGTACGGAGCAATTACATTTCTTAGGGCAGAGCATATTTTCCCGAATATTCGGTATAATTGATAACATGCCCGAGTTTTGCCTGTCATGATTATGTTAATAAAATCCACGTTTCATGCTCCCTCATTACCCATTTTGAAATAATAAGAAGGCCAAATGCATAAGTTGATCAAATCTTACGTGAAAATATAGGGGATTTTTTTCTTCTCCCCTTTTCTATCTCAGAATTTACAAGGGAATGTGATTGCGTTATGATCTGATATCATTTTTCTCTTTCATGGATTTAAACCGAGAGGGACACAGTCGAGAGAAGGGTAAGATCCCCCTTCTTAAATAGAAAGAAAGCTTCTGACCAATTTTGCTGCTAAAGAAATTTAAAGGACTCACATAGTCTGAAACAAACTATCAAATAGTACTTTAATTTTTATAAACCAAAATATGTAATGGCCTTATTTTCAGGTTTTTTGTTTGAACAAACTGTGAAATGGGATGGGTACTCTTAGGATACTTTCACTTGTTAAAAATTCAAAATTAATTGTCAACGGTGATCCCCACCCCCACCCCAACAATAAATCCAGGCAACACCTCCGGTCTAATCAAACTTTCATATGGATTACATTGGTTAATTGGTTATTTTGCTGGCAGATCAAAAGAACAATTTTGCACGGTTTCTTCGAGTCCAAAAATGTTGATGACTTTCTCCATATTACAGTGTTATGCCTAATTGAAATAACTGTATTGGTTGACTCTCTTTCAATGTAAAAGTTTGCCAGATCGATAGGTGGGTCAAGTCAGTCCGGAAGCATGCCTATTAATAGCAACATTCATAACACACGAGAATATTGAAGTCATGCAGCCATATTGTTCAGATGTTGCGATATAATGTCATAGTTTCTAATTTATGTACTTAAAATATATAACAAAATTATTGGAATTTTTTGTTGGATTTTGTTTATTGGAATTTTCAAAATGGCCGTTTCCCGCCCAAAAGCCTAGCTCTATTGTCTATTTTTTCTGATATTTCAAAAACGGCGTGGTAAATATATCAAATGGGAGTGAAAAAGTTTTAACCATGATAGTAATGAAGACATTTTCATGAGTTTTCAATTTCCTCTAGCAAAGATATTTTTCCAGAGGTATTTCAAATTTGAAATATGTAACATTACATAAGGTTTTAACGTTAGGAAAGCAAAGGTTCATGGGAAACAGGGCCGAATTTAGCTAGCAATGGGCAACGTGGGCAATGCCCATGGGCCTCCACAACCAGGGGCCTCCACATATTTTATGGAAAAAAATTGTAAGGGGAAAATGTGGTAGCAACCTCTTAATTTGCATTGGTAGGAGTAGCAACCTGTTTAATTGTACTGAAATTTGGGCAGGCAAACAGGTTTACAAAATGAAAATTCTTGAACATAAATTTACTTCAAAAATTACAAAATACTGCACCATTTTGCATCTAAGCACCCTTTATTATTCCAAAAAATTCCGAAGGGGTACACCCCCTTCCCTTAGACCCCTCCCCACGATGGCGGTCATTAAAGTAGTGTGGGTCTGCACTCCTGAAGTTGCCCATCGGCCTCCACACACGAAATCCAGCCCTGATAGGAAATATCACAAAATGGCGGCTTCCATGTAGAAAAAAGTTCCCATTAATAGGCATGCTACCGAACTGCAAGTGTAGAGTCAAGGAGGCCAAACAGAAGAGAGTTACAATAGTCAAGTTTGGGCAAAATGCAAAAACATACCAACCTAGTAGTTATTTTATTCGTTAATAATTTCCATATTCGACTGATGTTGTGTAGAACATAAAAAGATGATGTACAAACGGCATTGACATGTTGTTTTATATCAAGATAGGAATCCAATATAACTCCCATGGTGTTGATACATTAAAAAGGCATAATCTCAGTCTGTCTAATTTGAATAGAAATCAGTGGGCTTGTTGAGGAGAAAAATTTGGAAGAAGCATGGAAAATTTATGTTTTTGAGTCATTAAGGAATAAAATGAAATACAAAATATTTCCACAAGCAGGCTTAGGAGAAATAACATACATCCTAACATTTCTAAGATGTTGATCTTTTCAAATTTCCAACAAATTAGCTCTCTATTTGAATTTACCGTGACATCCGGACTACAGTCGACTGGCTGCTCCATGAATCATTTAAGCAAATTTACTCTGTGCCCCAATTTTTATACATTCGTTTATCGCGCGACATAGATTCAGGGAAATTACTGTCTGTCCAGAGCTATTCACAATCGCTCACAAAATAGGATAAAATAAGTTAATGCCCAAATTTAAGTTCAAATTCGTTAAGGAAAATTCTCAAATATAATCTATTCACGAAGTAAGTTTTGGTATAAAAACGTATGGACAATTTAACTTATACATTCTAAATTGAACCACATTCTTTCAAAATAAAGATTAAGAACTTATGTTCAAACTTTGCTAATATGTACATTCGTTTGAAAGAGTTACAAGTAAATTAAAGTTATGCTGAAATTAAAGTGCATTCTTTGTTTTCCGGAAAAGATTCGGGCCATCTTACTTATCTCCATACGCGCCCACATAAAATCATTCAGAAAATACTTTCATTCTGAAAATTGAGGTGAATTAATTTCACTTCTAGCAGCCTAGTATACTGAAGTAAATGAAATACATTCTCAGCCTGTCAGACATCGCAAACGATACACACCCCTCGCCGCTAATAACATACTTTACAGCCTCTGTAACACCTGCCATCCTACCCTCTGTTCCACATATCATGCCATGCTACTTCCCTCCCACAGGAAATCATACATGAAATCCAGATGATATTCCACAACATACCTGTATGCCATCACACCTGCAATCAAGATGGCATGCCACCCTGTCCCATATACCACGTCACCCTGTCCCACGTGCCATCCCTCCCTGTCCCATATACCACGCCACTTTGTCTCACATCCCATCCCTCCCTGTACCATGTGCCATGATCATACTCTGTCCCGCATGCCATCCTTCCATGTACCACGTGCCATCCCACCTTGTCCTACAGGCCATTTCATGCTATCCCACCCTGTCCCATATGCCATCCCACCTATCATCCAGACGACATGTCATCCTGTCTCAATGTCATTACACTCTGTCCCCCATTGGACCTTGTTCCACATGTCATCAAAGCCTGTCACAAATGCCATGGCACTACCTTGTTTCACATGCCACGCCATCCTGTCTCACATGCTATCCCACCCTGTCCTATATGCGATGACATCCTGTCCCACATTCCATGGTACCCTGTCCTACACGCCACCCTGTCCCACATGCCATCCCACCATGTCCCACATTTCATTCAATGCCATCGTCCCCCAAGCCATCCCACCTTCATCCTAATTCCAACATCTATTATTCATTCTAAAATCTTCCACCCAACATTCTTGCCTCTCACTCCCATTCCCTTTTTTCCCTATCAAATCAACATGCCCCATCATCGTAGTATTTCCCATTCACCTACCACCCTTCATTCACCTACCATCCCTCATTCACCTACCATCCCCATTCACCTACCATCCCCCCATTCACCGAACATCCCCCATTCACCTACCATATCCATTCACCTACTACCCCAAGCCACCTTCTGCCATCCACTCATCTACCAAATATACTCTTTGCCAACTCATCATTCCAACCTTCATTACAACCTCTCTCCATTGCACTATAGCCTCCCTCCCACCCCACCCCCAGCCTTAACTTAAATCTGACACTTCCAATAGAAACATGCTCAACTTTTCACCCCTTATAAACCAGATAGAGTTGATCTTTCAACCAAATCAGAGGGAAAATTCAGTACAGATTAATTTGCAGATTATTATAAGTCTTTTATGTGTCCATTCTATTCAAGCGAAGAAATTGTTTTGCTATTCATTTGCAAGACACTTCATTTAATTCCATTCAGTCGTCAGATCTATTATTCAACTTTGAAAATTCAATACAGAATAATTTGCAGATTATCGTAAGTCTATTATGTGTCCCTCTATTTCAGCGAAGACTTATCGTTTTTTGCTATTTATTCGCAAGACACTTCATTAAAAATTCCATTCAGTGTTAAGATCTAATATTCAACTGTTTTCTTCGCAGAACAAATCCTTTAATTGCTGCTATTCCAG
>JAIGNY010001016.1:1475000-1490000 GCA_020152595.1 Chiridota heheva
TGTAGAAACCATGTTGATATCTCTTTCCGTATTGGAGTTATTACATTTCAAAGATTTTACAAGTGTGTTGAAAAGTTACCTCGTACTGTGCAGTCTGATGTCATAAAGGTAAATCGAAGATAACTTTATGAAAAAATAAGATATAATATGGAAATTAATTGCCTCTTTCTAAATCTTTGGAAGCATTTTTGTTGTTGTATTAATATGGGGTATAACATACACTTTATAAGAACGATCTTTGCCCATCTACCCATACACTCTAAATAAGTAAGTTTGATAGATCTACCTACTGTGGTGTAGCGGTTATCATACCTGTCTACAAACCACGAGGCCCCGGGTTCAATCCTGGGGTGGGTAGACACGCCAGTGCACCACAACTGGTTATCAAAGGCCGTGGACATTGACTTGGTTGTCGATGTTATGTCTGTCCGTACGTCGTACCTGGGTTCTCGTCCGGGTCGTATTAAGCGTTTCGTGATAGCATATGTACTATCATTACCGAATACGCAGGCGACGATCCCGTCATTGTAATTGTGTGTTCAACTCTCTCTCTCTCTCTCATCTACCCATACACTCTAAATAAGTAAGTTTGATAGAAAACCATACAAATTGTTTTAAATCTGCCTTTCTGACGTCACACTTTACACTGCAGCGAGGTCACACTGGGAATATCTTTGTTATGCAATAACTCGAATATGGAAAGAGATATTAACGTGGTTTCTACACCAATTTGTTTCTTTGATCTGTTAATACTCCTCATTAATATGAAATTGAAAAAAGCGAAAAGCAGGAACCAAAATAAGTGCAATGGAAGGATTGATGATTTTGAAATTATGTTTTTATTTGGAAATCTTCTCTTGGTATGTTGGTGTCCGCCCTAAACCTGTGGGGGAAGGAAACTCTCTTTTGACTTACTCGAGCAAGAGTCATTCATTCCTGTCCATCCACCTTCGAGGCAGATTCGCTCCAAACCATTGCTGGGATTGTAGCCTAATTCACACACCAGCAAGGCGGTGCTGGGATAGATGTAAGTGTCGGGTGGATTGTAGATGATGGAATCAGCGTTTGGAGGAAGCGGTATTTCCCCACAGTCAGCAACTAAAAGGAAATGAATAGTTTGATTAAAAAAAAAAAAAAACCTCGAATATGTGAATTACAAGCAGCGAATCAAGTGAGGTGTCAAGTCTGCTACAATGAGCCGGGGACGTAGCCAGAAATTTAAAAGGGGGTGGGGTTACCTCTGTGAAGAAATACTTTGCACGATACCTAACGAGATTATATCTAATCATACGCGTACAGTACTAATCTTTATTAGGAGAAATGGAGGAAGGGGGGAAAGTTGAACTATCTTACTATCTTTACCCGAATAAACTTCGGAACTTTTTACCCAAAATGTAGAATTTGACCTTTTTTACCGGTTTTCTAAAGAGTTTGAAATACGGGGAATTGTTTTCAGGAAAATTGAAGGAATTGTTATAGAAAATTGACTGATTTTTTGGGAAATTGGATGAAATCTTCGGAAAATTGACCAAATTTTTCAGATAGAATAAGAGAAATTTGGAAGTCAATCAGTCTATGTCATAATTAGATTGCTACAGTTATTGTAGCCCAATTCACACACCAGCAAGGCGGTGCTGAGATAGATGTAAGTGTCGGGTGGATTGTAAATGATGGAATCAGCGTTTGGATGAAGCGGTATTTCCCTACAGCTAGCAAGTTTGATTAAAAAAAAATTTTTAAAAAAAATGTGAATTACAAGCAGCGAATTAAGTGAGGTGTCAAGTCTGCTACCATGAGCCGGGGACGTAGCCAGAAATTTAAAAGGGGGTGGGGTTACCTCTGTGAAGAAATACTTTGCACGATACCTTACGAGATTATATCTAATCATTCGCGTACAGTACTAATCTCTATTAGGAGGAAGGATGAGGAGGGAGAAGAAAGGGAGGGAGGGGGAAGAAGGGTTGGGGTCTGAACTATCTTACTATCTTTACCCGAAAAAAAACTTCGGAACTTTTTACCCAAAATGTTGGAAATGACCTTTTTTAACCGGTTTTCTAAAGAGTTTGAAATAAGTGGAATTGTTTTCGAAAAATTGAACCAATTTTTTGAGAAAATTGACTGATTTTTCGGAATATTAATCAAATTTTCTAGATAAAATAAGACAAACTCAGAAGTTATATCAGTACATGTCATAATTAAATTGCTACAGTTATTCATTACGTCGCCCAAAGGAGGGGCGATCACTTTCAATGCTTTTTCTGGTTTCCTTTCGTTTTTTTTTTATATATAAGTGGGACATCCCAAAAATTTGCATTGATAATTAAGTTTTAATCAAAACTTGGTGCTCATCTGGAAATCTTCCAGTTGGGAATATTTCTTCATTTTGGGCCAATTTTCAAGAAATTCCCATCGGACAATTTTCTTTAATTTTCTAGAAATTTCCTTCATTTTCAGGCATTTTCCGGGAACTTTCCTTCATTTTTGGAAAACTCCCTTTCTTTTTAGACAATTGTCGTGATATTTTTCAAAAGTTCCGACAATTTTCTTGAATTCACTTTCATTTCTTTTTGAGCAATTTCTTCGTTTTTAAATAAATTTGGCAGCCAAAGAGGGGTTGGCTGGTTGAGGTGGGGTGGGGTGAAAGGGAGGAGGGGGTGCGGGTCGGGCGGTTTCTCCCATTATTCCCTTGCTAAGTCCCTGCCATGAGCATTTCTGCCGTGTGGCTGATTTATTTTAGGCAACATCTTAATTGATTTCGTTTCTATCTGCAGATCTGAGATCTGCATTATTTGACACTAGTTGTTTCAGATCAAGCTTACAATTTTTTTAAATCATACAATTTTTTTAATCATTTTATAAGATGGTTTACGGCAGGCAAGAAACCAATTGATTAAAGCAATGAATGTTTTATGCGCACTACTTTACGGTTTAAACATGTTAAAAACACGATAATAGTTTCAAACAAAACCATTGACTGTGGCTTACTTTCACACCATGCAGCTGTACCATTGTAGGTACCGTCGGCTTGGCAGGTTCTGACAGCGTCACCATTCAGATTGAATCCAGTATCGCAATCAACAGTAACCATGCTCCCATATGCCATCATTACCTCATCGCTATATGTCAGGGTTCCGTTGAGGGGCGTATCTACAGCACCGCATACTACAACTGCCGAAAACAAACGGTACCTCGGTTAACCTTATTACAATACACATATATAAATTCAAAATTGATTACAAATTACAAAAATGTACACCACCACAAATGTAGTATTTATTTCAAGGTCTTGAAATTCGAACCGCCAAAACCCGAAAATTAAATAACGGTTTCTTAAAAAAAGTTACCGGGTGTTTAAGCAGGGGGGGTACCTCATGTATTCAACTCAGACTTATAAGTTGTTCTTTTAACTTCTATATGCGCCAAGTAGGAACTTGCTACCTCCCCCTCCACCCCCACTCACACATGGCACACTTTTTTTCTCCGAATTTATATCTTTAGTATGGTGATTTGTGTATGGTAACTCAGTTACAGTATTTCAAGTACCTTGCCCAACAGATCAAGGACACGGTACAGCGCTCGCGAGGGCAGTCGACGAACTTGGTCTCTTTAGCCTACGAACAAGATTTCTTAACTGCCGAGTCACTAGAACTCATAACAAGGAAACCTATAATCATTTGACGTATATAAGAGTGAGGAACAAGAGTGGGGCGATTCGAAAAATGTAATCAAATCTAGATTATGGATAGCAAATCATTTTTTTCACTATTTATATTATTTTTCCTCGAACTTTCTTCAGGCTGTCAGGTGGTATTTTATAAATACCCTTCATAGATTCAGTTTGACTATTTCTTGACAAAATTTGATAAAATACATAAAGACTTTAAGGAATCTGAAGGTATGACATCACAACTAGTTTGATTTTAGTCGTTTCTACACAAAAGGCACCAAACTTTAAATTTCTCTTTACCGGAATAAGACTTTTGAATGCTTTCTTCACTATTTTATTTCTTTTGAAGTCGACTTGTTTGACCACTAAAATAATCCTTTAAACAATTAAAGAGGTTTAGATTTTAAACACAATAAAATTTGCATTACGTCAAAAGTAGCCGACGTTTGCGAGTAATGATCCCAATTTTTTTTTTTTTTTTTTTTTAATGTATCCTAAAGTTGTGATACACGAAAAGAGAACACCATAATTTTCATTGTAATTCCCTACTTTCTGTCCATCAGTCCGGTAGCAAGCCTTATAATGGAAACAAATGATTTCACTAATGGGAACATGGAAGCCGTCATCTTGTCATCTTGTGATACTTCCCATGATCCTTAGTTATTCTAACGTTAAAGCCTTATGTAATGTTACAACTTTTCAAAATTGAATTAAGTCTGGGAAAAATATCTTTGCTAGAGGAAACCTATAACTTATGAAAATACCTTCATTACTGTCATGGCTACAACTTTTCTACTCCCATTTGATATGTTCACCACGCCGTTTTTGAAATATTAGATCAAATAGACAACAGAGCGAGGCTTTTAGGCACCGTAAAACGGCCATTTTGAAAATTCCAATGTTTTTTAACACAATGATTTTTAATATTTCAAGTACATAAAATAGAAACAATAACATTTTATCGAAACATCTGAACAATATGGCTACATGACTTCAATATTCTCGTGTGTTATAATTGTTCCTGTTAATAGGCATGCAGCCGGACTGAACAATATGGCTACATGACTTCAATATTCTCGTGTGTTATAAATGTTCCTATTAATAGGCATGCTTCCGGACTGAACAATATGGCTACATGACTTCAATATTCTCGTGTGTTATAAATGTTCCTATTAATAGGCATGCTTCCGGACTGAACAATATGGCTACATGACTTCAATATTCTCGTGTGTTATAAATGTTCCTATTAATAGGCATGCTTCCGGACTGAACAATATGGCTACATGACTTCAATATTCTCGTGTGTTATAGATGTTCCTATCAACTGCTTCCAGACTGTCCATTCTCTCCAAACTTACAGTCGGGTTGAAAATCATTACACTGTTTTCTAAAGCTTGATCAAGTTGAACTGTTGAGAGTTGCATGGTCATATCGTATGGAGTTTAGAAATAAGAAATTAGCACAGGTAATTTTATAAGTTTTCAGGCATGTCACAACAAAATTATAATTTATTCTAATCATTTATTCATATCAGGATTTTGAGTTCAAAAAGTTGTAAAATGATCCAATTTTGATAATACGTTTTGACGTTATTTCACGATCAAGTCCAATTATTCCTCCCTGTATATGTCTGTAAAGTGAGAACTTACTTTCACACGTAAGGCTTTCTCCGTTCCACGTGTCATCTTCCTGACAGGTTCTGACTTCCACGGTACCACTCGCATTGTAACCAGTGTTGCACATCAGAAGTGCGGTAGTTCCTTCAGGATAACCTCCTGTTGTATTGGAATACGTGTACTCTCCATTCACGACTAAGGATAACTCTGGACATCCTGATGACAATGAATGATAGGAATGATACTGTTAAAATTATCTGAAGAAACGTAGCTTTTTGTGACAAAGAAGTTTTCAATTTTCACCATCAACAACTACATTGCATTACTATCCGATGACTAGGCACGGAATTCAATGACCAATTGACCCCTATAAACTGACAAAGATTCGGAGCTTTAAATTAGTACAAATTTGCAACACCAATTTGGGCACTCATTACAGTATACGGATATGTATATATAAATATATATATATATATATATATATATATATATATATATATATATATATATATATATATATATATATATATATATATATATATATATATATATATATATATATATATATTTATATATATATATATATATATATATATATATATATATATATATATATATATATATTTATATATATATATATATATATATATATATATATATATATATATATATATATATATATATATATATATATTATATATATATATATATATATATATATATATATATATATATATATATATATATATATATATATATATATATATATATATATATATATATATTTAGATATATATATATTTATATATATATATATATATATATATATATATATATATATATATATATATATATATATATATATATATATATATATATATATATATATATATATATATATATATATATATATATATATATATATATGTATATATATATATATATATATATATATATCTAAATATATATATATATAATATATATATATAAATATATATATAAATATATATACATATATACATTATATATACATTATATATATATATATATATAACTATATATATATATATATATATATATATATAATATATATATATATATATATATATATATATATATATATAGATAGATATATATATATATATATATATATATATATATATATATATATATATATATATATATATATATATATATATATATATATATATATATATATATATATATATATATATATATATATATATATATATATATATATATATATATATATATATATATATATATATATATATATATATATATATATATATATATATATATATATATATATATATATATATATATATATATATATATATATATATATATATATATATATATATATATATATATATATATATATATATATATATATATATATATATATATATATATATATATATATATATATATATATATATATATATATATATATGTGAACAGCAATATATCGATGTCGGAAATTTCATTACAACGAACGTATTTCATGAGCCGTCGCCAGGTCACTGAGACCGTGTAATCATAAGCGAAACCAGGGGGCGGCACAAGTATTTGTTCCTTACTCAGTTACTTGCATGCTGTAACTATTTTTCCTTGTGATTTTTTTTCTTTCGGAAAAGAGCATTACTGTTTAATTGTTCTTAGTAATATGGATGAAGCCAATCACTCTGTTTTTCTTTACCTATGCAAATAATAGTCAATCCGGTAAAGTTCGCAGCAGAATAGCCCGTTTGGAATTGACAGATTCCATCGGCGTACAGTCCTTCAGCGTAGTCCTCGCTTCCACAGCAGCAATTCTCAGAAGGTAAAGGCTCACCAGAGCATATGCCATTACAGCATTCGCAACTGGTCTCCAGGTTACCTGATGGATATACGGTGAGTTAAGAAAAAGGAGTTATCCAAAAGGAGTGTTACATCTATGATGACGATCCGAGGCAATTCGTCTTAAAAATAATCCATTTAAAATAATCTTCAACATTTTGTAAGATAAATTTATTGTTCAAGAGGTTTTGTACCTGGACAACTGACATTGCAAATCTTAATACAATAATTTCATTAAATACATGATTTATGTTTTGTATAAAATGTTTCGGAATCAGAGGTCTTATCTACAGAAAACAAAGATTAAGAGTTTTGAAAACAATGTGCGTTCGAACTGATTACAGTCAAATATGATATTTTAAATAGATAAAAAACGATGACATTTTTTGATAAAGATGTTCTAAATGCCCTATGAAATATGAAAGCGTAAGAAACAATTAAATTTGATTTAAAAATGATATCAAGTTTAAAGCTTATAAATTAAAAAAACATATTCGACATGATAATATAAGAAATCTTACGAATGAATACGCAAGACAACAATACAAAAGAATATTTTCGGGTTGGTCTCAATATGATTACGGTGCCACCCCTGACTTAGTCTGGTGGAGGGCTAAGAATATTTAGAGGGGGTGTCGTGAATTAATTGTTAATATTTGGACCAAATCCAGACAACCAGAGGTCGTGAAAAGGGTTAAGGTACCTCTCAGTGGGCAAGAAGTTGAACATTTTTTCGGTTAACAGAGAAAATTTTAATGGTTAATTATCTTTCTATCAACGTTTGCATCCTATCGGAATATCTCCGGTCTACCTGCTAGCAAAGAATGGGCTGCGCTTCCTCTGAGGTTGCAATTTCAAGGGTGGTCTATAATCCGCTATAGGCGTAATTACCGGGTATACGCAATGTCATCCAGGCTAGATAATTGCTGATATTCCGTTGAGCAGGTAGAATGAGATCAAACAAAACAATTAATAAACTTCGGAAAACTAAATAGCAAAAGAACAGCCATTCACCTTTTTCGCATTAAATGGGAATCTGTGAGCATGAAACTCCTACAAATTGAACGACAGATTCGTTTAAATCTTTTTTGTTTGTTTTAGAATTCCCTTTAGTAGCAAAAAGCTCTACCCAATGTATTTCTTATTAATGAATGTGTAAATAAAGATCAATATATTTCTTACAAGATGTAGTTGTACCCCGGACTTGCTATAATAAGAATATGTACAAAACTAGATTTACCTTCACTTGGTAGTAAAAACGACCGGAAAGTTATTTTTAAGTCTTCACAAAGGGTCCTTAATTGTCCCTTTTATTTCTCACTCAGGCTGTCAGGGGAAAGTACTTAAACTCATTTTTGCAAAAAATTATCTTATTTTAGATATATAGGCTTCCTTGGAAGTTACAAGAAAGATCATACATGATGATCTTTATTTATGATAAACATGATAAAAGTGAAGAAAAAACGTACATGTTGTGTTGCAGTAGTTGTTGGATGAATCGCAGGCGATTATGTGGCTGAATTCGGGAAAGGTATATGGTGATATTTCTTCAAGTAATTCTTCACTGAGGAACGTACCAGTGAATTTGTACAGCCATCCCACAATAGAGATAAAAATCACCTCACCATTATCCGTGCCACCAAGCCCCAGAGCTAATTGTGACGGTGACCCGAATAGAGAGAGAGTCGTATTCACATTATAAGGAATTGGGAGGGTGTAAATTTTCGTGGTGTCAGAGATTAGAAGCGTGCTTTCCTCTGCAGAGCGAGAAAAAGAAGAGTGTATTTTTCACATCTGTTGATACAGAGATACATACAGTCATTTTTCATCAATCTAAGAGTTCAATAGCCCGTGAGTCTAGACTTGCAATATCAAAAATATAAATATCAGAAATACTACATCTCGCGTGTAAAAGACATTCATTTAGTTTTACCAACAAAGCGACAACTGAACAACGTGACATGTTTGGCAGCAACACTCATGCTTTGGTTAATAAAGATGACAAACCCCCCTAATCAACAGGTTAAACACCGGTGCTGCAAAGCAGCAGGACCTAGTCTTTTAAATTTTGACAAAACTCTGGTGAAATACTTGTGAAAATTGAATTGCTTTAATAAGCATTAAAAATATATATATATATATATATATATATATATATATATATATATATATATATATATATATATATATATATATATATATATATATATCTATATATATATATATATATATATATATATATATATATATATATATATATATATATATATATATATATATATATATATATATAGATATATATATATCGAATCAAGGCATCAATATATATATATTATGTATATATATATATATATATATATATATATATCTATATATATATATATGTATATATATATATATATATATATATATATATATATATATATATATATATATATATATATATATATGTATACCTATATATGTATATATATATATATATATATATATATATATATATTTATATATATATATATATATATATATATATATATATATATATATATATATATATATATATATATATATATATATATATATATATATATATATATATATATATATATATATATATATATATATATATATATATATATATATATATATATATATATATATATATATATATATATATATATTTATATATATATATATATATATATATATATATATATATATATATATATTTGTATATATACATATATATATATATATATATATATATATATATATATATATATATATATATATATATATATATATATATATATATATATATATATATATATATATATATATATATATATATATATATATATATATATATATATATATATATACGGTATATATACATACATATATATATTTATATATATATACATATATATATATATATATATATATATATATATATATATATATATATATATATATATATGTATATAGATCGATAGATAGATAGATAGATAGATAGATAAGAACTAATGGCACTTGTTTTAGTACTTCTTCGATCCGCAGCCCCACCCCTCTATTCTTTAATTTTTGATTATAATTTATAATTATAATTTATTAATTCCTATAAGGCATTTTAATTTTTAATTTTCTTGATGCCCTCTGCAGTATCGCCTACTCTATGATATATTAAACCCTCCCCCGTCCGTCCGTCGTCCCCCCTTCCCCGTCCGTTCCCATCGCGTTCAGTGTTGATCATTAATATTTGTTTTCTTCTAATACAGTTGCAATGAGGTTAGAACAGTAAAATCCAACTTTGAAAAGGAGGGAAAGGGGTGAGGAGCTCAAAGTTGGGGAAGGAAATATTAAACAAAACACAAAAATCAACTAATGTGGCTTTCATAACGCTGAATTGTTCTAACAGTTTGTCCAAGATTGTAAAATAAATACATGAATTCTTAGAGACAAATATGAACATTTTCAGGATGCAGGAGGTAACGTGGGGTTTCTACTCCACAACAGAGAAAAGCCTCTCTTCGTGAGAACTTATAATTTGTGCTTGACAGCATATAAATTCCAAACCCTACACCAAACACCAAAGTTTAGTTAATTTGCGACTGATCGATCCGCAGGGAAACATAATTTCTCTGAGCGCATAGCTTAAATTATGCAATGCAAATAGTTTGAGCAACTTACGTGGCCACAGCGCCAGCTGAACGTTTCGAAGAGTTGGAAAATTGGTAACGGTAACAAGCTCATTTTTCAAGCTAAGATCAGTTATATAAAGATTGTATTCTGTCACGATATACACGAATCTAATGGAAAAGAAGAGTAGGAGTTTTATCAAGAAGAAAGCAAATGTTCACGCATGATTTGATCTCATCCTCCGATGAAAATAATTTTCTTGTTATAAAATATTTCGAGGATGTTGCCATTTGTCCTAAAATGATATGATTAACGGCACACTGTAGAAACATATGCACCAAAAGACAGCTGAGTACTTGGGCTAAGTTCTCAAAGTTTTAAGTGACGAGGACGGAGCCCGAATGCATCAAACGATATGCGTGCAACCAGCTTCTATGCATTATCATGTACCGAAGGCATAGCGCGTTATTCATTAACCCTGTTCATATATATATTGACTAAATTTTACTTAAAAATCGCAACAACAACAAAATTGGGAAGTACATTAAAAAAATACCCAAAATAATACTTGAATATTGAACATTGAATACCGCGCGTCGTTTAAAAATATGCCCATTGTACACCGCGCGAGAACAATGGAAAATTTAGACGCGCTGCCAAAACAATAGTAAGTGTGCATGATTTAATGCGCTCAAGCATTCAAGACAGGATCATGCATGATCATTCACAACACATTCTATATACTAGGTATGTATGAATGATTTTTAGCCCACTGGAAAAAGCATTAAATTCTAATCGCAACTGTCTTTAAATCTTGCTAATAGCACGTTTAGTTTTTTAATTATGACTTATTAAAGTTTTAACGATCTGCAGTGAAAGCATGATTAATGTTGAATTTGTGATGTATGACCAGGCGGGTAACTCAAAAGCTTTGGGTTTTTTTTTTATATTTCCTTCCTAAATTTCAGTTCCTGAAAATGATGACAAAGTCTATTCCTGCTAGATTTGGGCTAAGGGTATAGTCAACAACTTAAAAACGTTAAGTCAAAATTCCCTTACATTTTTCAGAAATGTGTGACTAGCAATTGAAAAAATAAAGGGTTTACTTAAGAAAATAGGAACTTGCGCCCATACATCACAAGAGAAACTTTAAAAGGAACAAAAATTTGCATATTTTGGCCTGAAAATTCAATATGCTCTAAAATGGTAAATTTTTAATCGATTTGGATTAAATTTTTCCCATCAGTTTTAAAGCAATTAAGCATAAGTAGCCACTACACGTCTATATGCCTTTGGTGACTTCATGGCAAAAACTAACTTAGTCGTACCCTCTTTTTTTTGTTGCATGTAGCCTTGTCCATTGTCCTGCCCAGATATTCCCTGCTGCCGTGCCCTCATCTGCTCATACAGTTGTAGGAATTGTTTTAAAAGAAATTTGAATTCTGACTATATTGAAATTTGAATTCCCTTAGCCGCATATGTGTATTTCAAATGAAGAGAACAATCTAAGTAAGACATTTAATCTGGTGAAATGTTCATTTATATCTTGTACAAAAAATTAGACCTATATTTTAGTTTAAAGCTATAAGGTAAAATTTAATTGTCTAAAACAGTTATTAACTGACTAATTGTGACATCACGACATCATATTCCTCAAAGACAAAAACTTTATTTGATTTTTTTTTTGCTTAAAATATACTGAGTACATGTCAGATGCGTAAAAGAAAACTTACAGTAATATTCTAATTGGAAATAGGTTTCTAATCATTTAAAAAGAGGTAAAAAATTTCAAAGAAATAAAAGAATCATCAGGAAATCATAGTTTCCTAGATTTTTCTTTCAGTTTTATCAACATTTCCAGCGTTACTCCAATTTCCTTTTTGTGTAATATTTTCTTCACTTTGACCAAATTAGCCTTCGTTTTAAGTTTTCTTTCTGCTATATAGTATTTGAGTAAATCCCCATTTATACCTCCCAGCTAAGAAAAAACATGCTTTGGGGAGCTAAGATACCCCCCCCCCTACCCCCACCCGTCGCTTCACATGCCTTTGCCCTCGATGACTTTTATTCTGCTTAGCGCTAAAAATTGTTTCTAATTGTATCTCTGTTGCTTTTTTATATGTTGTAGAATTTCTTTTTTACGTGATATTTTTTGTTTTTCACGAAATATCGTTATAGTTTCACGTGCTTTCAATAGTTCTTGCTAAAGATAATTTGAACAATCTTTCTAGGCCTAGATATAGTTGTTGTCCCTTGATTACTTTAATCAAAATCTTTAAAGGATTAGTAAGGGGTTAAGTAAGATTATTTTACATGACAGAGGACTTCATGAGATATTCAAGTTTAGAATTATCTGTGTCGAAGGCTGGCACCCTTTTCCTCACATTTTTAGCAATTGTTAATTGTTAATGTGTTTTACAGGAAATTTATTTTACCTTTTTATTGTTTGAATTATTTTCTTGAACTTTCTTCAGGTGGTAAATTATAAACATGCACCCGATTTGAATCGTATTATCAATGCAATATCCAATTCTAATCTACAATTTTCCTGACATATCAAATGATTTTGAAGCAACAAAATCGCACACCAAAACATGATAGAATACATAAAAACTTTGAAGAATATAAGTATGTGACGTCACAACTAATCTGATTTCAGTCTTTTCTGCACAAGTGATACTAATATTTAAACTTGAATCTCCTTAAACAATTACAGGATTAGTTCAGTGGTCCAGCAAAATTGTCTTATATGAAGGAGGACTTTAACAAAATGGCGAAGAAACTACTTCAATATCTTATTTCGTTAAGGACTTATTGTAGTTTAAAGCTCTTGTCTTATATGTACATCAGTGACTAGTGTAGTGAGTCTACTATGTAAGGTTGGCGTCATCATCCTCAGTTTCTTAAAACTTGTCTATGTATTTTAAAGAAAATGTTTTTAACATTTTTACTATTTGAATTATTTTTTCCCAATATTTCTTCAGGTCGTAAATTATAATTACCCTTACTACATTATATTCTACTATTTTTCTGACATATCCAATGGTTATAAAGCCTCAAAATCAGAGGGAAAATATGATATAATACATAAAAACTTTAAAGAATCTGAGGGTGTGTTGTCACAACTAGTCTGATTTCAGTCGTTTTTGCACAAATGCAGAACTTTAAACTTAATATCTCCTTAACGGAATAAAGAGTTAGAATGCTTTCTGCACCATTTTGTATGTTTTGTGTTCCTCTTTCATATAAGATAATCATGCTTGAACACTGAACTAATCCTTTAACGGAATAAGGCTTTTCAATGCTTCTTTCCCCGTTTAGCTGTTTAGGGAGTGCGCGAAGAATAGCTCTTATACTTTATTTTCTTACTCCAATTAAAAGCGAAACAAACAAACCTCCATTGTAAAATATATGATTTCAATCATAACGTTTAATTGGATTATTATAAGAGTTTACCCATTGTCACAATCCACTTTTATATCGCGGATCATTTGGGGGAATTGGTATGAAGTATTGGTCATCCCACTCAGTGCCTGCACGGTGAATGAATTCGCTTTATAGACTCGATTGGTGGTGTGTAAATACCACACATTATTACAGACTTCCATCCCCAGCAGATCCGTTTGATCTAAGAAAGCTGCAAAGTAATTGTAAATATATGAATGAATATAGATATTTACTTATATAATTTTGAAACGTTGTTACATTCCAAGTACAGCAAATGTAGATTCGAAAAAGGAGAGCGGTGTTGTGCCGTCGCATGCACCATGGTATAACACACGTACCAATAGGCACCAGGGACCCTGGCCGGGGTGTGTTTATAATGCGTGAGGGGGAGGGGTGGTAAGGCGTAGAGATATATTTTCGTAATACTCCAGCAGGATAAGTGTATGCTGTTAAAATGACACACTTTGAATGGGGTGGCCCGAGGGCGATTTTTTTTTTCTTCCAAAACGGGGTAGAAATGGCACATGTCTGATTGGCTTAAAATCTGGACCCTCACCCAAACCTAACCCTAACTTAACTCAAATGAGTGCAGTTGCTATTCTGTTTGGGAAAACACAAATAGGGCCCTGGGAGGGGTAACAATCTTCGTAATAATCATGCAGAATAAGTGTATGCTGCTCACATACAAACATTACGTGGCCTTCAAATTTTACCTCCAATTCATATGAAAATTTCGAATAAGCCTTATGAGGCCATAATGTACCAGTACCA
>JAIGNY010001016.1:1497500-1610000 GCA_020152595.1 Chiridota heheva
TCAGTCGTTTCTACACATATGATATCAAACTGTAATCTTAAATATATCCTTAACCAAATATGATTTTTGAATGCCTCTTCACCATTTTGTTTCTTTTGAAGTCTTCTTTCATGTAATATAGAGTTGCTGGACCCCTTAACTAATCCTTTAATAATACGATTGTGAATCTTTCCCAAACAAATAAACAAAATATATTCTTTACCTTCTTGAATGGAACATAGGATGAATACAGTAACGAGGTATAGCAGTTGATTGCCCATTTCTGGAAACTCCTTCAAGTGAAGGAAAATCTCACAAAGCGAAAAAGTCCACGGAATGAAAACGATCTGCCCAAACCACGCAATACCAATATAACGGCATGGACTGTTGCGACACTGAAGTTAGGGAACCTTTAACTTTGGGATCAGCAAATATAAATGAAATTTTTTGTAATGTTATTCAACTTATTGAACAGTTGGTCCTGAAAGCCTATATAAAGATTCGCTTGACTTCATTCCTTCAATCAAATAGCCAACTATCGGAACAAATACATTTTATATTTTTGTACTATTTGTTTGGCAGAAGTAAATTTTCAATGGTTTCGGTATTCAATTCTATGCATAAAAATGGTTTGCCCTTTTCCAATTTAGAGTGTGTCATGAAAAATCTATTGACAACTCCTTATTTACATAAAACAAGCGGAAACAGAAAATATCATATCATTGCTGTATTCTATAATACATAGTTTCAATTGTTCAACGTGTCAACGTAATATATATGTATGTGCCATTAGTGGAGCACAGTGGCCTAGTGGTTAAAGCGTCGGGCTCTGGTGTGGAAGATACTGGGTTCGATTCCCGGCCTGCCGGCCAGGCCAGTGTGTTGTGTCCTTGAGCAAAGCACTTTATCTTCATTGCTTCAGTCCACCCAGCTGTAATGGGTACCTGTGAGGGCAGTGACAGTTCTATGTGTTTGGAGCCCGGCGCCTGTATATGGCTGCTGATAAAACGGGCTTGTGACTCCCCAGGGAGTGGGAAAGTTTTCAGGAGAGTTAAGGCCCAGTGATCAGGATAATAACTGTAAAGCGCTTTGAGACAGTCTAGTACAGTATAAAGCGCTATATAAGCATTATTATTATTATTAGGAAAGATCACTTTGTTGTGTGTTAGATTAAATCTTTTTAAAGGAAATATTCCAATAAATTTTCTATGATAAGAGGACACTGAAAGAAACAACTTGCTGTAAAAAATGATTTTCATATCTTTATACATTCAAGGTAAAAGAAAAACATTTTTGTTTTGCTTTATAGAAATTTCATAAGATTTGTCTTGGATCTGCCTTTATGACATCATACTGTAGTACACTGTGAGGTCACTGCTTTTCAACACACTTGCGCAATCTTTGAAAAGCAATAACTCCTAAACGAAATAAGATGGCAACTTTCTTTTTTTTCCACCAAATTGTTTCTTTGATAATCCTCTGCCACATAAATGGAAAGGAAAATTCACGGGAATATTCCTTTAAAGTTGTTTGATTTCGATTTATTTACAACCGATTCAGTTAACATTAAGTATACTTTTGTTGTTGTTGTTGGAAGGTATATTCAGAGGTAAAGTGTTTTCTGTAAAGAAAAAAGAAAAGAAAACCAAAAAGAACATCAAAGTCTGAGTTTGGATGGTGTTTGAATTTTGAAAATTAGTTTTCAAGCTATGAGTAATCAATTTAAAGTTTGATTTTTTTTTTTTTAATACATTCAAAAAATTGTAATGTATGAAAAGGAGAACACCTCAAAATGCTTTTGGTGTTATTTATATTTCTTCCCTTAATTTCAGGCCATGAAAATATTCAAAATGTCTTCCCAGCTTGAGGTTGCATGGTTGGTAATTGTAATACATATTGTAATTGTATATCTTTACCATATTGTAATTGATTAAGATCAAAATTTTCCCTTAGCAGCTTATAATTTTCTTCCCCTTTTGAAAGAGAAATAAAAAACAATGAATTTTTATAAGAAAATAAAGACTATGTCCTGTTCATACATTACAAGAGTAGCACAGAAATGTGTATATCTTTGCCTGCATGCATATTTTCACAGAAATCTTCAAAACGCTGTAAAATGTCCGTTTTTTAACCAGTTTTGGTTATTGTTTTACGTTTTCATGTTTCTTAGTGGATTTTAAACTTGATCAATTTAGCTAATGTCATGAATATTGCCTCTACCTGTCCATATACCTTTAATTGATCAATAGCGCAAGTTTCTTAACGTACATACAAATTTTAGAAATGAACTGATATGCAAATCAAAATAAAAGGTTAAGTAGACAACAGAAAGCTAAAATAGGCAAATAAATTGGCAAAGATTTAAGAAAAATAATATTTACAGAAACAATCATGAAAAGATATGAGTATAACATTAACAAAGAAAAAATCACTGCCTAAATCACCCTTATACCCCCAAAACACAACCGCGTATCCGTCCCCACGGGAACGGTCACCTTGTCCCCTCTCTCTATTCAACGATCTTGTAAGAAGTGTTTAGATTTGCTGTGTAAAAAAACGTTTGTGAGTGTCAATAGCGTTAATTTTAAAGGATTAGTTCAGAGGTTAAGCAAGTCCATCTTATATGAAAGAGGTCTTAAAAAAAACACACACAACAATGGTGCACAAAGCGGTCCAAAAACTTATTCCGTTAACAAGTTAAGGGGACATTTAAGTTTAAAGTTTGATATCATTTGTGTAAGAACGACTTAAATCAAACTGGTTGATGAATATCACAGCCTCAGATTCCTCAAAGTCTTTGGGCTTTCTATCATATGTTGTCCTGCGATTTGTGGCTTAACATGGGTGGAAGGGGGTTGAATTAGAATTTGTTGAAAGTTAATAGCGCTTTAGCACTATCCGAGTGCATAGCGCGATATTTCCGGCGTGGGGTCCAGGGGACGGTCTGCTTAAAGGTCTCTGGTAGGGGACCAGGGGCGAAGCCCCGGTAGGGATCCAGGGAGAGAACCTCCGGAAGCTGTTGCATTGTAACCCTTTTGTGGGTCTAAAATTATCGCACTTAAACCCTTTTGAAGAGGTATAGTGAGACAAGCAGATAGGGGTTTTTTTAAAAGGAATTTTACTAGTTGGCCAGTTGATGGGTTGGTTGAGAGGAGGGGGCAGAGGCGTAGGAAGTGTGGCGGCAAAAGGCAGTTTTCTCCCCTCGAGAGGATTTCACCTTCCCGGTTGCATGCTTCCTGTCCGGTTGGGAGGTAAAATTGCGAATTTGGGTAAATTTTGGCAGTTTCCCAAACGTTGAAGAAAATTTCCAGAATACTTTCCAAAATTTGGCAAATTTTCCCGATAATTAGAAGCAATTTGCCCAAAATCGAAAGAAAAAAAAAACTGCCCGAAAATGAAAGAAGAAAATCAAGATAAAATCAAGAGAAATTGCCCGAAAAGGAAGAAAATTTCCCAATAATTAGAGGAAATTCCTCGAAAATCGATCAAACTGCCCAAAAATGAAAAAAATTTCTGGCTGGTAATGAAATTGTTCTAGGAGCAGCGAAATATGTTGAAAGTGTTAACACAGAAATTTACGGGAAGCCTCGATTTATTTTGAAAGCATATGCGTGCGACAGTATGGCATAATTAGCTGAAAGTCACTCATCCGCTACCCCAACTAACAACTGAACAATGAGAAAATTTGATCGGTCTGAAAATTGCTGGTGACCTAAACTTTTTTTTTTTTTTTTTTTAATTTGCTGCAATCGGGCAAGCACGAAAATTTGAGAATTTTAGAACAATATGCAGTAAAAATTGGCGCATTTAGGACCAAAGTTAGGGGAAATCTGAATATTTCATCACAAACATGGCTCTAGATTTTGGCTCCAGATCTAGAACTTAGGAAAGTTCGGACCATAATTACTATGGAAATTTACTCAGCTATATCTTCACTCTAACAGTCATACGTCAGTGAGGTACGGTGGGGTATATAGGAAAATCCTTCAAATCCCCACTTTCTGCCCACCCATATGTATCCCCACCATGCAGCCCTCTGCTCATTCATATCATTGGGACCATGAAAAAGAGATTCTCAGAAACGTGCATGGGAATTTTCTAGCCCCAAATAAACAAAATTCGGTCAATAATCAGATAATAGATAGACTAAGTCAATTTTGTATGTAAAAAAAAAGAGTCAATTCTGTATGTAAAAAGCTGCAAAGGGTCATATTATTTTGCCCTGCAGCCTGGGATCGTGATATAAATCAAAGGTAACTCACTATTGAAAGGGCTATAATTGGAAAGTAATTACAAACTATATACATTGCAGGGATAAATGGGTATAATAGGCAGAAGTGAAGTTTAGTTATCATCAGCAATTAGGGTATACCCTTATGCACCAACATTTCTTGATGACATTAAGAGTGAAAACTAGAAAAATAACTTCTGATGTGCTTTAACCGCGAGAAACAGTCACGATTTATTTCTCTTATACCAAGTTCAGATGCTTGTATTACTATTAAAGATTCTTCAACACAAAGAATGTCGGGTACTGAGGCAGCTATACTAGGTTAGAAACAGTCTTTCAGTATTCTTAAGGGCGCTTTTTGAAATTTGCGCAAAAAAATAGGGGTAGTGTAGGCAAGTCCCCGTGTTCCACCGCCTTAGAATGCTAGCGCTTCTTTGTCTCTGACTGTCTGGTAAATCATTAGTGCCCTTGAAAACATTTTTCATACACTTGGTCCCATACCGTGCGTGAGTTGTGCAGACGGCCAAGATTCCTCCAGTATCTTATTGGTCAATAAGATTCCTCCAGTATACGATTGGTCCATTCGGGACACCTGAATCTCGGCGATGTGGCATAACTTAAATTAGCTATCCGGAAATTGCCGATTCAGATATAAACAGGTCTAATGAAGCACGAGATGCAAAGTAAGTGATCATCCAACAAAGGATGTAGTGGAGAGGGGTTTGGTGATAACACCACCTAACTTCAACAGTTCTCTGATGAAGTACTTGGATATTTCGCATGTGGAAATCTTCCCATACCTGCAGACGTTACAAGTTGTTACAAGCTATACCTGTCACTGAATACCCACAGGGTTTAACCTGAACATTTAGTATATCCTGTCACACCATCCTTAAACATTGGGGCCAAAACGAAGTATAGTTACACAAGACAGTCGCATGCGCATGCGTATTGCCCTCAAAAGTTCAAGGACAACATATATTGACCTTCGACCAGCAGTGGCAAATTTGTTTCAGAAAAAACAAAAACAATTGTCTATGTAGTGTTCCCAATGGAAAACTAGATATAAAAAAAAATGTGCCTTCGTAAAAAAAAATTCTTTGCAAGGACTAAACCCTACTAACAAAAGCTTATCCACTATTCCAGAAACAGTATCGTTTGAACTTATAAATAACTGGAAGTATTCTTAAAATATGTTTCTTTTTATATATTCCTTTTTTGAAGGATTCTTATTTCAAAAGCCGTTTCCAACGCTATGAGTTTATATGTTCTATCTTCAGAGAAGAAGAAAAAAAAAGAAAAAACTCTTTATCATAATTAAAAGAACTTGTGTCATGATTTCTAAATGTGTCATGATTTCTATATGTGCCAGAGTGACTATTGTAATTCGAACTATTTCTACATGACTGCATGACCAAGTCTATTGTAGTATAGCTTTTCCTTTAATCTTGAAGGTGCAAAAATTTCAGTACTCCTTCGAACTCCGAATCAGGTCACTGCAGTGACCTTATGTGTGATCGTGATCGCCCTGTGAAGTTTTCTTTAGAAATGTACTGAAGTGTATGGCAGCATTATAGAGTTACAGCCATATTTTACAATTGTATATATCTGTACATGCTCATGAAGACACATTGCCAAACGCTGTATAACAGTATTCCCAACGTGGTACTGCGAACACTTGCACAATGATAAGCACATATTTGGATATACTGAGATGAAAATACAATGGCGCAGATAGGGTCCTAATGGTCCTCACATTCCTTTTGAAATGACCAACCAGGTTTTTCCTCAAAAATCCTCCCAACAGTGGCGGCAGTAGATCATTTTGACTTGTGGGGCGTAAAGTATAAGATTTACCGACGGTCGCAAATTAGCATCCTATTAAAAGAAAGAAAAAAAAACTGCTTCCCCGTAAAAAAGTGAATAATCGAAATCGGTATTTTTACCAACCTGGTACCAGATTTACCGACTAATCTTAAATTTTACCGACGAGTCTCAAAAATTAAAGGGGGGGCGGGGGTGACACCCCACATACCCCCAGTATTTACGCCCCTGCCTCCCAATCACCCGCACCCTCCGCATTCCGCAAGGCTGGCTACACACTTGCAAACGCACGTTCTTGCAATCAAATTCGGTTGAAATAATTAATCGGGCATTTCTTTCCACTGTTTCCAGCACCGATTTGAATCGCATTATAAGTAACTACTGTGAATAATGATAAAATATTATAATACGGTTATACATATTACGGCTATGGTCAGTAACTACTGACACATTATAATACAGTAATACATATTCACTCGGTTGGATATCCGAGAACTTCGTGACCCGAGGTCATCCGACCTCATAGTAACCGCGCGCATTGGTGATTGGAGTGAAAACAAAGTAATCAGCTGTGTTTGTTTACATGCCATGGATGTCTTTTATGGATGATAGAGAAAGAACAGATCTTGACTATGCGGTTCGAAATTGACGATATCTTCACGGGCGAAAGTTTCATGGCCATGACAGGGATCTATATCGTGGGTCCACACTAAACTTTGAGTTATTTGATGACTACTTTGGCCTAAAAAGGGCCCAAAATATCAGTTGAAGTCCTATCAACAGATCAAAGTGGTAGTTTCAGAAAATATCTCGACAGTCCCCGAAACTTTCACTTTCTGCTGCAAAAAGACCCCGAACTTTATTCTTTACCATAGGTTTCAATTGGGCAAATAATTAGTTCCGTGCTATAGTAGGCTCCATAGGCACAGATCACAACGTTGCAAAAGCGAAGGAAGTGTGGGTGTGGGTGGGAGGGAGGGGGTGGGAGTGGAAGCTCCCCCTGAGCGGAAATAGGAATATTATTAAAATGAAATTGAAAAAATTTGTAAAATTATTGGATATTTTGGTAAAATTTCCTACATTTTGGCCAAAATTTCCCGAAAGTGGACAAAATTTTCCGTAAACTGGCCACAATTTCCCCAAAACTGGCCAAAATTTCTAAAAAACTGGCAAAAATTTCCCCAAAATTGAAGAACATTTCCCGAAATTGAAGAAAATCTCCCGGAAAATTGATAAGGATTTCCCGATTAGCAGCAACTTTTGATGGAAACTTAATTTACCAGTGCAATTTGTCCACCTATCACCGGGATTCCCCCCCCCCCCCTGATATGTGACCCTTCACGAGGAAGGGAGAAGAATGGGGTGAGAGGGGGTAAGGAAAGATCACTCCGATGAAAACTGGAAGAAAAAGTATCTTCCCCATCCCCTTCCTCCTCCAAAAAATAAATGGGTAGAAAAAAACATCAGTAATAATAATACAACCGTTACGAGGATAAATTAAATATGAGACGTTACTTTATTACTATTTTCCGATCAATTAAAACGCCACCTCTTCCCCTACGATCACCAGACCTTGATCAGTTTTTGATTGGGAATTTCCGTGAATCGAAATTTTCGTCCAGCCTATCAAGCATATTATGCATATAGTGAGAAGTGTTTATAAAATATATAGAGGGCGGGCTCCTTGTAAAACTTTGATTGATTATGTATATAAACTAGCATGATACGAAAATCATTCCGAATTTGATCATTTTGTAAGAGTAGTGTCATTAGCATGGTATTTTGCAGTATTTGGCGGTAATTCCCCCCCCTCCTCCCCTTCTCCCGCTCCTCGCCCGCCAAGTGTATCCCTATTGTCCGATTTACTGACAAATCTTCATGCATGCCTATGACAATTCGTAATTTGTTATGATACAAATACATAATTTATTATGATACAAAATAATAAAAGAAAAGAGTTTTTTTTTCATTATTGTGGGTATATTCATTTTTATGAAAAAAAATATACCCAGAATTTGGGTATAACGTTAGGCTATATAGGCCTAGAATGCTATGCCAGCCTACCGTTCAGACGATAGGACTAGCCTAGCATGTTAACGTAACTAAGTTAGAAGTAATTATATACTGGGTGGCACAAAAAATTAAATATTGGCCTAGACCATATAGCATTAATGTTAACTAACTGCCATTTTCTTTCATTCTCTTTCGATATTTTCATTTGTTTGTGTGTATTTTTCAATCGAGCTTTAACATATTTCCATTTTTTCAACATGAATGGTGAGGGCCTATAGGCCTAGTTAAATATTACTTATAGGCCGGGCTTAGTTGGCGGCGTGTACAGCGGGTTATTTATCTTCCCATACGTGAAGGACGTGAAACGTTCAGTTTCAGTTTCTCATTATGTTTATGTTGACGTCATAAAAAAATAGCTAAAACAGTGAACAGGTGTATTTTCACACTTTCAGAGAGTGTATGGAGGGACCACTCTTGGATTTCACTCTTTTGAAGAAGTGAAGCAAATTCACTCCTTGGCTGAGTGAATACTTCTAATAATTATAATGTATGGAGTGACGTTTAATAGGAGTCCATACAATAAGGTTATCATTCTACCTGCACAACAACAGCTTCTAAAAAAAATAAGGCTTTGGAACCACACCACCTTTTGGTTTCTGTTTAAATATACCAACGTACTAATGGTTCACTATATAAATCTTGTTAAAGTATTTGTTCGCTTCAATTTGCACAGGATTTAATGATGGGTGTTTCCCAAGTTGAATCTTTAGCCGAAACACAATTGGAATCTTTGAACCGTGGAAACTTGCAGTACATACAACTTTATTAAAGTAAAAAAGTAAAAAAGAATCAATATTTTTCAACATTTGACCATTTTCTGAACTGTTGGAACTGAAAAGTCGCAGGTTTAAAGATACACGATCAACTGATTAAAAGAAACCATGCTGTGTTCTTTTTTAAGTCCGTGTTTCCATGGAAACTTGATTAGAATATGTGGAAAGCAATACATCAAATAATTAGTAAAAGATAATTACAAATTGGGCCAAGCGGATCTCCTCATTCCTCAGCAAGAGGAAAATTCCCTCCCAAACACACTGCTTTCAGGGGTGTATATTCTATATGATTTTTATTTTTTATTTTTATAGAATTTTGGCTCCCCGAACCCCCCAAATTTTAGATTTGTGGGATTCAGGGGGCGGAGCCACGAAACCCCATTAAAAGCACCTTCCCATACAGCCATCGTTAGACAGTTTGATAATAAGCGTTTGACTTTGCAATTCTAAACTGGCAGAGAGCATATTTTTCACTCATCGCTGAAAATAAGGAAATTTGAAGAAGAAAAAAAACCTGCATTAATTGAGCATTGATGGGCATAGTCGCAGTGTGCAGTGAATATTCGTACCAAAGTTTAATGAAAATAGGGCTGAATTTCGAAAGAGTGTGAGTTTTTTATCGTGCAAAACACTCTTTCCCCCTTTATTATGTTGGACATGTAGCTTATTTGATTGCATCTTTCACAAAATAAATAAGGATTCTCAACAACTACAAATCCACGGTGCTTCTGTCATGTCTGTAAAATTCTGATATTTTTTGCAATGAAATAGTGAAACCTTGTGTATCAAATTTCAAAAAAAAACTTTATGAAAAGTTATTAGGCCTACGGAAACATTAACCAAAATTTGAGTGTTTGTTTATTAATGAGGCTCCACGAATAATGTTGTTAGGTTGATGGAAAAATGACAGGAAAGGATCGAAATCACCAGTGACACTTTTTGATACCACTTTTTCATTTAAATCTGCATATGTTTTGTGATTATCAAATTATACGCTGCCCATGAGTTTGACCTTTCCTCTACCTTGGCGCCGCTATGTATACGTAATTTTCTAAATATAGCGCACTCCAAAAGTTAAATGATAAGTTCATTGGTCAAGCAAATCTATCTTATATGAACAAGGACTTCAAAAGAAACAAAATAGTGAAAACACCATTCAAAATTCTTATTCCGTTAAAGAGATTATGAAGTTTAAAGTTTGGTATTATTTGTGTAGAAAAGACCAAAATCAGACTAGTTGTGATGGTGATGTCATATGCAGTCATAGCCTCGGATTCCTCAAAGTCGATATGTATTCTATCATATTTCGTCCTGCTATTTTAAGGCTTAAAAACCATGGATTATGTCAGAAAAGTAGTAAAACTGAATCTATTAAGGATATTTTTAATGTACCACCAAAAGAAATTCGAGGAAAAATAATTTAGATATTAAAAATTAAATAAACTTTTTTGAAAATACATTAACAATTGCTAAGAATGTGAGGATGGGGACACCAAGTTACCAGGTTACCAGTCATTTCTAAACAGATAAGACAGAGCTTTAAAACTTGAATATCTTCTTAACGTAATAAGATATTTGAATGCTTTCTTCACCATTTTGTTTCTTTTGGAGTCTTCCTGCATATAAGATGGACATGTTTGACCACTGAACTTAACCTTTAATTGCGCTCTTCTTGGGAAATTTAGGAAAAGACTTCATTACAGACATTGCAAAATCAATTAACGATCATCCGAGGGACATGTGAGAATAAAACTATAGTTATTCAAGCAACAAGTGTCTGATCCGGGTTATTGTTTTCTTTGTAAATCAACGCGTTATTTCCTCCTCTTTTTTCTTAGTATTCAAGTATTCTTTGTGTTCTAAGTATTTCAAGGCGAACAATTAATTAAAGTTATTTATATTTTGACCTTAAAAAGAAGTATATGCCGTAAATAAGTCAGTCACTGTATAATATTTATTAATCCTAAGTTTCAAAAGACGCGTGCGTCAGTGCACACATACCGGCATATGCCGCCGTGCACGATATCAACGTATTAGGGTGTTCCTTATTATAGATTTGAGCTATTATAAGACTGCTAAGTCAGTACCTGCTTCAATTATAATTCATTAGAAGTTAGCAGCGCCGTTGTTGTCATTTAGGGTTGGGGTAAGGGGGGGGGGGACAAGAGGCATATTTTCCACCGAAGAGTACTGATTTGTTAAAATTCTACAGAAAAGTCGGGGGAAGGGGGCATGTCCCCTGTCCCGGGAATTACGGCCCTGGAGGTTAGGAGCGCCTTCAACCGAAATCGATTCTGTATCGGAACTGAATCTGGTACAGGGGGTGAGGCAGGGGTCTTTCTTTACAACTGATAAAGAAGAAATCAAGCATAGTCTATTTGGCCAAAACAGACGTATTAGTGCTACAATAGCACTACCAGTTTCTGATTGGAGGAGCAAAAATGAACATTGTTTTTATTGGGTTTTTTTATTTTGTATTTAATACAAAAATACAAACTAGAACATAATTACTGAAGTAGCTCAACATATATTTTGGGGTGGGTAAAAGCCTGTTTTTCTTGGTGGGTAGTTAAAAGTTCGGGCGCTTCTTGGACATTAATTGATGTGCACTTTTCAAAAGTGGCACTTATGTCAGTTTTTGAAAAAGTGGAGGAATCTTCTACTTCTATGGTTGGAGCATAGGCGGGATTTTAGGAGAGCAAGGGGCACTTTCCCCACCCTCACTTTTTGTCCAAATGGATACTTTTGTATGGTGATGTGTTGTATTTTAGCGTGATTTTGTAATCCCCCCCCCCCCCTTCCCCTCCACACACACACACACCTTTGTCTTTTCCCCACTTTCGGTAGGTTTGAGATTGGGAAGCCAGGACCAATGTTGACAATTACCGAAAATTTCTGCTCACAAAATTATTGGAGACATGTCCCCTCCCACCACGGCCCTTGGTGTCGGTGCCTCTGGTAAAATGACATGTTTTAATTGTGTCAGATAAATATTAAATGTATGTAACAACCTCTAAGTATTATGTAAAATTTGTGAGTGAGTGGATTTATATTTGTTTTTGAGCTTCAAGAATGACCTAGAATAATTTTATATAAGTTTCACTAGGGCGCATCCAGCTCGGTCCGCCATCAACTTTCAAAAACGCACCCCCTTCCCTCCTTACTTTAGGGCAAGGGCCCCACCCCTTGCCGCCGCGGTTCCGACAGCGCTGCAAAACACCAAAATACCCACGAGCCCCCAAAAGTAGTTGCCACTGCAAAATATCGTTTGAATATGTGAAAACTGTTTTTCAAAGCTTACAAAAACTTAAGCCTCATCAGCAATATGATGCAAATTTTTTAATAGCAATGTTTCCTTTTGAGAGAAATTGAAATCATCAACAGACATATTAACAACAAAATACTGTATATATGAATTCAAGATGAATTTTACATCCTTGCAAGAAGACATGCTTTTAACTATGGCATATCTTCCTCATATTACTAATATATCAGTCATTTTTTGAGCTAAAAATTAATCATCGCTATTAATGAATCACCATCAATCAATAATAGCATCACACAAATATCCAATTAGTGGCAAGAATTATACAAAATTTAACTAAAAAGACGTTATAAATTTCTTTTGAAATCCTCTTTTATATAAGATGGACTTACTTGGCCCCTGAACTAATCCTTTAATACGCCTTTGTATGAGCAATCTGTTGTGCTCACTTACCTTCCACTCTTAAGCTGAATTTATCACAGATAATCTAGTTATTTTACGCATCAGTTATTAGACTTTCTTTTCTGTACGCAAACAAAAAACTTCTTGTGAAGAGCCAGATAGTGTTACTGCAGGGAGCTATTACTTTAAGCTCCCTGGTTATTAACACTGGTGATTTCAATGACTGAAAATTTATAGCCTGAGTTATTCAATTGCGCTATATGGATATATAGCCCATTCGGATATGTAGCCATTCAGGCTATTTTAGTTTTAAAGCTTTACTTTTTAAACGCAAGTTATATAGCCCAAGCGATCTATCAACTACGATACTATACCGCAATTTAGCTATAGCGTGGGACAAATCCCAAACGGGATATTGTAATCCAATTGGCACGTGAAAGCAGCGTTCTTTATCCTTCGGAAATGTTCGCTGGATATTGCGAGTCTATGTTGTTATGTGTGCAGAATTCGGATTGCGCCGAGCGAATACGGATTTTTGGAGTCATTATTGGTGAGATTTGGAATGCAAAATTCTGTAAAACTACGCACTGATACAAAGTGTTGTTGCATCCATGGATCGATCTATGTAAGGCTAATATGACAACACAGCAAAATGTCGAATAAATGCTTAAGATTAGATAAACGGTGCAGAAATCCGAACGTAACCGAACGAAAATCTGGATATTGGGCTAGCCTTGCTAAAGCTTAAAATCCCTTAAAAGTGATGCTGAGCTAAAACAAAACAATGATTAACAAATCTGTGGTAGCAAAAGCACCCCCTTGACCTTATAGCCAGCTGCCACTGGTATATACGTCGAAAAATTTGGCAGCGGACAAAGTCTGCAGTATTACAAAATGATACATTTTGACGAAAACTCGCATTGCACGACCCGCAAATTTGAAAAGGCATTTTCTGTCATTTTCCATTTTTTAAGTCAGCCTGGTAGAGTTTAAAACAAATTTAACAATGTTTATCTCAGTGGCGTAGCTAGGGCCCTTCGGGCTGGGGGCGAGTGGGGCCCGTATGGTATATAGGTAGAATGGTATATACTTTTTACGGGCCCCTTATATGGCCCAGGCCGGGACGGCTGCCCCCATCCCATCCCCTCCCTCCTTCCTTTCTCCCACTCCCCTTTAGTTACGGCATTGGTTTATCTCCTCTGGTCCTAATAAACTCATTTACGGAAAATAGATAGGAAGATATATATTAAATAAGTAAATAGATGCTTAGCGCATGCATATCGTTACCTCCTCGATACTTATTTCTGTTTGGTTATGGTAGCAGGTGAACAGGTAGCTGCTCCTTTTTTTTTCTTCAATTTGCAGCGGTGGAGATCTTTCTAGTCTTACAACATTACACATTTTCATAAAACCTCACATTGCACGATCAAAAAATTCGAAATTCTGAAGGATTTTGTTTGTTTGTTATGCATTTTCATGGTTTTGAGTCTGGATAAAGGTTGGTCAGAACAATATGAAATAAATGTAGATGTACCACAGGGAGGCCCTCAATATTGGGGTGTAGCCAGCCTTTCGTATTGTGAGGGGGGGGGGAAGGGGTGGAGGGGGAGGGGAGAATGCCAAGGAAAATATCTGGACCATATATTTTCTGCACCTTATAAAATGATACATTTTCACAAAAACTCGCATTGCACGATCCGAAAATTGGAAAATGCATTTTTCTGCCACTTTTCTTTTTCTAAGTAGAGTTTGTAATAACTTATTTGAAGAAAACGTTGACGGGATGAAACTGCCAGTGTCATTTCCATCTCGTTCGAAGGACACTCTCTCAAGGAGTCGAAAAGGTATTACGCAATTATTCGGCCACACAGGTAGTTTAAACAACTCAACAAAAAATGCTGTAATTTTATAAAAACTTAATATTTGAACATCAAGGAGTTTTTACTTTGGATCAATTATACCCTAAAAACTACCCATTAGCGTAACCTGCTCCCTTTGACACCATTTCGATAAACAATCCTGCGGTTAACGCTATTTCCATTCATCAGTGCAATATACGCGTAAGGACTCTTTGTGTCTTGACGTCAGGAGTTATGCACCATCGAGCATACTTACGTAAAGCAAACACGTGAGATAATGGTATACAATATGAATTACGAGACAAGCATACACATAAACTCTTACTTCTATGAATATGACTCAATGAAATTATACATTGGTTAGTCTACTGATGAACAGAGGCGGGATTTGCCTAAGAAAAGTGTGGGGGGAGGGGGGAGGGGAATCCTTCAAAACATTATTGTACACACTTTTCCGAGAGTCAAGTGGAAATCCCCGAAACAAAAGCCCAATTAATACAAACCCCCTCCTAAAAGCAAAAAACAAAAACCTGTTCTTAAAAAAGTTAAAGTTATATGACAAGGACTAAATATTGTAAACTTGGCATAAGAAACAAGAATGCAATAAAAAATATCGGTAAAAGTGAAAAGACAAGTTAATAGATAATGAAATAATATAAAATCTTACTTAAAGAAGAGCAAGATGTTTATACCGGCTGTAGTTTGCTTGCCTAAGTTGTTTGAATTCCTATGAATAATGGGCCGCCAGCTTATCAAAATCCATACATGTCTATCTATACGCACAAGTGAGGGTCTCGTGGCATACGTAATAACGTGGGTACGTACTGTATGTGTGTAGGTCTGCCAATGGGTTCGTCATTGGATAAAATTAAAGCATGTGGATGGCTGTATTTGCACCCTTGCCTCTCAATTACAACTAAAACAAGAAAGTGTGTGACACTATTTTGCAAGTGCCCCTTTTGACTCTCGTATTCCTGCCCATAGGCTAAAATGCATATCTATGGTAAAAAGTAGGGGGGGGAGGGGGAAGGGGGTAGGGGGGCGCGCAAGTGACTCCCTTTCCCCAAAAATCCCGCCCCTGCTTATGAATATACAAGAAATACACTTTACAAGTTTCTTTATGCCCAAAACTCTAAAGACATAATACATATTGATGTTATTCAAATAAAAAAAAAACCTTGTTTTGCCGTTATACGGAGAAAAAGTTTTATTTTTTGAAAGCTGCTTTTGATATTTCTTAACTTCGAAACGAATGTACGCAGAAATACGAAATATAGCGTCAATTTCGATGTTCAAAGGTTGAATCTTCTCACAATTTGTCCAAATAAAACAATTTCACATATTTCACACCTTTAGAGGTCAAATTTTGTTAAAACGTGAAGTGGAATTATTTGGAAATAAACTGGAAATTGCAAACCGCCAAATGCGGTCACTGGAATGCCACAGGCACATAGTTCTCTTCAAGGGGCGAGTTCTGTAATGTTGAACAATCTTCATCTTAATGGCGTAGCTAGGGCCCTTCGGGCTGGGTACGAGTGGGCCTCTAATATATATAGGTATAATGGTATATATTTTTACGGGCCCCTTATAGGGCCTAGGCCAGGGCGGCTTCCCCTTCCTTAGTTATGCCACTCAAAAAATCTCCTCTGGTCCTGGTAAACTTATTTACTAAAAATCCATATTTTACCATTACCAATTTACTCCTTTTTGGGGGGGGGTGAGGGGGGCATACGACCCTGTCGATCCCCCCACCCTCATTGGCCACACCCATTATATCTGCTGTACTTTTTACCATCTATACCGACGAAATAAGATTTAACGAAAATAGTTGTGTGATAAAGTATGCCGATGATATTGCTATTTCATGTAAAATTGCTAAAATTTATAGACGGACGGACGGACGGACGGATGGATGGACGGACAGACGGTATAAATGCTTTATCCCCTCTTCACCAGCTTCGTTGGAGAGGGGATCAAAATTGCCCCTGCATAAAAATCTGCCGCCCCACCCAAATGTCCTCAATTCTCGTTCTGGGTAGATTAGTCTCAGATGACACATGGATGATCAGGTTGTATATGTTACTATGAGTATTATCGGGACAGAAGGGAATACGTGACAGGTCATCTCGGAGTTGCGGAACCCACCGTTCGTTGTACGGTACCGTATGTCGAGTATACGCCTTAATTGATGACTGTTTTGTCCTGAACTGAAAAGTGTGTATGTTTTCGTTTGAAAGTTCTGGCGAAAATGGCAATGACTTAAAACGGTAATTATACTTTCTTACGCAATTCATGGTCTGATATGAAAATGAAATTTCAAAATATAACCCATGAAAAATACATGAAGCCACTCTAGCATTTAAAATATGATTTGAACATTCCATAGTTAACATCCCATATAAAACCATACAGCACAAGTTAGTTAGTATTGATACTGAGTAGAAGGTTTAATAGGCAAATATAAACTGTTTTATGTTGTGTTTCGTGTGTGAAGTATTATTTCTTAGAATATCATCACAATTTCGGCAGAAAAAATTGGCATTCATCGGGCAGTAATTTGACAAATTCTTGGACCGGCTCACCCCTCCTAACCAACCCCCTCTTCCTCCAAATGAAAAGGTTCCGTACGCCTATGTGCGGGATAGTCTACACCAAGGGGAATGAAAGCACTGTGTTGCATGTTTCATCTCTTAAAGGAAAGGTATCGTCCCATAAATACATTCAGAAGTGAGCGCCGTCGTGCTGATAACGTCACTTCCGGTTTGCAATTTCCTTATTGATTGCGAAAAATCTGTAATGTTATCGACATAATCAATAAGGACATTGAAAACCGGTAGTGACGTTACTGGCGACGTTCACTTCTGATCGTATTTATGGGACGTACCTTTCCTTTAAAGACTGCAATTTTAACATAAAAACATGCGTTAGTGCTCTAAATCTATTTCCTTCCCTGTTTAATTTGACAAATTCTTAATTCTCCACAATACCCCATCTGCGTAGACTGGTAGAAATTCAATTAGAATCATTCTTCGATGTATCCGCTGTAACAAACAAATTTCCTTCATCTGCTTTGAGTGAAATGGTAATTTTAGGTATGAAGAATGAGTGGGGAATGGAAGAGAGTTGGAGAGGGCTCACTTGTACATCTCAGCAACCACAACAAATGTCTTTTTCAAATCGATATTATTAGGAACAAAATATTTACAAAAGAAAATTAGGGTAATATGTGTTTTCGAAGAAGGGAGACCCCTGTTATCATACTTGGATATTTATGGTTGTCAAATGGATATTACTGTTGGTTAAATTTTATTGAAATGAAATTAACTAGAATGAAGCGCTGAAGTGGAAAAATCGATAATAACACTATTCACATGTTTGGTTGCATTTCCCGTTTCCATTTCCAAATCACAATCGACGAAATGATTTAGTTGAAGCCGAAGCCGGAGTAGCAGACCCATTATTTGCTGAATAAAACCAACGGGTACCACTTGCCATTCAAAAACAGTAAGTGGCTAGATGCACCTTTAGTACCGATTAATCCTAGGACGGATGATGGCGGTGTTCCAGTAAGCGTCTTTATGTTTGATTGAGTGTCGACAGGATGAAATGGAAGCGTGTAAACCACTCTTGTGTCAGTAGCTCTCTTCTTTCTGCACGTGAAGTAAATGGTGACAAAATGACTATCATCTTATGTAAATGCATTAATAACTCTTTCCAGTTGGGTATCTTTTGTGAAGGGTTGACATATATAATACATTGTGAAGTTCATTTTTGTTGAAAAGTGTCTAAAAAATTAACGGCCATATTGAACCGCCCTTCTCCTCCCAACCCTACCACACTTCCTACAACAGATCAAGAAACATTAATACCTTGCAGGGCCCCCGACACAGGTTTCATATGGGGAGAGTGGAGGGGGTGGCAAAGACCGATGTAGTTATTTTTTGAATAATAAACACAAATAAGGACTATTTGAAAACCTTTGCTTTGAAAATGATTGAGGGCCATTTCCGCACCCCTCCCCCCCCCCTCCCCTCCGATGTCGGGAGCCCTGACTTGACCAGTTGACGCTTTTACTTATTTCATTAAACAAATATTGTAGCTTCTAATCTTAAAAGAGATACTGTGGACTTGTGGATGTGAGCACCATTCTACCTTACTTGAAATTTCAAGAAGTGTTGAATCTTGGGTACAACCTGACCCACAACAATGAATCATTCCCGTTCTGCCCAAGAAACAGTGAAATGGGATCTGTATTCGAGTCCAACGGCAATTTAAGCCACTGATTCTTCCACAGACATGCAGAACCATACGCTGAAAACCTTTAGGAAAAGCGGCCAATGGTTGGGTGGCGCTCATCGTCGTTCGAGGGGTACGTACAAATGTCGTTCCAGGTGGTATGAGATTCACTTACTGCCTGGTTCTTTGAACACTTATAGAAAAAAGACTGAGCAGGGTGTTAACCCGGTGTTCATCTATTTTCCGCCCTGTCAACATTCATTCGATCCTCATTAAAAAACAAGTCAAAGGTGGCTTACGTGTGGTTTCCCTGCATGGCATGTACCTAAAAGTGTAATACTAAAACTACACTGAAACGTGGTAGAAATCATCATTTATGGTTGATAAAGTTGTTGTTCATTCGGCATAGACAGACGTATTCAATCTTAGACTGTAGCCAGCATGGGGCACTAGGGTGCTCCCGATTCTGAATATACCATACAAGATTGAAAGCAAACATTCTGCAAAGGAGCTAGAAAATCCGAATTGTAAGATAACTGAGCCAAACTTTGAGGTTGTGGGACCCATACTTTACTTAACTGGATATTCGGATGGCCTGCCTACGGAAAATATTGTTATATGATAACTTACGAGGCCATAATGCAAGCCGCATATTCGGAAGTGTTGGGTACTCGGCCACCAGGCTCTGGCGCAGCACCAAATCTAAGACCGGGACATAGACGCCACTGTCAGACTGTCCATAGCGATATAGACAGATAAAGATACGTCAAAAACACAACACGGCGTTCTTGAAATAGTGCTTGAAAAAGCTAGAGAGAAATTTTCATAGGTAAAATTCACTGGTCAAATTCTGACAAAAGTGGTTTAATCATTACAGAACTCGCCCCTTGAACAGAAGTCCATCCTGATTTTCTGTGCCTGTGGCATTTCAGTAACCGCATTTGGCGGTTTGCAATTTATTTCCAAATTTTTACACTTCGCGTTTTAACAAAATTTGCACTCTAAAGGTGTGAAATATGTGAATTTTGTTTTATTTGGACAAATTGTTAGAAGATTCAACCTTTGAACATCGAAATTGACGCTATATTTCGTATTTCCACGTAAATTATTTCGAAGTTAAGAAATATCAAGAGCAGCATTCCAACAATAAAACTTTCTCCCCATATAACGGCAAAACGAGGGGAGTTGTTTTTATTTAAATTACATTAATATGTGCTAAGTGGAGTATTAGGCATAAAGAAACTTGTAAAGTGTATTTCTTGTATATTCATAAGTAACCAATATATAATTTTATTGAGTCATATTCAAAGAAGCATGTAATTGCTTTACGTAAGTATGCTCGATGGTGCATAACTCCTGAAGTCTAGACACAAAGAGTCCTTACGCGTATATTGCACCAATGAATGGTAATAACGTTAAGCGCAATAATGTTATCGAAAAGGTGTCAACAGGTCAAAGGGAGCAGGTTACGGTAATGGGTCGGCAAAATTTTGAAAGTCACTCAGAATTACGCTGCTGACAATGGTGCTATTTTAACGATTTCTGCACCAAATGAAATAATTAAACCACTTTTCAGGGTATAATTGATCATGTTCGTATATTAAGTTTTTATAAAAATTACACCATTTTTTGTTGAGTTGTCTGAACTACCCATGTGGCCGAATAATTGCGTAATACCTTTTCAACTCGTTGAGAGACTGTCCTTCGAACGGGATGAAAATGACACTGGCAGTTTCATCCCGTCCACATTTCAAGGGGCGCTTTCTTCAAATGTCATTATTCTACCCTAATCAGCTTCAAACTAGAAAACACTTTTAAACCTTAAACATTAACAAAAATCATATTTTGAGCTGTTTACTCTTTCTACTGTTCATATATCACAAATTTAGTACTTTGATCAACCATATAACGAGAAAACTTAATATGGAACTGTCAAAATCAGAAGCGCGTTAATTATTTCGGAGGTCTATGAATTGATCATCAACCTCAGTGGCGTATCTATAAAGGAAAACTATTTGGGGCTTCGCCACCCAAAGTGACATAGCCCCTCCTCCCCCAGAAGATATAAATAACACCTAATTTGATCGCAAAGTCAAAAATGAATATGATTAAATGAATTATAGAAAACAGAGAAGTTGCCATTTTTATTCGCGTCTACTGAATTATTGTTAATTTTAGACCAACACTGTTCCATTTCATTTTCCGTAAATTTGATTAAAGACCCTCTTGCCTAATAAAAGGGTTATTGCATTCATTGTCCGAATTCATGAAAGGTGTCTAGCATTCTTTGCCTCGAAACAACCAACACTGCAACTGCGCTGTTCTTTATTCTAACTTAAGTTTTCAATATACTATGACAAAAACCATAATAAGTTAAATTGTGGGGGCCCCTTGTGTGGGGCTCTGGGCGAGCCTTACCTTCCCCTAAATCCGGCCCTGACTAACCCATTAACACAATCGACTTCTATTGCTGCAAAGTTTGCGACATCCATTGAGTATTTTAATGTTTCAAGGTAGCTAAGTTGACTAGGCTGATAGTGGATTCCGAATGAAGAAATAAGACGTTGTCGCAGAACTCAATCCCAAGAATGTTAGTTTTGTTTTAATATTCTATGAATAAAAAGACAATCATTTGGCGTTCTCCTTACTACAAATCTATATCAATCTGCATCACTGTAGGGTCGTAATTCCTGAAGTACAAGGGAACATGCCCCGCCTCGATTTCCGGCAGAATGAAATAAAATACATGTTTTGAAAAACTACGACCCATGCCCCTCCCCTTCTCACTTTGTGAAGGAGAATTGCGACCCTGTCTTATTGGACCATGTACATCGGCAATGGAAACTTATCTCCACCAGTGTACACAGCTCTAAGCGTTCATGTATGAAATATGAAGAACTTGGTACCCACAGGGATGTGTCTATTACAGTCGACACCAAAACAATGTAACGCCCCGGTGTAAAGGAACTCTATATCCTTGGCGAGCTGTGGCGTGGTACACGGGCAATAGGAAGTCACCCAATGTCAGGCCTGGGACAGGTCAAATCTACATGTAATGTGAGTCAAGTTCTTGGTTGTAATGTGGTTGTGATATGTTGTCTTTAAAAGAGCTGAAGAGAAAGATGGCATGAAGGTTGTTGGTCCTTTAAAATAATGGGGCGCTCCTTTGTTTTTCTCTCAGGTGCGTTGGTAGGGCGTTTGGGTAGGTGTTCGTAGAAGACAGCAGTTTTAGGATGAAGTAAACAGGTTATGACGTATGTGGCGTCTCCACCCCCAGGTTTTGGGTGAATGGTCAAACTCACTTTTTATACGCCCTATGATAAGTCTCAGTCCTTACAAAAATTAAACGTACGAATGCCGGTGCTAAAATTAGAAGCGTAGATAATGCTTGGTCTCAGTCCCTTCAAAAATTATACGTACGCAATCGACTTCTATTGCTGCAAATTTTGCGACGTCCATTGAGTATTTTAATGTTCCAAGGTAGCTAAGCTGACTCGGCTGATAGTGAATTCCGATTGGAGAAATAATACGTTGTCGCTCAAGAACTCAATCCCAAGAATGTTACTTTTGTTTTAATATGCTATGAGTTTGAGTCGAAAAAAGGTATCGATGTACTCGGTGTACAAACCAGGCGTTTCTGTTGTTGGGTTGTATTGTTTCGTTTCATCAAAATTGTAACCTTTTTCTAACGCTTTCTGCAATTCGCAACTCACCCATGTTCCTTAGAGGGCCCGAAGTTCATCAATGTGATCAAATGGTTTTTGCTTACGGTCCCACGCACATGAAGCACACAACAGGAATATTAACTAGCCATTGACGCGGTATGGAAATCCGAGATGGTACAGACCACGAAGAGGTAGGACGGTGCATTTGATGTTCTTCGTAGCCGCTCAAGTCGGTTGCGTACGGGGTTTTGATGATAGTAGGATGGCCGATAGAGCAAGGGCGTAGGAAGCGGAGGGGGAGGGGGTGGATGGGGAGGGTGAGGGGGTGGGGGAGCTTTACCCCCAGTCAAAATCAGTGGGGACTAAACTCTACTTTAGCTCCCCCCCCCCACTTCTCATATACGAAAACCCCTTTATACCCACTTTAAATAATATAACTTTATAGGATATTGTCATATGTTCTAATTATTTCGATTATGTTGAAAAAAAAAGGTATTGCAATTTCGATAGAGACTTCATTACTTCTTATCATCCTCATAATCATTTTGAGCTGATCGAAGCTGTATTAAACATAACATTTGCGTGCTACCGCAGAATCTGAGTGCGGGCAGCATAATTATTTTTCCCAGGAGTGTTTGAATATAACTGTACATGTATAAAGAGAAAGAAATGCTTTTTCATAGAAAAAGAACTGTTTTGTTATAGGCTGGACAACCCCTTACTTAAATTGATCCCATGGGCTGACGGAATATACCTGAAAACAGCTTCCCTCATGCTCAGATATGTCAAAAAGGGTTGTTTTATAGATGTAAGCTTGGACATTTTGAATAAACATGTTTTACAGACTAACACGTGTCTTTTATTTTTGCGTATCTGCCTGGTCTCTTTTTTAGCTCCATGACCTGGAGTCTACGATCGAATCCTTTTTGTAAAAAGTGATAGACCTATACAAAAATATTTATATATTTGAAACGGCCTCTTATTGGCTATGCTTGGGGACCCCAACTTAACCACAACTTGTGCCTTTCATGATGACTGTTAGCAAGTCTGTTAGAGTTAAAAAAGAAGATAAGAAAAATGTCGTTTTTTCATTCTTCTTTGGAAAAAAAAGAAAAAAAATGCTCAAAGCGCCAAACATGCCCAAGAAGCATGCCAAAAATGAGGCTTCTGGGTGGGGATGGGGGTCGAGGTCCTTGGAGAAATAAAGCTCCCCCAAAAAAAAAAAAAAAAAAATGTTCCTACGCCACTGCGATAGAGTATGTGCCATACTTGTTGACGTAAGGGTAGAGCGAGCAAACATCGATGTACTTTATCTGTTTGTCTTTTCCAACGACATGATGTAGCTTGACGGCATTGGTACGTCCACCGAAGAACGCATCTCGTGGGTGAAGAGGCTCAGGCAGTTTCAGGTTATCAACAAAAGCTTTTATATACAGTTGCAGTTTCTGTTCGTAGGCACATTCCCATATCTCCACGACGGTATAACCCTCTTGTTCCAAGTAGGTTCGACGTCGGGTTAGTGTCGTGTAGGCATCTGCCATGGTCTGTTCGGTGTGTAAGACTTTTTGGTCGCTTTCAGGATAGCAGGTCGGACAGCCGTGCCAGACACAGCCATACAACTTATAACCCGTGGTTTTTCCGTCCCATCCATCAACTTTGTATTTACCGATTTGCTTTTCACCTCCGTTCCTTGCATGCTGCAGTTGAATACCACCGTAATGAGAGCGCCAGGCCAACCACTTTCATGCTTTGGTAGACTGTTTGTGGTGGCCGGTGTGCGGCACATCGGCAATGGTGGTGGGTTTCAAATAGTTCTTGTAAGCAGATGCAATGGTCAAGCAGTGCTGGAATGGATCTTCGCCTGTTATCTCCATGAAGAGGGCACGGAATTTCAAAAATCCTTGACGGAGCATCTGAAAGTCGCTGCAACAGTATGCCTCCATTTCTTTGGCCATGTCAAACGTGTTGTTTTTCTGGTCGTTATAGCACAAAAAAAATGCGTTCCGCTTGTCGATGGTCATCTGATTCGGTACGTAGTGATCTGCCGATGTCCTTTTTTGTTTTAGCTTTTTCTTTTAGCTCGATACTCATCACTTTCGATCCGTTCCTGATGACGGTAGGACACATGCCTCGTTGGTTTATGAAATCAAGTATAAACTGTCCATCATAGCCTTTCATGTTGTGCGATATGGTGATTACTCCGTTGTTTTCAAGACTCACTAGCCAGATACAAAACTCGTCTAGCGTACGAGGCTTGAATACGTACTCGCGTTGACCGCACACCCCACAAAGATGGGACAGATTATCATTATCCATGCACTTCTTGCATACTTGCTGGGCACTGCAGTAGGTTCGGCAAGTAAAGGTGCCCACCGCTAGCACGTACGTCCTCTTGGGTGCACTTGAAATCAAAGTACACGTAATACAGCAGGACATCGTCTTCAACCAAAGTCTTTCCACAGGCTGCGCCAATTTCAATTCCTTCTCTTTAATAAACTGCATGTAGTAGAGATGGTCGATTGGTTGCTGACTGAAAATTGCGGACAGTACAGTATGTGTTAGTGACCGTTTCGAAATTCGTGAACTGCCCAATCTATACGCATGAAATCTTACAATCCACCTCTTCTTCAATTATGTGATGGGTCCTTCTACCACTGGTTAATTTTGTGAAACTTGATCAAGCATTTCTTTTTAAATTTAAATAAATTTCCATGATTCTGGAGGGTTAGTAAATGTTTATACGCTGCTTGAATGAATGAATTTCATCTTACTTGCAGAGATGTATATTCAACAGCTAATATATGGCATTGAAAGTAACCGTAGACACTATATCAACTTTCCTGGTCCCTGATTGGCTGTTGTCACATTACGTTGTCCTCGTTCTTTGTGCTGTACGATCACTTTTGAAAACTTCCTGAGGTCTTGTTGTGGATTGGTGACAAAATACTTTGTTTTGGGAAATTTTATTTGATGATAATTGGTTTTTTGTTTGTCTTTTTGTGGATTTATATTAAAGTAAGACCTAACAGCGGCGCAAATTACTTGCTGACATTGATGATTATTATATTTTGAAATTTAAGCTGATCAAAATAATAGTCCAATGTTTTGCTACATAGAAGCCGCTATTTTGTGATATTTCACATGATCCTTTGCTATCCTAACGTTAAAAACCTTATGCAATCATGTTACATATTCCAAATTTAAAAATACGCGTGGAAAAATTATCTTTGCTACGGGAAACTTAAATAACCTGAAAATACCTTCATTACTGTCATGGCTACAACATTTCTACTCCCATTTGATATGTTCACCACGCCGTTTTCGAAATATTAGATCAAATAGACAATAAAGCTAGGCATTTAGGCGCGAAACGGCCATTTTGAAAATTCAAATATTTTTCAAGACGATTTATAATATTTCAGGTACATAAATTAGAAACTATGACACTCTATCGCAACATCTGAACAATATGGCTGCATGACTTCAATATTCTCGTGTGCTATGAATGTTCCTATTAATAGGCATGCTTTGGACAATACACTGAAAGTAAAAGTTAAAGTGGACATTGTATGGCGAAGAAAGACTGAAAGAAATTTGTTACCGAATGTACAAAAGGATGCAGCGGCGTAAGAAAGTATTTGACAGTGGGAGAGGGGGCAGGTTTGTTCATTTGTCTCAACAAACCTTAGTACAAAGATGTATGAGTCTCTTATCACGGTCTAAAAACTATTTGTAAAGGGGGAGGGGGTCGTAAAGTTATTAGTAAAATTTGGCAACATTTCCTGAAACTTGAAGCAAATCTTACGAAAATGTGAGTGGAAAAGGTAAAGGTAGAAGATGTAATTAGTGTGAGAAGAAATTTTACGAAAATTGAAGAAAATTTCCCGAAAATTGAAGACAACTTCTGAAAAAAAATAAAGGAAATTGCACAAAAATTGGAGCAAATTTCATGAAAATGAAAGATATTTTACGAAATTGAAGAACAATTTCAAAAAATGAAGAATTTGCACGAACATTGTAGCAAATTTTACGAAAATGAACGACAGCCTCTCGAAACTTGCGGAAAATTTCCGGAAAATAAAGGAAATTACACGAAAAATGAAGCAAATTTCACGAAAATTAAAGAAAAATTCCTAAAAGGAAGGAAATTGCCCGATAATTTTAGCAAATTCTACAAAAATGAAAGACAAATTCTCGAAATTTGAACACCATTTTCCCAAAGTTGAAGGAAATTTCCCCAAAATTGATAGATACGCCTCGAAAATTAAAATCAAATTTCCCGAAAATTAAGGAAATTGCACGAAAATTGAAGCAAATTTATTAAAAATTAAACTTGAAGATTTCTGAAATGAAAGAAGCTATGGAATCTGACTTTTCAAAATCAATTAATTATTTAGGGGCCAAAATGGTATTTGGCCCCTGGAAATAATATTGAGACCCACGGCCCCGCCTTCGTTCCTACACCCCTGGAAGGGTGTACCCAAAAATATCGCTGAAGAAAGAATTATTAAGCCAGGCACCATGAGGAGTTCACATGCAACCTTGTGAGATTACAATGGTACAAAGATACGTCAGTATGGTCATGTATCTGTTATCTACATAACAGCTCCCTAATATGGTAGTGTTAATGCCCCTTACAAATACAAGGACAGTGAATTGTTTATTGGATTTCCATGTGACAGATGGAGAATACGCAATCCTTCAATATTCAGAAAGAAATTATTCACACAAAATTGTAAAACAAAATGGTGAAGTGCATGAAAGAAAATTTGTTAAAGTTATTGAAAATTGAGGAAGAATTTGGCAAAATTTCCTGAAAATTTAGGAAAATGTGAGGTATGTAGGCCTACATTTTGTCTGTCTTTCAATTGAAAAAATAGCATATTTAGTACTAGAGGTATTGCTTATATATACTTGGCAGTTTGGCAATCAAACTATTGTATTTATGGAAAAAAATTGTTATGTATAAAAACTGTTTACTGACGAACACACGAAGTGATCAGTAATCTGATTGTAGGGAACTCAAATATATCTTTTGTATTTATAGGTAATATTTGTTATGTTTAAATACAGGTCACTGGCGAACACACGAAGTAATCAGTAATCTGATGGTAGGGAAAATGTATTATGTGTAATAACTGTTCACTGGTGAACACACGAAGTAATCAGTAATCTGATAGTAAGGAGCTAAAATCAATCTTTTATATTTAAAGATACAATTTGTTATGTATAAAAACTGTTCACTGACGAACCCATCAAGTAATCAGTAATCTGATTATAGGGGACTCAAATATATCTTTTGTATTTATAGGTAATATTTGTTATGTATAAATATAGTTCACTGGCAAACACACGAAGTAATCAATAATTTGATAGTAAGGAGCTAAAATCAATCTTTTATATTTAAAGATAAAATTTGTTATGAATAAAAAGTGTTCACTGACGAACACACGAAGTAATCAGTAATCTGATTGTAGGGAACTCAAATCAAACTTTTATATTTGTAGATCAAATTTGTTATGTATAAAATATGGTTACTGACGACCACACGAAGTAATCAGTAATCTGATTGTAGGGGACTCAAATCAATCTTTTGTATGTATAGATAATATTTGTTATGTATTTAAACAGTTCACTGGAGAACACACGAAGTAATCAGTAATCTGATTGTAAGGAACTCAAATCATTCTTTTATATTTATAGATAAATTGTGTTCTGTGTAAAAACTGTTTACTGACAAACACACGAAGTAATCAGTAATCTGATGGTAGGGAACTCAAATCATTCTTTTATATTTATAGATAAATTGTGTTCTGTGTAAAAACTGTTTACTGACAAACACACGAAGTAATCAGTAATCTGATGGTAGGGAACTCAAATCATTCTTTTATATTTATAGATAAATTGTGTTCTGTGTAAAAACTGTTTACTGACAAACACACGAAGTAATCAGTAATCTGATGGTAGGGAACTCAAATCATTCTTTTATATTTATAGATAAATTGTGTATTGTGTAAAACTGTTTACTGACAAACACATGAAGTAATCAGTAATCTGATGGTAGGAACTCAAATCATTCTTTTATATTTATAGATAAATTGTGTATTGTGTAAAAACTGTTTACTGACAAACACATGAAGTAATCAGTAATCTGATGGTAGGGAACTCAAATCATTCTTTTATATTTATAGATAAATTGTGTTCTGTGTAAAAACTGTTTACTGACGAACACATGAAGTAATCAGTAATCTGATGGTAGGGAACTCAAATCATTCTTTTATATTTATAGATAAATTGTGTTCTGTGTAAAACTGTTTACTGACGAACACATGAAGTAATCAGTAATCTGATGGTAGGGAACTCAAATCATTCTTTTATATTTATAGATAAATTGTGTTCTGTGTAAAACTGTTTACTGACGAACACATGAAGTAATCAGTAATCTGATGGTAGGGAACTCAAATCATTCTTTTATATTTATAGATAAATTGTGTTCTGTGTAAAAACTGTTTACTGACGAACACATGAAGTAATCAGTAATCTGATGGTAGGGAACTCAAATCATTCTTTTATATTTATAGATAAATTGTGTTCTGTGTAAAAACTGTTTACTGACAAACACATGAAGTAATCAGTAATCTGATAATAGGGAGCTCAAATCAAACTATTGTTTTTATAGAACAAATTGTTATGTATAAAAACTGTTCACTGACGAACACACAAAGTAATCAGTAATCTGATGGTAGGGAACTCAAATCAATCTTTTGTATTGATAGATAATGTTTGGGTATAAAAGTAGTTCACTGACGAACACACAAAGTAATTACTAATCTGATATTACGGAACTCAAATCAATCTTTTGTATTTATAGATCAATTTTGTTATGTATAATATATTAAAAAAAACGGAAATGTAGTCCGCCAGACAAAACCTCCTAGGAAAATTAGTCCGAGGAGACAAAAGTTTTGGGGAGACGAAAGCTCCGGTTACGCCGGAACGATAATCTTACAACTCTTTAAAGCTTTAAAGAAGCTCTCGGTCGAAAAGTAGGGGAATCTTTTAATGTTAAGAGAAGAGAATTTGAAATAATACAAGTCTAATGTGTGATACTTTTGTCCATTGGCGTGGCCACAAGTCGGAGGGAGATAGGGGAAGAGGGAGGGGGGGGGGGGCTATTTACTAACTCCCATTACTTATTAACCACCTCAGTTTAATATCATTGGTGCATATGAAAGGTAAAGAACAGTAAAAGCGCAACTTCTCAATAGGACAAGTAATTTATAATATTGAGACCCATTTTGTATATGCTGCACTAACACAAAAACTAGAGCTCATCAAACTGTTGTAAACTGATTTACAATTTAAATTCTACTGTTAAAGCAACATACAAATTATTAAAAAGATTTTGAAGCGCAGAGTTTCCTAAGATATTTCCCACGCACATTTAGTAGAATTAATGATGCTGTAATAATCCCAAAAGTTACTCTTTACCTTGTAAGTATTACAAAAATCTGACATCAAGTAAATTATTAATAACATGAACACCATTATAAAACCAATGACGATAAGTGAATATTAACCCCTTTCTTTAAATGCATCTGCCGGAATTATTTACTAAAAGATATTCAAATTTCACCGCCTTAGTTTTGTTATAGCCGCCCCCTCTCCCCTTTTTTCTTATTTTACCTTGGTCACGCCGCTGCACGTGAGTCGTGTCATTAAAAAAGTACTTCAGTATTCATAAATAATAACTATGATTAATTGAAAAGGTTTTCATTCGTAAAGGTTTTCACTTTTCAGTAGCATACGTGCAAGAAGAGTGTGTTCGAATTTTCTTTAGACTCAAAAAAGTACGCCCTCACTTTTCGTCCTCCTTTAACTTTTTTGCCTGAATAAGAAATCATATTGGGTTTGTTTGCACTCAGTTTGTTTCTTTAATACACCAGTTCACAGTTCCAGTCTGATCATGCGCTCAAGGACGCATCGCCTTCAAGTTGCGATCGAGCGCGAGTAAACAAATTAACTACCTTAACGCGCACAGCAAAATACGCTCTTGTTTTGCGTAGTATTATCGCGCGCCGTTTGGAAATACGCACATTGTACATGGCCTATAAAATCGGCCCGAAATTTCACTTTTGTGTTAGGACGATATAAGCTTTTCCCGATGACTCAATATTACCTAGCATACGCAAAGTTACATAACATATTGAAGAAAGAAAAAATCGAAGCAACTGAATTGAAAAAAAAGTGATTTTAAAATTTGTTATCGTTTTAGGATTATTGTTTGTTTACTCGCAACTCAAAATGGCGGACGGAACTATGAACTGGTATATTGTCCTCTATCATGTGAAATGCTTACGTGTAATCATTGGATTGTTTCTTTTTATAGACCGCACTTATTACAAACCTATTAATTGAGAGGTGTAACCAGCCTTTTGGATTGGGAGGGTGGTAGAATGAAAAATCTTGCTGATGGCGTTAGATTCTTTTCAAAATTGTGACAGAATAGAGGTGTATAAACCGTTCAGAGGCTCAACTGAGACTGAAAAACAAAAAACTAGGCCATTGCCTTAAAATATGGACATTAAGCAAAATTTCTGCACCTTTAAGCAAAATTTCTGGACCTTTCAGCAAACGTTCTGAACATTTAACTTTTTGCAAACTTTCCGGACCTTTTAGCTGCAGTAGGGTAGCACACTTTCTGGACCATTTAGCAAACGGTCTGGACAAATTTTCTGTGTGGGGAGCTGGTGGAGGAGGATTTTGAGAGGTGCAGTGGTTCAGTGGTTAAGGAGTCTTGGTCGTATGCGAAAGGAACCGGGCTCGATTCCTGCCGCGAACGCTGCATTATTTCCTTGAGCAAGACACTTTACCGTGTTCCAGTCCACTCAGCTGTAAAATGAGTACCAGCAGTGCAAGGGAGTTAACCTGCGATGGAATGGTGTTCCGTCCAGGGGGACTCATGTGCTCTCATCTGCTTACACCAAGGAACCTGGAGATAATCACTAGCCCTATGGGCCTAATGGCTCGGATAGACTTAACTGACTGTGGAGGATCGAACGATCCGGCCGAAGTTACTCGCAGTAAAAAAAACTAAGCGTAAAAAAATATTTCATTTCTAACAAAATATTTTACGAGTTGAAATAATCATTTCCTGTTCAGCGTTTGATTGTACAAATCGTCAAGGGCAGAAAAAGGGGAGTATCACTTTTTAGATTTTCAGCGGAAGAGAGCAAACGGGCGAAACGGATAACTGCAGTGAAACGGAAAGATTGGACACCAAGTTCCACCAGTAGAATATGCAGCGAACATTTCATATCAGGTAAGGTTTACATCAGACCCCATATGAATGCAATAATTCGCTATTTACTTTTTTAGTTACAACTTAAGACTATTCCCCTGCGGACATGCTTCCTCCTCTCTAACAGAAGTCAATTCCCGTTTATGTGGCCATCATTTATGGGACAGTGAACCGTAGTCTTTTAAAAATATTAATGTGTGTGAGGGAGGGGGAATCTCTCATTCCTTTTCATTAACCCCAATGATCAATTTTGTTACCCTATGAAAATATCCCTATGAATATGATAATAAATCACCAAAATGGAGACCGATGATCGACTGTTTAGTTCAGCTATTTAAGGGCCTCTAATTGAATCTCCCAACCAAAAACGTTTCCTCTTATTTCTCACCTTTGAGAGTAGGTGTAGCTCATATTTTTACCGATGAATTGTGTGGAGAGAATATACCCTTGTGCATGTCTTGCCTCCACACCATATTTCTTAGAGTAAATTGTGTTCATGTGCAGCCTTTAATTTTATTGGCTCAAAGCAAATTAAGTGAGCCTGGTACTTTATTAGTTTGAATAACAGACTAATTGCCACTATGTTCACAGGGAAAATTCTACTGAGACAGGGGCGGTGGAGCCGGGGATTGAGTCCCAATAATCTTAGATGAAAATGTGGCATCCCGTTACCCGACCTAATGACCCCCCCCCTCATCCCCCCAATATGGTTATCACATTTTTAAAGTTTGAATTAAAGATTGTTTAAGATTGAATTGCAGACTCATTGCCACTGTGTTCACAAGGGAATCCCTACTAAAGCAGGGGCGGCGGAGCGTCAGGGGCGTCAGTCCCAATAATTTTAGGTGAACATGTGTTATTACGTTACCTGACCTAATTACCCCCCCCCCCTCTCCCAATATTGTTATCACATGTCTCCTGACCTCATTAGCTTCCCCAATATTTTGAGCGCTTTGCCACCCCTGTGAGGTGTAGGGGTGTTACACCTTATTTTTCCAAATGTTTTTGAATTTTAATGGATCATATTCAAAGGGATGTGTTGAAATCTTTACTTTTGAAAAGTTTCATCTTTACTTTTCCAAGTCTTGAAAATTTACTCATTAAGTTGAGTCCAGTGGGGAATATTTCACTAAAATTTTCTCATGGGATGTAATAGACATGTAATACTTGAGAAATATCCTAAAGAACTATAGATTCTAAAACTTTTCTAAAATTGTCTACATTTATATTCTTTTTCTTACAGGAAAGAAGAATGATGATCAGCTTTCTCCTGATTATGTCCCTTCAGTATTTACTTTTGTATCATCTCCATTAAAGAGGAAGAAAATTGCTTCATATTGATTTCATGTGTCACATGTTATGTACTAGCTGACTAGAACAGTGTGTGTACGGTATATAATACACAAAGGGTACCTGTTCTGCGAATGGATCCGTCGCATTCTTTTTCAGTCCAACACGGCATCGTAAATAAAATAAAAAGGTCACGTGATATGACGTAATGCACCTCTATCTAAAACATCGGAGAGTTATTCAACTGATTGTCTACTAACTGTGGTGTAGCGGTTATCATACCTGTCTACAGACCACGAGGCCCTGGGTTCAAGCCTGGGTTGGGTAAACACGACAGTGCACCACAACTGGTTATCAAAGGCCGTGGACATTGACTTGGTTGTCGATGTTATGTCTGTCCGTACGTCGTACCTGTGTTTTCGTCCGGGTCGTAATAAGCATTTTCTTATAGCATTGTCACTATCATAACCGAATACGCAGGCGACGACCCCGTCATTGTAATTGTGTGTTCACTCGTCGTCGTCGTCGCATTCAACTGATGAAGATTGGGCCTATAAGCATTAAACAAAGTGTGAATTGGCTTTTTATGAGAAGTTTATTTTCTACTAATGCAATAACTTTTGGTATTTAAAGCAGCTAATATTTCCGTATACGATTTCATATAGTTAATTTTTAACACATGATACACTGTAAAGATAATATCTAAGTTATATAGTCATATGTATTTATGAATCCTAGTTGGTATGTACAAAACAGAACTTAAATAACTGGCGAAATAAATCTACAATTTAAAACAAAATCACCCTAAATCACAAAACAAAAACACGACATAAAAGATACAAACATGAAAATATGTGGGAGACAATTCCCCCATTGTACCCAAATTCTCGCCTATGATTAGAATACAACAAATACATACAAGAAAATAGGTTACGCCCATTGGTTCATCACAAAGTTCACGCCCACACGGGGCCATATATTGAAATTCTGGGGAGGGTCATTCTTTAGCCGATATTAACTGATTGACGTGCAGTTTTGCAGTTCATGAATTTTGATGAGTTTTTAAGTAACGCTGTGTTTTCTTTTTCAGAAATCATTAAGAAGACCTGTATTTATATCAAAGATGTTTTCAACGGATAAACGTCAGTTAAATATTACATTGTTCGAAAACTTTTAAGAATACTTTTCTAATCATGAGTGAAATAATCTTTATATATTGAAAAGAGACATCACAGTTGTTCAGGTTCGATCACAGTGACCCGAATTTTGGCAATTGTATGAATATATATATTTTCTAAAATTCAGAATTCTATTTTTCCTTATATAGTAACTTTAATCTCTCACTAATCAGGTTAAAAACATCGAGAACAACACTTAGCTTTCGTCAAACTAGGTAAGCAAATCTGATTTTGATTACCTCCAGTGCAAAACTAGCGACAACTAGTTCAACCAGGGAGTAGAAAACTAATGTAAAAGATGTAGTGCGAATCTCGAAATGATGGTTTTAATTTCGGAATATGATTATCTCGAGAGTAAAAATGTACGAGCGCCATCTATTTTGTACAGCGTACACATACACTGATACAAACTTATATTCTCGAGTATTCTTATTCTCAAATATAGAGGAGGTGAAAAATATTTATAAAAAACTACTTTTAAAAACGTAGGTATTCAGTGAATACTGGTACCTATAGTTCCCCCCATTTATCTGCCGCTTAAATTGAGTTCTTGTAACATGCACATGTGCGATCAAACCTACAAAAATCTTTGAAAAATCTAGAATTCTTTTTTTTTTTTACACTCTAAACAATAATTTTTGCAAAGTTCTTTTCACTATTGTGGAAGACGATTATTAAACAAAGGATGTCGGCCCACATAAATAAAAAAATAAAAAAAACCGGAGAGCAACTCAACTGATCAACATTGGATCTATGAGATTAAAGAAACTCAGTTAATTCATTTGTTGCCAATCTTGATGGGAATTGTCTACAAATCCCAGAATTTTGTTATCAAAAAAACAAAAACACAACTAATACTTTTTGTGCCACTATTTCATGCAGCTTGCAATCAAAACATATGAAAGAATCTATGAAGATAATCTTTAAATGCTATGATACGTACATGATCGATATTTAAAAATGTTGTAGAGGTCTAGTTGTATTTACATAACAATTTTTAGAGAAATTGGCGAAATAAATATATATTTTTCTTAAGTTTGAATCTTTTACAATATAGATATTGTACATTGTAAAGTAAAATAAAGGGAAATGGAACTTATCTGTTGCAAAAGACTGGTTCTCAACATCAATTGGCGGAATGTCGCATTATCATACAATTCAAATTTACAATAATCTTACGATTTATGCTCATTTAAACCAACCATTCTTTAATTTTTTTTAATGTTTTTCACGTGCTTGGGAGATTCAATTTATTTCAGCTGACCGATTTATGGATTAGTACAGTAGTCTGTTGTTAGCGTTTACGGACGAGCAATTTGTGCCTTTTGTATAATTTCACCTAAATGTTTGCAGATGAAGACCAGTAAAAGAAGATGAAGGAAAGTTGAAAATTTTGACCCAATTTTAGCCGAACGTGGTTCCTTCAGCAGTTCAGTATTTCGACCATAATATTTGCAGTGGATGCAACAATGTGGGCATGTACCTTCATGTATAGATCTTTTATATCTGACACGTGTCCATAATGGACCAATTGTACACTGGGGGAATCTTATTGACCAATCAAATACTGAGGGAATCTTGGCCGTCCGGACAATTTACTTACGGTATGGGACGAAGCGTATGAAAAATGTTTTTAAGCGCACGCAAGGCAAGCGTGCGTTATGCATGAAGGTGATGCGCGCGTGTTTTGTTGCGTAAAATTTGTTCTTCCATTCGCACTTGATTGGTTGAGTAACAATGAAAATTTTCCCCCAGCAGTTGATTGGTCGAAGTACTAAAGAAATCACGTTCGGCCAAACTCGGTTTGAAAAGGTCTATAGCGCACGTATGAGACGCGTTTGAAATAGTCCGGTAGCTAATTAATCTCTCTAAAAACTGAAGTAGGCCACGCCCACCATAGCAACGCGGTTACTAGGTGGGGAAAACAAACCTTAAATCCGTAATCATGCATGAGCAACGCATTGACATCAGGATGTTCATGTGGCTTGCCGCAAGCTTTGACCCATTTATGGCACTTCTCCGGATCTTTAGAGTTTTTAGCAAAAAGAATAAACAAAATTCCGTTTGCTAACCATTCTGGATAACGGAAATTAGATTTACAAAGCCCGTAGCGGGCCCGGAAGCACGTTTTATGTTCACCATTTTGTCGTCACTCAGTCTGTCTGTGCAGAAATTTGCGTTGTACAGTATATGCATCGACTGCATGAGCGCGCGTTGCTAGCTTTCTGTACTGTACCAGTGTTTTTCCCACTTAGTAGCGTACATTTTCTTCTTAGGCAAATTCATACAGTGATTGGCTAAAAAGGTTGTCAATCATCTAACTTAGAGAGGTTAATTAGGTCCATATTCGGGTGAAATTGTGACACGTTGGATTAAAGCACCAAACTTGCATAATTATTGTTTAGGTCCATAAGAAAAATAATAGACAGAGGTTCCCGATTTTTGAAGCCTAGGTCAGGGTCAAACCGAGGTCAAAATGTTCCAGCCAAAGCAACATCAGCATAAGTCAAACATATAACAATCTTTTTAGTAGGATTGGCTTAATTTTCAGTTTACACCCCTGTATATAGTGATCATTTGAAAGTTCAATGACTTTTAACATTTGCCAGCCAAAGCAACATAAGGAAAGGTTAGAAATATAACAAACAATGGATATTTTATGACCAGCCGAATAATTCGATATGCTTTTTATTAGGATTGGGGTATTTTTTGAAATTTTGACCTTGGTTTGACTCTAACCTAAGTTTCAAAAATTGGACACTCTTGTCTGGATTTGTTTGTTTCTACACTCTAAACAATAAGCTTGGCAAAGATTAGTGCTTTACTCCAATTAATGTTTTACGATTTTTTGTTTAGGCCACCTTGCTACCGGACTAAAAGCATTTTTCACGCGCATATTTTATTTTTCTCATACCGTGTGTAAATTACAGAGGCATTATTTGACTGGTGGATACACTTATCACAGCAAATGATTGGTCCAATTTCAGATTATGGATACGTTAATTTCGGTCATTATTTAAAATCTACTTTCTGGAAATTGCTGGAATTAATATACCTTTTCAGATTTTAAAAGGTATATTACTCATTTATAATATCAAGTACAGCTTATGCTGACGAAGTCTTCGGAGATGTGTTTGACTTCACCATCATCTGTGTTTTTGTTGACGCCATCGATTCTGACATCTTTCTACGGTACACACCGATGGAGGATATTGTAAAAAGGTAGGGATTCAGGGCAGAATTGATTGGAAGCACAAATATCACTATCCAGGCATAAGCACTTACTGGTATAGGAAGTCCAGCCTGCGAAAGTATACCCATTATTATAATAGGTGCCCAACAAAGAAAGTCAGTACCAACAATGATTCCCATTCTAAACGCCATTTTGACTTCATTTGACATATTTGCTCCTCGGGCGGCGGCTTGTGCTGACTTTCGGATAGCTATGAACATCCAGGCGTACGAAATTGCTATGTACAGAAAACAAACGGCGTTTAAGACAATAAAAAGGCATATTGAATACACCCATCTGGAGCGATCACCGGATGAAGAATACACATACACATAGCCTTCACTATTATCCTCTCTCCAACTACCTGTGATATCTCTAGCTTCTGTTACTAAGGGTAACCCCAAGCAAACATCAGAAAAACCGTAGAATCCTTCGATATAGTTGGACAAAATCGTTGGTATCAACGATAAGCCGAATGCAAGTAACCACAATACCAAACATGTATTCCTGGCAGATTTGGGACTGAAACGCACGCGACTGAATGGATATACCAAGCTTAGAAAACGGTCAAAGGTTATGGTACAGAGAATAAATACCGACACTTCGCCTGACATTGTACCCAGAATACCTGCTATAAAGCACATTGTGCTAGATCTCCATGACTTCGAATATAAGAAGTAATCGGAGGAATAAACCAGGTCGCTTATTGCCACAATTGCCAGGTAGACACCCATTAGCAAGTCAGCAAAAGCCAAATTGATTATGAGAACATCTTGCGGCGTTTGTCTTCGTGTGTTTTTAAACCAGATCCTCTTTGCCAAAATCCTCCAAACAATGACGAAAGTATTTCCAACCAAAGCAGACACGATGACAATCCAGGCACATATCCTCAGCGTCAAGTTTCGAAATATGCCATAGCATGTAGCGAATGGTGAAGGCGGTGTATTACACTCAGCAGTTGTATTAATCAGACAGCACAGCCCATACGATTGTGTCGTTCTGCAAAATATCGAAAGCAAGTTATGAGTAAGTGGTGTGTATGTTAAATACACTGTGTTTTCACGTAATGCTATTTGAAGGTAGTAATTAGTTTTAAATCATATCATTGTGAATCTTAAGTTCAGATTTTTTTTTTAAATGACAGAAATACTTACATTTTCTCTATGTCCTCTAATCCAATCGCTATGTCTTTGTCATACTGAATTAAACCCGTCTCAGCCATTATCCTGCAAGGTACAATATTGAAACACATTTTTACAATATACATCTATGTTTATTGAAATAAAATAAGACGAAGATTTGCAGCTTGTTTGCATAATCATAGAAATATCTCTGAATATTCACTTTAATTTTGTCCGTGTAATTTGTTTAATGTGTATGAAATGGATAGATTGCCATATCTTAGTTGTATTTTACATCACAAACTACGACGCCATCTTTACAGCTATTAAAACAACCATTACATTTGTGTATTTTTCATGCATGTTCAGACAAGGCAGTTTAGGAAAGGACACATCAGGGAATAGAGTATATGCATGTGACGTCATACGCACTCAGCTGGGTACCTCTTGGGTACCGGAAGTAAGTTTTGATCCATACCCACTGTGCCCGAACTACACTTATTGAGGTATGAAAGGCAATCGGACAAGTTTACTAGTCGAAAACAAAATAGAAAGCCAAACATAGTATTTTGTATACCCATTCATGACTTGTCCTTCTTCTTAAAATTTTGTTCCACCAAATCAAAACCACAAACTTACTGTAGCAAATAGTAAGACCACTTTTATCTTATTTAAAATAAGCACACAATAAGGATTCATCCATTGCTAATATGACACTCAGCACTATCTACAACAACAACTAAGGTTTTCAGAATAAAGAAAATAACGAGGAAAAATCTGACCCGACCTGGTTATTTATCAGGTCGGGTCTGACTGTTTGAAACTTTAAGGAGCATTACAACTAATGTTTAGCAATGTTCAGTTTTGATATGAAAGACACATGGAGGCAGATCTAGAACGTATTTTGCTGTGCGCTCTTTGTTTGCTTACTATTCCTTGACCAGTGATTGGATGATTTCCTGCACCGTGCGCGGATAACATCAGTGGATATATTTCATTTGTATTGTTTGATGTCATCCACCACAAGGTTAGCACGGAGAACTAAGAAAACGTCACGTCACAAGAATTTTCAGGCATTGTTAAAGATGTTGGTATATCGCCTCCTAAAAGCCTAAGCTAAAATCAGATAGCCTGGTTGTACCTCTCAATTGACTTAGTGTGTAAGAGAAAATTGCGATTGAAAAATCGTCAATTGGAGTATCCGTTTCCAAATTATTGAAGTGGTTTCCATGTCGCAGTTTTTCACAGTATAATTTGGGACCAAAATAATGGGGTTTTCTACATCGCTCACCTTTTCCACGTCATTTTACGTGCAAACTCAATGGAGAACCGCCGTTTTCGCGAATTAATTGCCCGTTCAATGTTAGGGATTAACCGCGCGTAATCATGTATTTTTACCTTTTTTTCTCAGAAAATGATTTTGTATTGGAAAGCGGATTACGATACATTAATATATGGTCCTCATATAGTGTAAAGAAAGAGTAACAAAGAAGTTTTTTTACCTTTTCCTGACGCTAATTTGAACGAAATTTTTGCAGACAGGCCTAACCTAAATTTCGCGGGCGTATACGTTAAGTTTGACGTCATGATGTACTATAAGTATTGAGGTCTATGTCGCATACGCGTAATACAACGTGCGTGCACTTGGATGGAGTGTAGTCTCTAGAATGATATGAATGCTGTGGTTATGTTTGGGGGTTTTCTGTAAAGATCACTTCGATTTAGCTTACGTGTCCGAACACAGCTAAAACACGTGGACATAGTAGCTGCTTACAAAAAATGGGACAAATTTGCTGCATATAGGCGGTGGATCACATCAAACATACTTGTAAATTGTATGAAAACTTAAAAAATCTGGTGAAATTTCTGCACTTTTCCCAATCACCAATGGTCCCTCACCTTCACTGTCAATAAAAACGATATGAATAAAGCCATATCTTTCGAAGGCATAGCTCTGGATCAATTACTAAGGAAAATGAGTACCCTATCCCATTAAAAAATATATATATATGCCTTGCCCATGCCTGCAGTTCCCTGTTTTGCTTTGACATTTAGAGAAGGATTGTTTCCTTCAAAATTCATAAACATAGGCGGCGGAAGATATTTCATATGTGGGAGGGGGGGGGGGCTGCTATAAATTCCAGTTCAACTGGGTTAAACTGAGGTTTTCAACTAGGTTAATACGGAAATTTGAACAACAGGGTTGAACTAGGTATAGGTTGTCTACTTTGCCCTATTTGAACCCAGTTCAACCCCAGCTCAACCCAGTTCAACAGTGTTGAAAACTTCAAATGAGTTGCTGGAATTTACAAGAGAGGGAGGAGGGGGAAAGCTTTTCACTCATAGTCCGCAAGAAATTTCATGGCAAAGACTTTACCACCCCGCTACTCCCCATGCACAAAATTATATTTTGCCAATGTATATCAAGATTTATTGCACAAATTGGTAGATAGTAAATCCCTAAAGCAGAACCAAAACTGCCTGACTGCTGGGGTATTGGGAAATACTGCAGTTCCTCTACTTTTTAAGCAGAAAATATTGACAAAAATGCGATTAAAGCACTCCTATAGGACTGTATAAAAGAGTTAAATTTCCCTCCAAATTGTATAAAATATAGCTGCATAGAGCCTATATAAAGGCCTATATATAATGATGAGATTTACTTACTGGCAGAGACGGATTTAGAAATGTGGGGGCCCTCGGCACATCCCGATGTGGGGCCCCTTATCAAAAAACTTCACGTAATAAAATAAATTTGTAATCATTTCTGATATATAGTAAAAAGAGAAAAAGAATGTTTCAATATCACCCCGTGTTCCAACTATCCCACTCTCCCATAGCACCTGATGACTTCAGGGACGGCGATAAGAAAAAGGTTCCCACCTTAGCAACCGCTAAGGCCCATGAATGGGGCCCCATATCGGGGAAGACGATCAGAAAATAGGCCCATCTTAGCACCTGACAAAGCCCGTGAAAAGGGCTCTCACATCGGGGAAGGCGATTAGAGGGCCCATCTTAGCAACCGCCGAAGAGCCTCTGGCCCGATGTTACGCCACTGCATAGCATAATTTCATACCATAGCCTAATTACAGGAAAAATGCAAGACAAACCTATTAAAAGACGATGATAACGATAAAGTTATTAATGATTCAAAATGTGACGGCGGCAGTGAGGAAAAAAATCACACCTTGTGAAGAAGTTTTATTTCTCACCAAAAGTAGAGGCAATCATTATGTTTTTGTCATAGTGTTGGGTGGGCCATATACACATTTCCAATTTTGAACAGTAATCCGCGCCCCCCTATTCGTAGGGCACGTGCGCGTTTGGCCCATGCTTAAATCCGACCATGATTACTGGGATCCGGGGGAACCCTCACTGTAGCTTTGCTAAATAGGAAGAAAAGTATAGGCGTGCTGTGGGTTTGTGAATGGGGTGTGTGTGTGTGTGTGGGGTCTGAATTATACATTTTAAGAAAGCGCCCCTTGAAACACGGACGGGATGAAACTGCCACTGTCATTTTCATCCCGTTTCAAGGACATTCTCTCAACAAGATGACTATGGATTACGCAATCATTTGACCGCAAATTTGTAACAATACGAAGTGGTAACGTGGAAATAAAATAGGAAACTCGAAACTTTTCAGTGACCGCATGCCAGTGTCACGTAATTCGTTCATGCTGTTACTAGAATGCCACAGGCACAGAAAACCAGGATTGAGTAGTGTTCAAGGGGCGGATTTTGTAATGAATTCCTGACTACGCTAGCAAATTATAGCCATGTTATCTGAAGTTCTGTGGATTTAGCTTTTTTTATTAAGAACCTATTTAAGCCTTTTGAGTCATAAAAATGAGAAAATGACCCACTATAGAACATAAAGAAAAGCATTTTCTTTCTGCAAAATGTGGACGAGATAAACGATTGGTATACTTCAGCCATACATCGTTTACTTTCAGACCGTTTGGGCGCATCCTGGAAAGTTTATTTCAACCACAAGGAAAATTGAGGCACTTACGGTCTCGGAGTCCATAGCTGCTTAGGATTTTGGACGGCCCTGCCAAAATTAATTAATTATCCCCAAGCCTACGGACAATAAAGGAACCTCCCTTCCAGGCTCTATAATAATAATTAAAAAATAGATTTTTTAGTTTGTGAGTGAATTTGATACAAGAATTGGTGTAAATTGTTTATATAAATGATCCGCCCCCTTCCACCACTACCACCACCACCAATGGCGTAGCTAGATTTAGGGACCAAAACTTTTCTTCTAGCTCTTCCCTACCTTCTCCTGTGAACATTTTGAGGGATAAGTATTTTATTTTGATAAAACGCTGCCGGAAATTTGGAGAAAATGTCAAATATTTTCAGGAACAATGTCGGAATGTTCATGAAATAATTCGAATTTTTGTAGAAACGGTTACTTTTATATTTCGAGGAAAAAGTTAAGAAATTTTGCGGAAAACGTCGTTTATTTTGAGGATCAAGTTAACAAATTGGTTTTCGGAAATGTTGCGATCCGTTCTCCCAAGAACTTTACAGCTCTAAGACCGATCGCTTTCATTAGCATTCTAAAACAATCCAACACAATGAATTTCTATTGTACACACTTTTTGAAATTTCCAGCCGGGAGCAAATTGGCCACTGGAACCCTCGTGGTTTTAACATCTGGAGCGTATACTAGCAGAAGAAAATTCGAGGAAAAGTAATTCAAATATCAAAAAGGTAAATAAAGTTTATGTAAAATATATGGACAATTGAATGTGAGGATGAGTGCACGTACCAACCTTCCAATTTGCATAGCAGACTTACACAAGTCATTTTTATAAGAGAGAGATTTTAACTTGAATTATCTCCTTAACAAAATAAGATATTGAAGTATTTTCTTCGCCATTTTGTTTATTTTGAAGTCCTATTTCATATAAGAAAAACTTATTTGACCACTGATTTAATCCTTTAATTCGACGACCATATTTTGTTTTATTAAATATTTTGTGTTTTTGTATATTTTGTGGGTAAAAGAAATCCTTAGCAATAGGATTACCTAACTATATGCCCATATACGTAATTTTTTCTGAATCGGTAATGAAAAAAAAAAGATAATTAAAACAACACAGTCGTAAGTTGTGACGTTTTCGGAGTGCATACGTGTACTGTGAAAAACAGCATGCGCGGTGGTGAGCGTACACGCGCGGTGGATAATTTCGATTTCTTTCTGGTGTGTGACGTATGCATGACTTTGCGCGCGATATTTTGCATGTCCGAAATTTCTGGCTACGGTTACACGGGCACAAAAAAAACGCATGTTAAAGCGCGCAAGGCATGCGCTATCACAATCACGCGTGTGATTGGCCATCACAATACGTGTTGTGATTGTGAGATGTGCTTGCATCGTATGCATGAACAAACACTATTTGCGCTTTCTTGGTAAGCAGCACTCACTAGGTGAACCCGACTAGTTTTGACTGGTCGACACGAGTGTATAAAAGTATGTAGTATTAGTGTTTCGAGTTGGATACGAGACTTTTTTATCATAGAAATATCACCAAAGTTTCTGGAAATTGCCACATGCTGAAATTCGCTATAAGATTTCAATGATTACATTAATCGTACTATATAAGTTCCAGGACTTATATGAATAATTAATAAGTAGACATTGTAAATAGCATGAAAACTTACAATTTTGTCAATTTGTATATTCCTGAAAAGGCTCTACCTTCTATTCGCACGAGAGGATTTGCGGAAAGGTCACTGCGGATAGATTTCAAACAAAGTATTATAATATATGTAGTATCTAATTGAATTTTAAGTTCACAAATTAAAATTCAATTTTTCATTTTGTTACCTTTTCATGAGTTAATATTAGACTCGGTATGCTTTTGTCCCATACTAGGAGGTGTCTGTTTTCTTTCTAATCTTTCACAATGATATTATTTTTAAGTGGTCGTAACGCTATCCTTGCTAATTCGGCACTTCGTACTTGTGAGGTGTGCTCAGGCAGTCCGTTTTCTTGTCCACTTTCGTTCAAGAAGAATGTCAATTTATTTTAAGCATCGATGTTCATTCCTACCAAACTGAAATACCTATGATGCATATTAGATGAAAGGCATTAGACGCCTGAAAGTCCGTATCTGTTATGATTTCTCTAAATAACATATATAATAACTTCACATAAGATATTGGGCTAAGAAGGGTTTCTCACCCCATAAACGCCCAAAATGACATCACCACCATAAAATACTAAACAAAATCAAAGACGTCCACAGATATACTGAAAATGACAAATCTGACCAGCGTCATAATCATAATGAAAGCGAAACGATCGCTTACGCCAATCCTGGTCCAATCTATTTGTAAAGATGTTTAGTTTAAGTTGCCGGCATCCATAACATCACTTGAAATTCCAAAACTCACGACGTCTATGTGAAAGATGTCAATGTAAGTGAAGATTTAACGTTTCCAGGTTACGAAATAGGCCACGCCCACCATAGCAAAAGCGGTAACTAGGTGGGGCAAACAAACTTCAAATCCGCAATTATGCATGACCAACGCATTGACATTTAGATCTTCATTCGGCCTTCTGCAACTTTTGATCCATTTATGGCACTTCTCCGGATCTTTCTAGTTTTTAGCACAAGGAATAAACAAAATTCCGTTTGCTATCTGTTCTGGATAATGGAAATCGGATTCACAAAACCCGTAGTAAGCGCAATTTTTGTTCACCATTTTGCCGTCACTCAGCCTGTGTGTGCAGAAATTTGTTTTTTACAGTAATGCATTGATAAGATGAGCGCGCGCCGCTAGCTAACTATACCAGAAAGTCATTCGGCCTATATTTCATATAGGCCGAAGGCCGAGAGTCGAAACTTCTATACGTTAGTGCGTGATACTTTTTGGTTCGTCCTCCACCCATGTTGGTTCCAAGTTAGGGCAGTAGATATGTCGGTACATTGAAAATTTGAGTCAATAAAAAAAAGGCAAACTGCAAATTTAACCTCAAAAATAAAAATTGAAATTCTTTACTTTCGAAAACAAATTATATTTATATTAGTTTTGATCATAACTTGTCTTTCTAACCAAGATTAACGTTAATTTTATTCCTAACAAGAACACAAAAACAACGATTTCTTTTTACAGTACATGCAGTGCAGGGCGATAATACTTTAGCGCAGCGACAGGCATGTATCGCACCTACTAACTTATGCCTAACTGATAGGCCTTAGTATATTCTAAGAAAAATACTACGCGAACAACCTTTCTAATGATTAAAACTAGTAGATGTCTTTAACAATTTCGGTAAACCTAAAATAATGAGCTATCTTAATTGTGCCAGTTGTTGTTGAACAGTCTGAAGCTAGCTAACGCCGTATGTACACCGTTAATTTAACCTTAATTGACCGACGTAAACGCTTACAAATATGGGGGGGGGGGGGGGGATTAGTTTGATTTAGGAACAAGAATAAGTTGCTTATAAAATCATATTTTATTCAGACATGTATGTAGCGATTGATTGTTTTCAAAAAGCGTCGCCGTGGTAGTCATGGGTCATTGTGTTGCCTGGGCAGGCTACAGTAACGTTAATGTAACTTAGGCCTACATTGTGAAACCACTTGCAATATGGTAGCATAACGTTAGGGCTATGTACATTATCATGGTATTGATTTGTAAATGTCTGTCATGATAAAAAGGCCATGCTTGAGACGCAGCATTACAATTGTTAGCTATGGTGGGGTGGGCATGAGACCAATATAGGCCTAGATATAGGCCTAGGTCTAATTAGTTGTATAGTTGGTTAACACCAAAACATTCATCAAACAAAGTCTAAACAGACTGATAAACCGGCAGATAGGTGTGTTTAAAACAAAGTAAAAGTAAGTTAAGTGCCAACTTGTTTAGATAGGTAGAGATACAGTGGATCAAATTGCTCACTTATTACTTTTATTTCTATTTTCATAAACTATTAAGTTTTCAGTGTTATTCACATTTTTCTGCTCAACATCATTTACCAACAATTGCAAGCCCTAAATTCATAAAGTTTAACTTGAAAAATAATCATAAAACTCTTTGGAATAGGCCTATATGTTGCATTGTAGCCTGCATTTTTTATTCTATGTGTATTACTTATTAAACTTACTTTCAATTTGTTTGCAAAAGGTTCTCAAGCTCTCAAGTTATGAAGATAAAAAAGCCCCACTTGAAAATTTTGCTTCATGTAATTTCTCTTCTCTTTGATAGGCAATCTTTAGTTCTGCTTTCATTTGTTTTTGCTTTGGTATCCAATGAACAAATTATTACAGTGCAATAGTATTCCAACTTTGATGTTGTATAATTGTTAAAAATCATTTACTGTACTACAGAGTATAAACATTTTTTGCAATGTTAATTAATTTTCTACCAGATATTAGTAAGCTGAATACCTGTATATCATTTTGTAGTACACAATACCCTGCCCAATTGTTTTCTGACTCCGGGCACATGTATAATGATTTTTCTTGGTAGTGGAATGTACTATTATCCGATTATGAGGATTTGACATGGTAATTTTATTGTACCCTTTTTATACATACAATTTTGTCTGCCTAACCAAAAAAAGACACAAACCCCAGGTGATAATTCAACATCAAAACCAGCAGACCAGGCTTTTATTTGCAGTAAACAGACATGAAAAATTACACTGTCTTTCACTAGGCTTAACTCAGTTGAATATAAGCCACACTTTACAACCATTGGGATCTATATTTGTTAGACTGCATAGGAAGAACCAAAGATTTAGTTGATGTCTGTATCTTTCTTAAAAACTCATATTGTGAAATAATAACATACTGTGGTATATCTATACCTACATCAACATCACTTCACAAAGTTTGCTGATTTCAGCTTAAGCTGTAGTGATAAGTGGAAGACTTGTGGCAGTACGTTCATCCACAGAAAATGTCTCATAAGGAAACTGTTAGGAATGTTTGTAAACTTGATTACCAGTTATCAAAGTTAAATTTATACAAGTGATCATTGCAGAAAATTAAAATTGTGATGTCAAAGCTTGTTACTTATTCTTTTGTAAATTTGTTACCTCCACAATGAAGTCCTATTTCCTCTATCATAAGTGTACATGAAAATTTATAGAAATGATTTTTAGAAGTAAATGGCAGAATAATGTGTTGATCTGTTTTAAACACCTAAATTTACACATTATTTTATGTAACCTGTACCAGTTACTCATGTCAATTGATGTATACTTTCTGTATTATTTACAAATAATATTTTTTTACCCTACACACGATTGAATTATTTAACTGTTTAATGTGTTCCTCTTCAACACCAGAACGTTCATAGGTTTGAGATGGGCCATGGCAAACTACCAATTCATTGGGTTGAACCACATAAACTGATAATAAGAGTTAATAGCTTTTCCTGACAAAATAAGCCCAACTGTAACAATGATTGCATGTGTCATAGAGCTAGTGTGTGAGTTATTTGCCTTCACCTTATGCTTGGCATAAATAATGTTCCCTTCACAAATATGGGTTATTTCATTTCCAGGAACCATGAATTCTTTGCCAAGTTTTGTTTAAATTCGAGCAGTATACACAACAAATCACCAGGCGAATTAAGTAGGTTTGGGCAGCTAATTTGAAGCAAGTTATAGCCTAAGTTCTTGTTAATGATAGTCAAGTTCTAACTTGCATGTAGTCTTGCAAGAATGTAGCTAGTATTAGTCATATCCCAGAATACACTTTTTGACATTACTGGTGGCGTTCGTAAGGTCGCAGACCAGTAAACAACAGCAATCCTACAATGTCAGCACACAGAAACGGGTTGAAGTGAAAGAAAGTACGGCCAAACGGCGAAACGGGTTAAAGTGAAAGTACGGCCAAACGATGGTAAATGATTCGATTCCATAACAAGAATGTAGCCTTTTTGTAAGCCTAATGGCTAGGTCTGAATTTTAATAGGTTAAGGTGGTAACTTGAACTATTCAGCCTTTTTCATACTACCCGATAATCCCGAGCCTATAGACTTCAATAACTAGGCCTAGATCCACCTTAGTTAATATTACATTGTAAATCTCTAGGATCACAGATGTCTGACTGCGTACGCCTCACCTTTATAAAATAGAAACAGGCCGACAGCAATTATTACGGAACCGGGGGTGTACAGGTGGCTAGGACCGGCCCACCGCTAACGTTATTCGTTAAATAGGCCTACGGTGTTGGCCGACCTTCACCAACTAGGCTAATGCCCAGGCGTAATACATAACGACTTCGATTAGGTTAGGCAGTTATTCCTTTAAAATGCTTTAACCTTTCAATCTGCCATGTTCAGGCGTAAAACAATGAGTAATAAACGCATTGGCATCGTACCGTACCGTACCGCTATCGCGAAAAGTATCTGCACTATGTGCATGGTTTGTCAATTTTTTCGCACTTGATCCATGGATGACGTCAAAATCAAAGTTGTTATATTATTGACTTATAAAATTATTGGTTCATTGAACTAAAAGTGCACAAAAAGTAACGATAAAATTAAATCGCTTGCCAAAAAAATTTCAATCAACAATTTCCGTAGAATATTTAATTTACACATTTCTTTGGTATGTTCTATTTTTGAAAGGCTTGACTCTCTACTGCCCTCACTTGGAACCAACATAGGTGGGTGACTTAAAAAAGTATCACGATTGTGTAACACTGTAGGTATAGGAGTTTCGACTCTCGGCCTTCGGCCTATACGTAGTATAGGGCGAATGACGTCACGCTCTCTGGCTATACTGTACCAGTACCGCGTAGGATGTTTACCGCAGTTAGCTGCGCAGATTTTGTTGCTAGGAAAATTCGTGCGGTGATTGGTTACATCAAGCTGTCAATCATCAAACCCAGAGAGCTTTATTGGTGTTGTGGAACTTGTTTTATTCAATCTGTCAGTAAGGGAGGTTCACAGTATCATCAGCCCCAAAGTCTTACCTCATCGCCCAGTCGCGTATTGCCAATAGGGGCACTTTGTGACACACTGGAACATTACTCACATGTAATGAAGTTTCGGCATGGAACTAAATGTCATTGCTGCCAAGGTTGTGATATCGTTGTATTTGAGGTGTCTGAATAATGTGAAGAAAGTGCTCAAAAATATTATGGAGAAATAAAAAGTTGGATACATTTCTTAAACAATAATTTTCTATAACATATTGATATCTTTTGAGTTTAGCTACAATAAGCTTTCGCCTTGTAGCAAATATACAGTGTTCATTACAATAGGCAATTGCTTTATTATACACTTTGCAAAAGTGTATAATAAGCGTACTCTTGCAAAAGTTTACAAGAGCACGGAATAAATGATTAAGAGAAATATTTATATATTTTCGAGCTATATTACTATTGTGAATCAGGCTATTGCAACTGCAAAATGCAATGGAGATAAAAGGTACAACATGAATTGTTGCGAAATACCCGGGTCATGTGTGAGGAAATGTGCCCAAGACCTCTGATTCTGCTGTTGAGTAATGAATATGGGTGGCAAATAGGAGCTGAATGGGTGTGTGTGTGGCTAGTGTAATAGGCAAAATTTTCAAACCAAGAAACAACCGTATAATCATCTTAAAGAACAATCGGGTAATTTTGTCTGAGAACGAATTGTGACATTATTTGATCTTGTTGCAAATACATTCGAGGGTCAAACTTTGTTGACCTTAATGACATGATTTAATTGAATCAAAAAAGAAATCTGGATCCTAATTCATTTGATTACTTAACCATCTTCTTAATATTTATAAATGCCTTTGTTGGTTAGTTTCACCAAATGCAAAGGTTTAGTTTGTTCCAGATTGATTGAAAATTGTTTTACATGCAGGAAAGCAACTTACAGCCACTCCAATCCATCCAATCCAACGAAGGAGGATGACATCAGAACAGAAATTGAATTACTTTCAAGATCGCTGCAAAAACATGACAGAAAATTTCATTTTTGTATTAAATTTGAATTTATTTAATCTAAAATAAATATAGAAAATAATGAATAGAAATTCAATAGTATACTTTCATAATACGATACAATTTAAGTAAAATGATAATACGTGTGAATCAAACAAGACTTTGCCAAAATATTACAGTTGAAACCAACATTAAACGTTAAGACGTATACTGATATATGGAAATAAAGCATTCATTTTTGCTCCCTTTTAGTATATGATCCACTTCATCTGATTGAATACAAATTAAAAATTACAAATGCAAAATAAACAAGATAGGCAAAAAAGTTTTTTAAGAGTTGGAATCTGTATTTTACTGTGATTTTTACTGTGTCGTTTTGACTGGCAAGCTTTCTCTTATTTAATCTTCTATCCCACCCGTCAATCATGTCAATATTTTCCCTTTCTCATCTTGCTTGTTATCTATCTGTAACATTTAATTTACCCCTCTGCTTTTTTTGTTGCTTATGTTTTGTCTCTTCTTGCTTTTAGCCGGTAGAGATTTTCCGATATGGAACGCGTGATTGCATTCCTTTCTTTTGAGCTGTCATCTGTTATAAATTACTCTTAAGATGGGCAAAGGGTTTTTCTTGCACATCAAGAGGATGTCTTTTTATCTGTGAAATTATAACTGCTAAGTAAATTTCGCAACGATTTTATCGTTTTGTTGCCAATACTCTGTAATGTAATCAACCTGAACAATGATATAAAAAAAAGACTGCAATTAACACAATTTTGATCATCCTGATACCCTCTGAGTGTATGTGATAACTGTCAGAAGTATATGTTTGATTTCTTTGTAATATGATTTAATCTGATTAGGAGATTATAAGTAATTATTTCTGGTAAGTTAATATGCACAAAATTGATATGACGGGACAACTTTGGCAGCATTCCATTTCGAAATAGTATTCCTTTTATCAAGTGGATTGCATATATTACCGACATACTGATTTTAAAATGATACAAAGCAGTATATACATCAGGAATGCACATGATATCCAGAACGAAATAACAAATGTATTGTGTTTCGTGCACGTATAAGACACGTTAATAATTCCCAAGAACATAATAAATAAGAACATAATTATACAATTAATTCTTAACATTCTCATGAAAATAATAGCGCATGTAGGTAAGAAACAACAGCTGAGATCATTTTCCTTATCACTAAAATATAAAATATAATTACAGATAGGAAAGCTTGGAAAGATCCGCAAATGTCCCCGATTCTATACGTTCAATACTCTGATCCGATAGAAGTCTGTACAGGAAAACATTTGTAGATAAGGCTTTTTATTTTCATATATATTAAAGAAAACGATCTGAAAATCTGAACAACTTGTGATCATAGAAGTGCAATGTGGCTAAAATATTCCTTTGGTAAAATCGGAGATTTGCTTAGAAATGGGGTCAATAAAAAACTAGTCAACAGGTTGGCAAAACTTGAAGCAAACCGATCTATTTGGCTCATTATTATATTAAAGAAAATCTGTATCTTGATATATTTGAATATCATTATTAAAAAATGTTATACTTAGCACAATATATTTTACACTGCGTTTGAGACAAAATATATGCATTGACACTGGATAATTAATCCTGCATAACATGAACCTGTTATCTGAGATCAAATGCATGATAGAAGAGTGTGTAGATATACCTTCCTTTGTGGTAATTAATGAACTCCCTTTTCCTTTCACTTCAAAGGAAGACCTCATGCACATTCAATATCTAATGCCGATTACGTAATGAATATTCGATAACAGTTCAAAACAATAGAATACTTACAGAACATCTAGGGAGTTCAAACCTGCAAACATTCCAGCCATGAGTTCTGTAAGAGCATTGCCGTTCAAAAACCTAAAAATATGAATGAATCACGTTTACTGAAAAGCGGTTAAATCAATCAATCATTCAATCAATCAATCAGTCTTATAATGCGTTTAATGAATTAAACAATAATCCAGCAAATTACAATTTATAAAGTCGTTTTTTTCTAATAAGGTAAAGAAGGAAAACAGTTGTAAATTTAAAATAAAACCGAAATTTGGTTTAATTTCCTCTTATCGTGTTATTATCACCGTAACTAGACCTATCAACTAAATACAATTGCCTAGTGCATGGAACAAGTGTTCTTCCCTAATTGATAATACATTATATGGTTGGTTAAGTGCAGTGTAGACCCAACATTAATCGAATTAGAAAACCTTAAATGTGTATGATCGCTTGAATCAAGGATGTGTGGATTTTGCTTGAAGAATGATGAAAATAGATATTAGAATCTACCGGCCAAAGTTCAACACACATAACTAAAATTGTGACCTGCATGACGTCATGAGGTCGCATGACTTTGTTTACATCGCCATTTGTCGGTCAAAACCACTGTCGTCTGCTGTACACTTAATTAGACTTACATATGTTTGCATGTTGTAATATAAGATTATTTTTGTAAGATAATTATGCCGGAATCTTGCTTTGCCGTTGGTTGCACTAATAGACGTGTACGGAGGAATAAAAAGACATTTTCTTGATTTCCATCTGATCCTGATTGACGTTCGAAGTGAATTTCTGCTGTACGACGCGACGGCTTCAACCTACAGTTCACACTAGGATTTGCAGCGAGTCCTTTATATCAGGTTTGTAGGCTTTGCCTGAGTATAACGAACAATCAGCTGGCGTTAACTCTAAAGTTACTCTTCGTATACCCGGTGAAAATATAAAACTTAAGGAAGATATGAAGTAAAGTCAGAAGCGGACACAAAATTGGAATAAATAAAATTCGTTGAACTGGTACTGGTGGGCTAGTATGTTTGTTGTATGTGTGATGTGACTGAGCTGTGTGAAGACGCGTGAAACGCAACGACACCGCTGCCCTGCACAATGGAGTCCAGTTGAGTTAAAGTCACGTGATTAAACCCTCTATATCTTATTCCGTTAAGAAGCTATGAAAGTTCAAAGTTCTGTATTATCTGTGTAGAAGTGACTGATATACTAAGACTACTATCGAAGGTTGGCGCATCCATCCTCACTTTCTTAACAATTGTTAATGTATTTTTAAGAAAGGTTTTTACAATTTAAATCATTTCCCCTCAAACTTTCTTCAGGTGGTAAAATATAATTAATCTTACTTAGCTAACCCTGTTTTACTATTTTTCTAAGCCACAAATTCACATGACAAAATATAATATAATACATAAGATTTTGAGGAATTTCAGGATGTCTTGTAAGAACCAGTCTGATTTCGATATAAATGATACAGATCTTCTGACTTGAATATCTCTTTAACCGTTCTTCACCATTTTGTTTCATTACAAATGAAGATGAACTTGATGGATTACGGAACCAACCTTTAAGCAATAATAATGTTAAAGTGGTCCTGCCACGCCTCCCAAAAAAATGAGATTTAACCTGATATAGGATTTTCATATTCCTAAATTTAATAATCCATCAAGAAAAACTGGAAATAAGTTCATTTTCATGATGAAAAATGACTTAGAAATTGATTATTTATTGCTTGCTCTGAAACTGAGGGATTTGTTACGTCATAACAATTTGCTACGTCATTTCAGGGACTGCTGATTGTAAACAATGCATGACACACATACCAAGTACGTACAAATAGCGTCTGATTACGAAGTTTTCGCGCTGTTCAGATCTTAGTTGGTCATTTTCAAGTTCAAGCTATGATAAAAATGATTTGGAAACAAATGAAGAACATTCTTATAATGAAGGGGATGTCGTTTCTTTTCAATTTGAACCGCTTGCAGACGCGTAAAAGGATATCAGGCCTTACAGCCCTTACCAGGTCACACAGTACCAAGCCTGCGTAGTCGGCATGTAATTCTTACTGTTTTGCAAGTCATTGTTAAACATAATCAAATTGAAGTGTTTGCAACAATATCTACCTCTTTTTTTACGTCTAATGGAAATGTAAAGTTGTATTTATCAATGTTCAATTCTCTGTCGCTTGACGTTTAGTATACAGGCCTAAAGGAAACTGAATAGTTCATTCACGCAATTCCGTTTGCGTTTTTGCACTTAACTTGAATTGAAAGTGCAAGAGGGAGAGAGGGAAAGAGGGAGAGAGAGAGAGAGAGAGAGAGCTACTGTTTAAATTGAACATAACACGTTTTGTTGCCCTTTGCCATTAATAAACGACTTTTAGTTTGGGAAATCCTCTCCTAGCTACACAAAGCTGCAGGGTTTTAATTAATATACATGGAAAATATTCACATTAAAAACAAAAACAAAGGGAGAAAATAATTGGCACTAGTCGCGAAACTTTAATGGCGTACACACACAAAATGTTTAATCGATGCATAAATCGTTTACTTACACGAGTTCCTGAAGTGACGTCATCGTGTATGAAGCCCAATTATGATTTTTGTTCTTTTACCATTTTCTTGCAAACGGTGGGGTGTAGAGCAGAAAAATCATATTTTTGCAAATCAAATATTCAAAATATAATATTTATCATTAGTTCTGATCCCCATGGCAGGACCACTTTAATGAACTTGCTCTCAATGTCAGAATGTACGGTGGTCCATACTATATTATAGTATCCACTGTATATAGTGACCAGAGGTGTTCTTCAATAATGATTGCGCTGAAGGCCGGTAATATTCATCACTATATCACGTCAATCATATATCACGTCAATCATACATTAGCATGCGTTCCACAAAATTCAGTCAAGAGAAAATGGAAATGGTATGTATTAAAATTCGTGTTTGGCAATTCCATCTCGACTCGTAGTAAAGTACCAGGTATATATTTTGTATATTACAATAATTCAACCGGTTTTTGCGTCAGTAAATTAAACCAGAAATCGTTCAATTGGAAACAAATATTGTTCAATGCACTAATATTCAAATTGGAAAATACAACTTGCAAGTTTTGTGGCAACCGCTTTATTGATGACACATAGGACCTCTGTAAGGTTGTTGAAGATCCAGACCAGGATGCATCATGGGAGTGTGACATAAGATCAATTTATCATATTATGATTTACAATACGACGACGACGAGTGAACACACAATTACAATGACGGGATCGTCGCCTGCGTATTCGGTTATGATAGTAGCAATGCTATCACGAAAGGCTTAATACGACCCGGACGAGAACACATGTACGACGTACGGACAGACATAACATCGACAACCAAGTCAATGTCCACGGCCTTTGATAACCAGTTGTAGTACACTGGCGTGTCTACCCAAGCCAGGCTTGAACCCAGGGCCTCGTGGTCTGTAGACAGGTATGATAACCGCTACGCCACAGTAGGTAGATATGATTTACAATAATGAATCCACTCCCATAAATAGTATATTTTGACCCGGGCTTCATCACTCTCCCAGAAGTTCTGCATGAATGCAATTAAGCGGTCTCATGGTTACATATTTCCTAATTGCATATACCCATTTAAATTTTGGAATTAATTGCATACTTACAGCTGTATCAAACTGCTAGGAAACGCACCGGGTCCGATAACGGATACGTTACAATCCCAAACATACCTTTTAAAACAAAAAACGATCACCAAATTATAAACAAAATTTACGTTTTTTCTCAACAAATTGGATGATTTTCTACTTATACCCCAAGATCAGAATCCTCTGAATAATCTTAAAACCAACATCATTGTTGAAGCTATTTAGCGACGTGCTGTTAACTATGTCCCTGAATTTTCACATCAAAATTGAATATTGCAGAAATTGCGATCACGAAATTGTTATTTTTAGTTTTACTATTTTATTTTGTGTTTAAAATCAATTTTTTTTCCAGATCCATCGTGTGACGTCACTTGCATACGCTTTCTTGAGATTGTGGTCAGTTCAGTTTTAGTAATAAACTTCTCAGAGGGATGTCAACAAAGGAATGTGAGATCGAGTTCAGAATAGCGCCAAGTGTTTTGTGTTAAAACATAAGTTTATTGTGACTTATCGTACATTTATTTGCAGATATAAGAAATGTCGAAGAAATATAATTCCATATTCGGCAGATTGTCCCTTCTAGTTGTGGTTTATGAGAACAAATCAAACGAACTCTTCTATGATAAACATTTATTTATGATATAAATATCGTAAAATGTTCACACTCACAAATGTTTCAGCTCTTCGAGATGGGTAAAGGTTCCATTTGGAATAGTCTGAATCGGATTATCCATAATATTCCTTTGAAGAAAAACATAAATATCATAATTTCCAACTCGTTGCACATTTTACATTACTTAACCAAGATTTCTTCTTGATTAAAGTTAGAGCAGACACTCCGGAACCTGACAAAGAACAGGGGAGATAAAGGCAGCAGGGAAGACTTGACAGCCTGACAGGATTGTAATGGCTGGTCCAGAATTGGTCTGGATGGAGGAGGTTTGTCGGGGCTAATGCTCCACCACACCAAGAGCAAAAGGAACGAAAGAGAGTAAAATTATAACATTACAGAATGTCATTGTAATAGGTGATTGTTTCTTGTTAAATTCGTTTCATTAATATTTCAGTTCAAACGTAAGTGATAGATAAGTAAATGATAACTTACAACATCCTGAGGTGTTTGAATGGTCTTGTGTCTTCTGCATTTACGCGGGTTATTCCTGCATTAACAAATGATCTGGTAAATGGTAAACGAGGTTTCTAGAGAATTTACAATATTAAGGAACTATTCAGTTGATGGCTTGGAAAGAGAAAAGTTTTTTTTATTATTTTTATTTAAATGATGTTATACTCTATAATGTTTTCATTGCATATGAAATCAATTGTGATACCTAATATTTATATCAATATTATTTAGTTTGTTTAAAAACCGATCTTTGCGCTACATTTTTACAACACCTTTCCTAAAGGTTAAGCCTATTTGTCAAGCCAGGCCTGACAAATAGGTTCCAAAATGCCTGATTTGACAGGCCCGGTCTGACGTTTAAGGAGTATAAGAGTTTCTATTTGTAATGCCGGCTACCCTAACCCTAACCCTGTGCCTTACAAATAGCTATTGACAACTGATCTATATTTACGGCCGGGCCTGACAAATAGCCAATTCGTTTCCCAAATTCATAATCATCACAATAACAAAAAATAGTTATATCTGTTAAGCTTTTCCGAAGAGAATTTTAAAATGATAACTTTAAATATAAAAATAGCGATGCATTTAAAAGATTGCGAACCGATCTGTTACAACAAAACCGAGAACAAATACTCTGTAGTGGAAACACGTACATCGAAATTAAAAATGACCACTTACCCCATATGGATGTTTTTTAGTTTCTGGAATGCTCGATCGTCTCCCATAGTGTCCTTGATTGTCCAAATTGTGGCATTAACGGGTTTATTGTTGCCAGTGAAAAGACTATTTTATAACAAAAAATCATAAATCATTCCTTTCGAGCAAAAAGCTAATCTGAAAGCTTAAGTTAAAGTACTCCTTTTGGTGAAAGTTTGAGTTAAATTTGTGAAGCAAGACTAAGTGGAAAAATCCTAATATAACGGTAAATCGTTATATAGAAATTTCAACATTTTTAAAAACTTATTGGTGACCGATTTTCTAGGAACTTTCAGGATGTATAAAGGAAAGATTAAAAAATATTAAAACATCATTTTTAGTCAACAATCTAGGAATTCTGTTTGCAAAAAACGGGTTTTTATTTCAATACGATAACATTTTGAGAAAAAATTTGAGGTTTCAAGAATATCATGCTTATTACTCATTTTGAAAAATTTCTTACTTTCTTTCGTGGAATTCTACTGTTCTTTACTTTCCCATTATTCCAAAATAATTTCAAATTTATACCTTTTCGAGCAATTTTCGTTTAAAAAAAGGATAATAAATCACGAGTTCACACATTTTGCGTTCTTATCCTAATCCTGAAAACCTAATCCTAAACCCTAATTCTAAAACCTAATCTTAAACGTAATCCTAAAACCTAACCTGAAAATGAGGATCTACATTCATTATGCACATGTTTTTTTAAAAATATATATATATTTTTTTATTTCACTTAAACGGCCAAACGGCTTGCAGACTCCACTCGTCAGTACAGTGGTAGTATACACACTGAACAGTAAAAGTTTTGATCGAAAAGCCAAAACGTAAGAATTCTTCTTCTTTATTAAACAAGTTTGGCTTAGTTTCTACTTAAAAGACCCAAATATAAAACGGAAAATAGTTAAAATACATCAATACAACGAAATAAAACCAAAATCAAAAAACCCAGAAAAAGCAAAAATCCTTGTAAAGATATTTACCGCTATACTAGGATTGTACCGACTAAGTTATGAGCCGTGTGTCATAAAAAATGAAAGATTGTGCAATGTATAATTTCAAGTTAGCGCCACTCTGGGGCTGATAAATGACTGACTGACTGTTTCTTGGTCTGGATAACGGCTTTTCTATCACACTTTTTAGAATTTAATGTGTATATTATCGTATTATAGTATTTATATTATCAAAACATTTCTTGTTGATTAGATGTAAGTTACCACTTAAATGGTATTTCTCAGCCCACAACTTCATTTTTCTTTTAAACAAGTAACTTGTCTACTCATTAACAATTATTCATCTTAATGCATATCCTTCATGCATTTTTTTCATCCGTTGCCAGTGCCATATTACAAACAGACAAAGAACTTTGTATGTGTGAATAACTACTTTCAATTATGAATCAATCTAATCATCGATTCTTTTCATTTTTTCCCATGTATTTGAATATGAATAAATTAGGACAGACTGTGTCAAACAGGTACAATAGTACAAGAGAAGAACGTACACCAGCTTGACGTTTGGTTTGATGTTTAATAGATCTTCATCCGACCAGCCTTGAAAATTTCTGCAAACAAGTCTCAGAGCCCAACATTCTCCACAGTTGCCTGGGCATGAGTTCCAATCTGTTGATACAAAAATATGTGTTCATTCTAAATATGAAAAACATCAAGAGACTTTTCACGCAGTACGCTCTGTCTATAGTATAGATATTTTGACATTTTAATATAAAACTTCAACGCAAACAGAGAAAGGGATGCTAAATGTTTCTCTTCTTCATTTGCATTATTATATTTATATAGACAGATAAAACAATGCTATGTTTATATATAACATAAACACGTATGGTGTACCTTCAAATCAATTATCACATTTCTCCTTGCGATTGCGATGAAAAAGATTTTACGCCCCCACCCCCTCCCACCTTAACTTCCATTCCCTCTTAAGTGGAATATGAATAACTTCCATTCCCTCTTAAGTGGAATATGAAATTAAGCAAAATGCCTCAAACTCTGTGGTGCATGGTAGAACAGATTCTACTAAATATTCAATTTTATTTGAAATTACACTTTAAAACATGCATCAACCTTTTATCATTGATGTGATAAAATTAAATGATTATTTATCGTTCATAGCTAGTTAATAATACCCTTAGACTACGAATTTTGTTTCATTTTGAAAATCTGAGGTGATGTTAATTACAAGATAATCTTACAAACTTTTATGTCTATATCATTTGAAAATTACCCCCTGATCTGGTGATCACGATTGTATGTAAGCAGTGGCGTAGGAGCATTTTTTCTTGGGGGAGGGGGAGCTTTATTTCTTTAAGGACCTCGACCCCCATCCCCACTCAGAAACCTCGTTTTTGGCATGGTTTCTTGGGCATGTTTGGCGCTTTGGGCATTTTTTTTTCTTTTTTTTCAAAGCAGAATGAACAAGTGACATTCTTGCTGACCTTCTTTCGGAAGAAGTCTTTCCAAACTCGATTTGTGTTTTTGACCACTCATGCTTGCCATCATGGGCGTAGGAGTCCAATTTGATTTGATTTTTTGGAGGGATGGAGGAGGGGGGTGCAGCTGTAACGACTTGCCCGAAAAATATAACCCCCAATTTTCAACATGTTAATGTACATGATAGTAGTGGCGTAACTAGGGTTTTGCGGGCCGGGGGCGAGAGGGATACTGCGGGCCCCTTGGTATCAAGTGAGTAAAATCATTATGAAAACAACAACTACGCTACGCGCCACCTTGGTTGGCGCGTAGCGTAAGAAGGAAATTTTGGAAAAATGCCTTCCAGACTGCAGGAAATGACGTTAAAAATGGAAAAAAAGTGTTGCTCAAATTGATATTAATTTACAAAAATGGAATAAAAATGTTTTTACAAGCTGATTTGGGCCCAAACAATACTTTTTCAACTCATGGGAACCAAAGGTGCAGGAGTCGGACTCTACATATTTTTTCGGGGCCTGCACCTTTTGATAACTTCAGCGTGATCTCCGTTGTCTTAAAAAGTTCTAATTGTTAAACTTTATTTTCACTAAATTGATCATAAAAACCTTCCTTAAATCGGGTGCAATTTAAGTTCGACCTCTCTGCGTTCGATGTTGAAGTAGCAAACTAATTGATATGACTATGAGCTTTCCAACAAGGGCGTGAAATTACGCACTGATTTTAGGCCTTAAGTGACCGCCGGCCGGTAAAATTACCTTGTGGAAATTAGTGGGATGAAGAATTAAAGCCATTGGTTCAACACCTCTTTCTTTTGAAATCGCGGACTACTTTTTTCAAGTACCCTTTTTTGCTAATTCGCGGTCCGCGTTTGTTGTGAAAATTTCTCCCCTTTTCCGCGATTGTCATAACGCGGATACGTACTAACGGTTTATGTTAAGTGCCACTGCCAGGGTACTTGCCCGAAAAATTCTCAGAATATTGCCCGAATTTTCACAAAAATATTTTGTTGGGGGAGGGGCGGCAATCCCCCCCCCCTTTCTAGTCCCCGCCTCCTACGCCTATGCTTGCCATCAGTTGTACCGGCAGTAGACATGCGTGCACGTACAGCGGTACGTATAATTTGTTATGTACGTACAACGGTACAAACACATTAGGTGTCACAGATGCCCGCACGCGTATTTTTTTTTTCTTAGGAGTTTTTAGGACAATTTGCATTGATATCAGTTGAAAATCCTTCTAAATCAGTCTAATTTTCAACGGAATAAACGCAAATTGACCTAAACACTCCTGGGAAAGAAAAAAGTATGCTGCCCGCACTCAGAGTCTGCGGTAGCACGCAAATGTTATGTTTAACACAGCTTCGATCAGCTCAAAATGATTTTGAGGGTGCTAAGAAGTAATAAAATCTCCATCGAAATAACATTACCTTTTTTATCAACATAATTGAAGAAATTAGAACATATGACAATATCCTATAAAGTTATATTATTTAAAGTGGGTATAAATAAGTCTTATAAGGGGTTTTTCGTATATGATAAGTGGAGGGAAGGGGGGGGCTAAAGCATACTTTAGCCCCCCTAAATTTTGACTGGGGATAAAGCCCCCGCTTCCTACGCCCTTGTATGTAAGCCTATGATAGTTACTTTTACATGTCAACACGAAATGTTGTAATCCTCATGAATACTCGAATAAAGCTAACTTAGACTGTTAGAAGAAGTCGGTTTACGTAATTTTGCATATATGATTAATGATGTGCTTCAACATGCAGCGTCGGTCTTCAAGCGCGTCTTAAGAACAGAAAAAAGATGCATATTGCTACATCCAAGTATTTTGTTCTTCGATGGAGTGTTACTATCTACGCACACCGTCAATAATTCGGTAATGACGTCATAAAATTACCTTCACAGTCAAATTCATCTTCTTCCAGAAGGCAAAAACGCGTCCCGTCGCATACATCATGGTTCAGCATGCAAGTAGTTGCATTTCCAGGACATTCTACTTTTCCCATATCTAGGCACTTCGATCTATCTGAAAGGTCTACACGTTAATTAGAAATATTGATTTACGGTAGCTACATTGAAATATAATTTAAAAAAACTATTTTCAGCAATTCATTTTTTTAACTAGATACCTGTTGATATTCAAAGGATCTTCTAGAACGATTGGTTTGTGACGTGTTCTGCTTGGAGGAAAAGAAAATGCTATGCTAAAAATTCATTTGGTCGATCATGCATACAACATACACTAAATCAACAATAATGTGAACATTAAGTGTGGGCACTTGCTACCAAAAAATATCAATATGATGGCCAGATTACCGTATATATTTCATAGACATGGCTCGGTTTTAGGAAAGTTTGTTACATAGTTGGAAATTTTATGTTCAAATTTGAAAATTTATTTTCCAAATTTAAAGATTTGTTTTACAAATTTAAAGATTTTAGGTTCAAAAATAACGATAATTTAGTCTGATGGAACAATAAAAACATACTTTTCCAAACAACAATTTTTCCCGGCCACGGACAAGTTTTCCCCTGTCACCGTTGAATACGCTGCTGCTTTTGCTGACAGAACCCATTGACGATAAGTGATGATTTATCTACACATTTCACCCTACGCACAGCCCATCCCCTAATGGATTGCACACAAACTATTCCAAAATCTTATTCATTGGCAATGAACCTATCGTTCTTCGTTACTTTTTCTTTAGTGTTTACGTCATTAAAAAACTTTATTCAATATGATATTATTGCTATCATACATATCTTGTCTATTCGTTTCAAAGAAAACTGCACATACATTTATCGACGGCGTTAAGTAATCAAAATTGCTAAAACGCAGGTTTAAAATGTTAATGATTCGCACCAATCCGTTTATTTAGGTTCCGTGTTCGACTGAGATAATAAAACAAGATTAAATGTTATTTTCCTGCTTATCGACTTCAATGATTTCCCGGTGAGAACGATATGAAATGAAAAGAAATCAAATCTGCATTAGTTGTATGGTTTCATTTTCATTTTAATTTGGAAGCTACAAAGTGAAGTTACAAAGTTTAGGTTGAATAAAATGGAAAGCTGAGAGTAAGTAGAAGGATGAGAAAAGCATTTATTGGGCAAGTTATACTAATTGGTATTAAACAGCCGCTATAACCTTCTTCCTGATATCATCAAACTTGCAAATTCTCTTGTTAATTTCACAAAAACTGTTAAAACAACATATTTTTCTAGTTGCCTACCATCAATAACGTCTTTGTCTTTGTTTTGCTCTTGTAGTAGTGTAGTAGTGTTTTAGTAGTTTTACTATTGTGATGTATTTTTTTCTACCATAATTGTATTTGATAATTTCCCCCCTTCTTTTTCTTCTGTCTTGCGTAGATTGTTCTCAGTTGCTACAGCGCCTTAATGCAACTTCTTTTCGGATTTTGGCGTTCTATAAATTTTATAGAACGCCAAAAACCAAAAAGAAGTAAAACTGTCAGTGATTAAGTGATTGATTGGAAAAGCTTGGAGAAGAAAAATGGAAGAGTGACAAACTGATTAGATTAGTATGGACAATAGATGTGAAGGGTGGGGATTGGTAATAAAAGGAGAGAGACTTTGTGAGATAGAGATATGGGCATTCTATGTGTGAGGAAGAGAAGTTGCCATGGTGACCTCGGAAAGAAGTATATTGTCGTGAATTGTTGTGACTGTCGTGTTTCGTGTTAAATACAACTTTTAATCTGAGAAGGTGATGTTGAAATATAGAATACCAAATGAAAGAGATTGCTCTGGAAGTGTCCTTTATAATAATCAAGAACGTAACATATAGACATCCAATTATGATACATCTGACTGGAATAAATAATTGACAATTAACCAGTAGGCCATTGTCATAGGCGTACGGGACAGTTTTATTTTTGGGTGGCAGAACAATTTTTGCCCGAATCCTCCAATCTTGCTCTAATTTGAGACAGTTCATGAATATACTCATAAAAGCCACATTTCATGTTGCCACAATTCCAAATCATCTGCTTTTAAACAACAAACCACTAAACAAAGCTTTTAAGCTCATATTTATATATTTTTTTCCCTTTTATTCAGAAAATATTTAGTCAGTTTTTTTACCACAGTTTTGCCCAAATTTTGATACCCATTTCCCCTGAATTCTTACGTGCCCATTTTTTTTTTTTTAGGGAAGGGTAGTCTGTCCCCCGACCCGTACGCCTATGGTCATTGTTCACATACATTTCCTTCAATGCTTGCTTCATTCATCTGTTCATTAGTATTGTTATAATAAAGGAAAAACACACATGCATCGATAGTGTTCCACTAACTAATCCATAACGTATTCTAAAATGTTAATCATTCACAAAAACATATCCATTCTACGACTACGATTATAAAAGCAACATTAAGATTTATTCTCCCGATTATCGAATGAAATATATTCACGCGGAAACGTTATAAAATGAAAAGAAATATTAAGTGCATGAGTGAGTGGCGACTATTGTTTCATTTTTGTGGCAACCATACATATTCTGACTGGAAAATCAATTAACCATTTACCAATCTGTCATCGTTTCTTGTTAATTCGTTCAAAGAAAACTTCACAAACACCCACCCATGGTGTTCCACTAACTAACCCAGAACGTACTCTAAAACTTTATGTTCATTCCACGACTATGTTATTAAAAAAAAAACATGTTATTATTCAGATTACCGAATGTAAAACTTTCACTGTTGGAACGATAATAAATATCAACTGCATTAAAATGTGGGTGACTATTGTTTCATTTTTGCGGCAGCCATGATCCATCATCTATGACTTATCTGTCTTGGAAAGCAATTGACCATTTACCAATCTATCATCGTTTGTTGTCAATTTGTTCAAAGTAAACATTCATCGATGGTGTTCCACTAAGTAACCCAGAACATACTCTAAAACTTTAATTACCTACAAAAACCTGTCCATTCCACGAGTAAGTTAATAAAGAACAACATAAAATGGTATCATTCCGAATATGTAATGTAAATATATCCCTTGGGAACGATATAAAAAGAAAGAATTCTTCTGAATTAGGAACTGAATGATTTGTTTTTAATGAGTGGCGCGGGGAGGGGATTTTAAAAGCCATCCATTTATGACATATCTGGCTCGAAAATTAATTGACAATTAAATAGTCTTTCATCGTTCCACTAGCTTTCTTATTCTTCCTTGTTTGATTCATTAGTTTTAGGATTTCGAATATAATTCTTCGTATTTTTGTTCGTATTCGTAATTGTTCAACCTCGGGAGGGTGGGTGGGGAAGGGGGGGGGGAAGGGCACAGGTAGGGGAGGGCTGGGGGAATTCATACGCTGCGAGCTTCTACAATCACACGCGATAATGTACACAAACCGTTTTAATTTGATTTTTAAGAAAACATGTTGTGTTGTTCTTAGTGTAATGTATCACTTTCTTCCTTCCAACCAATCTATTAGTTCGGTAGATTCCCCTCTTCAGGAGAAAAATTATTTTCCCCGGAAGAGGGGAAGACCTAGTTAAATTATGTAACTTCCGGTTTTCCATTTACAAGTGCTTTGACCTACGGTTTTTAATTAGCTTATATGCGATCATTGTACATGCAAAGTGACCAGGCTGCTTTGTGTACATACCTGTTTGCGTAATGGACATTCTCTTTCTTGTTTGGTACTGGAGGGTGTCTGCGTTACTTCGATTATCCCCAGCGAAAACAGGCCAGAATTTATAAGTGTGTCATTAATATCTCTTAAACAGCGTGGCGGATGTCCATTTGGGTACTGGATAATTTGTAGATTAATAAGTACAGAATTTGGAAATGCAAAAATGAAATTGACCTAGTTGGTTATACAATTTCTAGAACCCATACAAGTTCTGTGCCATAGCGTCACACTGTTTTGTTAGAGGCATCATGGGTAATCTTCAAAATGACATCTGAGATTTTTCCCTCTTCGGGGGCAAATGATTTTCTCCATAAGAGGAGAATCTACCGAACTGTCTATGAAATGCTATAAAACGTTTTTCCTATTCCTAATTCCACAAAAGTGTTTAAAACCTTTTTCATAATCCTTAACAGAATATAAGAAAATATTTGATATACGGCTATGCATAACGAACGCTAAAAGGGGGAAATCAAAACCTTTTCCTTATTCCTAATCCATGAATGGCTATGAAACCTTTTTAATATCCTATGAGTACGATAATAAAAACAAGACAATATAATTGTATTATCTCGATTATTAAATGTGATAATTTCCCTGTGGGAACGATATGAACTGAAAATAAACATCAACTGCATTAGTAAGTAGAGGACTATAGTTTTAGTTTTATTTAAGTGTTTGGAAGCCCTCCACTTAATCTATAAAATGTTATTATCTTGATTATCGAATGTGAAATTTTCCCTGTGGGAAAGATGTAAAATGAAAACAAATATCAGCTGCAATGATAAGTTGAGAACTGTGGTTTTAGTTTTAGTTTGGAGTTTTAAAGCACTCCACGTATATCTATGACATATCTGACGCGAAAAATCAATAGGCAATTTTGAATTGAATTTCAAGAAAGCCTATATCTGTATATTGGTCTTCATTACAGAAGATACAACGCCAACTCTACTTGAAGTCTGTGTACTTTAGAACCTAGGAAAACCGAAAAGGACTGATTATAAAAAAAGGCTTTTCATTTTGTGATATCCTATCCGATTACACATTAATTGGTGATTTCACGACATTTGGATGTAAAACCTTGGCAGCAACTTTTCAAAATAATATTCTGATAAGGATACGATTCATAGTATTACAAAGTACTGTGGGATTGGTGGTGTCTTACGCAGTGTTTGCAAAAGTTAAACCGTGTTTGCTCACAGGATTTTTTTCATCAGCTGTATAAGGAAGTAAATATATCTAAAATCGTACAAAAGACAACATATACTTTTTGAAATATAGACTAATCAACTAATAATCTGAACAAGACGAAGCAGGCGATCTTACCGCAATAAAACTCATCATCCCCATCCTGGCAGTCCACGATACCATCACAAACTTTCTCCCTTTCGAAACAGATATTTGTCTCATGAGCGCAGCAGTATTCTTCTCCTGCATAATTATTAACATAAAATATTTTTCCACAAATCCATCTTCATCTGTAATGTCTTTTTAAGGACTTAAACTTTAATTGAGCATATATTTCTTCTACTGTTTAACCCATCCAATATATCTTGCTTTCCAAATTTACATTGTTCCATAATCCATACTCACTCAAGTTCTTATACAGTCTCCGTTAATCCTTCTTTTCCTGAAATCATCTACACATGCAGCAACCAATTAATCCCTTTTCGAATATAACTGTATCATCAAGCTAATCATTTCTCCATTATTCACCCGTTCCTACGGAACATAGCATGATTTACTATCTACTTTTTGATCATTCTCTTGTCAATCATGACAACAATAAATGTTATCAGTGGCGGATGTAGGATTTGTAAAAAGGGGGTGGCCAAGAAGAGCATGAAGGGGTGATTTTAAGTTGTGGGAAGATATTGTCACGTTAGCGGCAATCCGAGCTCGAAGCGCGAGACGTTTGGCGTGGGGTTGAGGGGCCTGCTAAAAGGCCCCTGGTGGGTTCATGGAAAAAGCCCCGGTGGGGGTTCAGGGAGCGAAGCCCCCGGAAACTCCAGGAATATTTAATATTTTAGGTTTTAAATTGGCCGCAAAATGACTCAAAACATGTCTAATGTTAAAACACATTTTACTCTTAATTTGTCAAAATGTGTGGGATGTATACCCTCAGCCCGCTGATCTACGCCCATGGTGACCGAGGTGTGGGGTTTTAATCATTATTGAAAGACTAAGCTCCTATCTATAAGCGTGGATGTAAGTCCCTGCGTGAAAGGTGAGGATGCCCTACATCCTTCTGATTCCTCAAAAAATTATCCAAAGTTTGTTGTTCAGAACACCTCTTTTTTTCTGAGAGGATCGTCCATGATTTGATATAAAACTAAGTTCGGTCAATACTTAGCTTATGCTTACGTTTAGTTAGCTCTGCGATCTGCCGTGATTAACAAGCCTTATGTACGTACTTAATGACACGCGCGCATACTTGCAATTGGGTAAGAAGAAGCACTAAAGTAATAGCACATCTATTCTTAGTCTATGTATAAACGGAATTTTAACCATCGGTGTTCACTCTACCAGTCCGCCTAACATGATTTTGATTAATTCACACTAAAAGATATAATTACAAAATTCTTATGGCTCAGGAAATATCATATGGGAGGAAGCGTATGAAAATATTGCCTAATTTATTTATTTTTTGGAACGGAAAAGGTGGTGGCTAGCTATCCTAGTCAACCCCCCCCCCCCTTCCACCCCCACCCCCTTCCCCAACCCCCCTCGATCCGCCCATGATTGTTGTCTTGTTCTTTTGTCACGATTTTCGTTTCATCCTAATACAAAATACCTGCTTTCATAACAATAATTTTCGTTTTAACCGTAAAATGTATGTCAACTGCAATATACTAAACAGCTGAAACTCAAATTGTATAAGATGTATGGTAGGTATACAGCCAGAATAGTTGAATAATGTATCATCCTTCAGTAAAATATGGAAATGGTCATTCTCATGTTTTCTTCCTGATCATGCGTTCGTGAAACTATATTACTTAAGATGGCACAATCTACAGGGCTGGCAAGGACTGCCACGGGTGGACAATTAGAATACCAGTCCGATTAACAAGTTCATGCAAAACTCTCTTTTCATATCTGAAAATTCGCCATTCTATATTTTCTGAAGATTTATATGCCCGATGTGAATAATTCCATTTCTGGCTGCTTGTCTGCCGTTAAGCTTATGTGTAGTTTGAGTTTATTAAACTCCGCTTTGCAAAGTCTTTGTTCAAGAAACACAAGAAACATCGAAACGATTTATACCCATTAAGCAGTTAAGAGATTGCTAGTAAAGATCGCCACAATAGTTGTTTAGGCCCCTTCTTTATTTATCCAAATCAATTTAACCATGGACACATCGCTATAGATTATTGTACATATGTATGTTATTATTTTCTCTATATCTATTTTTATTCATGATTACTTAAGAAATATCAATATTGTACTCAATCGCAATTACATAATTTTATTCTCGTTAAGACAATTTCATGCAGAGATCTATTATATCATCATAATGCCATGCAGAAATTTAATCTATTTAGAAAATTATGTGGAGATATCAATTATAATATCTTAATTCCGTATAAAAATAGAAACTCTTGCCACAATTCTGTGAGTTTTATGATCACAATTCCTTATAGAAGTTCACTCTATCATCGCAATTCCGTGCAGCGATCATTTTAGTGTCTCAATTTCTTGCACGACAGTTCGGGAGCAATCCGAAAAAATACCAAAAAAAATTGGGTACTTGTATGTATTACGTCATCGCATAATCCTACACATTTGACTAGCCTACACTAAACATATGGGGTTTCTCATTTTCCGCTCCGGATTGTCCAAAATTTAACTGGATATTCTGAAATTTTGAAGACGGATAGTAAATAGATATTAAAAACTTTTTGCCGCTAGTTTTTGAAATTTATCGTTACCTTTTTGGGAAAATGAACAAACAGACTGCCCATAATCTGTTTTATTGATTATCTCAAAAAGGCAGCCGTGAATATCAAAAAGCAGCGGCAAAAAGTTTTGAATATCTATTTACTATCCGTCTCTAAAATTTCAGGTTATTCATTGAGATTTTAGACAATCTGGAGTGGACAATGAGAAACCCCACATGTTTAGTGTGGGCTAGTCAAATGTGTAGGCTCATTTGATGACGTAATACATAAACGTACCCATTTTTTATAAATATTTTAAAGTACCCATTTTTTTTCGGGTTGCCCCGAACTGCAAGAGTCTATTAAATCATCTCTGTGCAGAGATGTTCAGTTATTACCAGATTCAAATTTCGTGAAGAGATCTATTTTTGTCGCGATTTCCTGAAGAAATATAGTCCATTAACACAACTCCTTGTGGAAAACCAAGATACAACAGTTTTAATGTTAAAATGAGAGTGCTCTTACCAAACACTGAAGCCGTCACGCTAGCAATTATCATGAATTTCATCAATGCGCCTGACGCGTAGGCCATTCTTGCTCAATAGTTGTTCTTATTTTTAATTTCTTTTGGTATTGCTTTGATCTCCAATTCCAGCAAAGATCTTGATGGAGTTTATGTAGCTCCCTGTAAAGAAAACATCACACATCTATTGGCAAGTGTTTTTCTTTTGCATATGAAACTTTTATAAATACAATTGTAAGAAAAAGATCCGTATTTCATAGCTATGGTAATATCTCCCACTCTGCAATCGTTATTCTTTCTTTTTAGGTTTCATTGGAATTGATAATAGAAAATATCCCGTGTGTATGCCCAAGTAAAACATTACCTGGCCTGATAAATCGATATGTCTTTATAGGTAGCACAGAACTAATTAGGTATTAATACGCCAGCCCAAAATGAGAACCCTCAGAGAAAATGAAAATAATAAAAATATTTTCGAGAGGGTCCCTTATCATGGGGCAGGAAGCTGAGAAGTTAAAAATTGTGGAGAAAGGGTAGGTCTTGACTATGCATATCCAAACTTGACGAGATTTGTTTCAGTGAAAGTTTCATGGGGAACTATTTTACCAAGGACCCATACCCAAATTTGAGTGATTTGGTGAGGGTGTATAACACCTCTTCACTTCAGCCCCCAAAAAAGGGCCAAAACCTTTGGTGACCCCGTATCAAAAGAATCCTCATCCGAGAGATATTAGATGGTACTCTTTTTGGACACCATCACAAAAGGTCCCAAATCTATAACATTCTAGTACAAAAAGGGACCCCGAACGTGACTCTTTCATCATCGGCTCCAATGGGGCAAATAATTAGTTCCGTGCTACCTATGAATCCCATGTACGTGTACATAATACAGACCTTTTCAAATCTGAATCAGCTAATTCCGGATAAATAATTTAATAAAAAAGGCACATGCCCGAGATTCACGTGTCCATACTGGACCAATCGTATACTGGAGGAATCTTAATCACCCCGTATTGAAAGAATCCTCATCCGAGAGATATAAGATGGTACTTTTTTTGGACACCATCACAAAAGGTCCCAAATCTATAACATTCTAGTACAAAAAGGGACCCTGAACGTGACTCTTTCATCATCGGCTCCAATGGGGCAAATAATTAGTTCCGTGCTACCTATGAATCCCATGTACGTGTACATAATACAGACCTTTTCAAATCTGAATCAGCTAATTCCGGATAAATAATTTAATAAAAAGGCACATGCCCGAGATTCACGTGTCCATACTGGACCAATCGTATACTGGAGGAATCTTAATCACCCGTATTGAAAGAATCCTCATCCGAGAGATATTAGATGGTACTCTTTTTGGACACCATCACAAAAGGTCCCAAATCTATAACATTCTAGTACAAAAAGGGACCCCGAACGTGACTCTTTCATCATCGGCTCCAATGGGGCAAATAATTAGTTCCGTGCTACCTATGAATCCCATGTACGTGTACATAATACAGACCTTTTCAAATCTGAATCAGCTAATTCCGGATAAATAATTTAATAAAAAAGGCACATGCCCGAGATTCACGTGTCCATACTGGACCAATCGTATACTGGAGGAATCTTAATCACCCCGTATTGAAAGAATCCTCATCCGAGAGATATTAGATGGTACTCTTTTTGGACACCATCACAAAAGGTCCCAAATCTATAACATTCTAGTACAAAAAGGGACCCCGAACGTGACTCTTTCATCATCGGCTCCAATGGGGCAAATAATTAGTTCCGTGCTACCTATGAATCCCATGTACGTGTACATAATACAGACCTTTTCAAATCTGAATCAGCTAATTCCGGATAAATAATTTAATAAAAAAGGCACATGCCCGAGATTCACGTGTCCATACTGGAACAATCGTATACTGGAGGAATCTTAATCACCCCGTATTGAAAGAATCCTCATCCGAGAGATATAAGATGGTACTTTTTTTGGACACCATCACAAAAGGTCCCAAATCTATAACATTCTAGTACAAAAAGGGACCCCGAACGTGACTCTTTCATCATCGGCTCCAATGGGGCAAATAATTAGTTCCGTGCTACCTATGAATCCCATGTACGTGTACATAATACAGACCTTTTCAAATCTGAATAAGCTAATTCCGGATAAATAATTTAATAAAAAAGGCACATGCCCGAGATTCACGTGTCCATACTGGACCAATCGTATACTGGAGGAATCTTAATCACCCCGTATTGAAAGAATCCTCATCCGAGAGATATAAGATGGTACTTTTTTTGGACACCATCACAAAAGGTCCCAAATCTATAACATTCTAGTACAAAAAGGGACCCCGAACTTGACTTTTCATCATCGGCTTCAATGGGGCAAATAATTAGTTCCGTGCTACCTATGAATCCTATGCACGTGTACATAATATAGACCTTTTCAAATCTGAATCGGCTAATTTCGGATAACTTATTTAAATAATGTCACATGCCCGAGATTCACGTGTCCATACTGGACCAATCGTATACTGGAGGAATCGTATTGACCAATAAAGTACTGGAGGAATCTTGGCCGTCTGCACAATTCACGCACGGTATGGGACGAAGCGTATGAAAAAATGTTTTCAAGCGCACGTATCATACGTGTGTTAAACATGGAGGAAATACGCGCGCGTAATGTTCCTTACAATTTTTTCCTCAAACCTGCACCTGGTTGGTTGGGAAACAAAGGAAAAGTTTCCCCAGCATTTGATTGGTTGAAGTACTGAAGAAATCACGTTCGGTTAAACTCGATTTGAAAAGGTATATACTAAGAGGTGTGCCTTCATTTCCTTCACGATGTGGTTTCAGCAAATCAACCAGTAACTCGTATTCTGATGTTATCATTTTGTGGTTCTTACGATAGCCTGCAGGATGGAAGTACTTTTAATTTTTATTCCACTTCCTAAGGGTACGACGACGAGTGAACACACAATTACAATGACGGGCTCGTCGCCTGCGTATTCGGTTATGATAGTAACAATGCTATCATGAAACGCTTAATACGACCCGGACGAGAACACAGGTACGAAGCACGGACAGACATAACATCGACAACCAAATCAATGTCCACAGCCTTTGATAACCAGTTGTGGTGCACTGGCATGTCTACCCAAATTCAGACTTGAACCCAGGGCTTCGTGGTCTGTAGACAGATAACCGCTACACCACAGTAGGTTTCTAAGGGAACAACATCAATGATATTTATATAGATATTTATCCAATCACGTACATCAATTTGTAAGTACTTGTGACCACAGTTTCTATTGATTGGTAATTAGGAAGGATATAGCGACTTTTAATTGTGTAGGCAAATACTTAAACTTAATTAAAACATAGAAGAAACTAACATGTTTATGCTTATCTGCATTCAGATTTCAATGTATGTAAATAATTTTACGTGTCTTTTAACGCGTGTAACAGACTGCGGACTGACCTCACCCCACCAGATTCCAGAAATTGGATGGTTGGACGATTGGGCCAACTTTGGCTGTACTTGCACGCTCGTTCGCCAACGGTTGACTGGATAACATATCACATTGGTTCAATCATGGATTAATGTATGATGACCAACGGTTGGTTTGCACACACTGGCTAAATGTTTGTAGAGTGTTTAATTGCCAACACAAAAGTTATGTTATGTTGCCAGCAATTGCCAACGATCGCCTAACGTTACACCAGCGGTAGCGGTGTGTGCAATCTGGGACATCTGTTTTTAATTTCCCTTGTGAATGTCATTTTTTAGATTTATAAACAGATTAAAGTAAGCCCTCATATACGTTCTCTAAAGTTTACAAACTAAGATTTTGGAGATAACAGCAAGTTGGGAGGGCGATGATACAATGAGCAAACTTTCATTATTGATTATTTCTGTGTTACTAAATTAATCTATCGACCTTTTCAAATATGAATCGGCAATTTCCGGAAAACTAATTTAAATAATGTCACATGGCTGAGATTCACGTGTCCATAATGGACAAATTGTTTACTGGGGGAATCTAATTGACTAATAAAATACTGGAGGAATCACGGCCGTCTGCACAATTCACGCACGGTATGGGACTAAGAGTATAAAAAAATATTTTCAAGCGTACGCATCGTACGTGTGTCATACATGAATGTAATACGCGCGCGTATTGCTGCTTACATTTTTTTTGTTCAAACCTGCACTTGATTGGTTTGGAAACGAAGGTAAAAAGAGCTGAGGAAATCACGTTCGGCTAAACTCGATTTAAAAAAAGGTGTATAGTTTCAAACTTGACGGATTGACGAAGCATAAAAAGTGTCAAAAAGAAAAGCTTTGCTTCATTGCAAAATGCAATTATCACCATTGGCTGTGTTACTTTCAAAATAAGAATGAGGCGTGACAAGTATATTCTTTCGTAGGATATCATCTGATAAAAATAATGGTGTCAATGCCTTATTATAGGCAAAATTATTATTCCCGGTGGACATACCAGGTCTAACTGAAAGCTTCAAGGTACATATTATAGTATGTATGCATGAGTGCATAAGGTAATGCATACATTAAATCGTTATAGGGTGTAAGTTGATCTAGGGAATTATTTGATACATTCGTCACCAAAACTACCTGATAACCATACATATGCTCACGGGATTTGATTTTTATAAGTATCAATCTAAATCTCCCTCACTGTCGATAGGTAATACTAGGTTTGAAAAGAGAAACATACAGGATTAGCTCAGCGCAGGGGAACTGTAACAGAATTAAAAATGGTGAAGAAACCGTCAAGGAGATATTCGGTTTTTTTTGTGTGTATAAGTGACTTATAGTTTACCCTCATACTCACTTTTCTGATGAATCTCAATGTATTTTAAAGAATTCAATTAAATTTTTACCAAAGGAATTGTTTTCTACAGGTAGGCAATTATCATAAATATAATCACGTGTGTTTGATATGCATCCTGTGGGTTATAGAGCCATAATCCCTGGAACAAGTATAACAGAGCACATAAGGGCTATGCGGAGTGTGAGGGTGATTTATCGGTCGTTTTTTACACACATCAGAAATAAGTTCTTGGTTGGCTTATTTAGTATTTGCATGAATATTGCGACCAATTAGATACTTTAAATCCTGTTGTATTGTATACCTCCACGTTTGCGCGATATCCGGCCTTTAAAACACTTTTACATGTGATAGTTTTTATGAAGATTTTTAAAACTGTCAAAAATGATGAAAAATAGCAAAACAACCAATTTGTTGATGTCATAAGACGAATCGCTATTTTCTAACCTTGTTACACTTTAAATCCGCTGTTTAAATGAAGTGCTGTTTAAAAGTGGTTGTGCACGTATTTTAATCAGCACTGTGTAATTATTATCAAGTTGGTTGAAAAACGGGTTGTGGAAAATGTAATTGTCCATTGTAAATCAACAATGAATATAAATTGCCGCCAGTTCGGTACTTTAAACAAATGTTGTGTAAAAAAAACCAACACGTGGTTTAAAAGACACAATCCACGGTCACTAAAGTTTAGGTGATCACACATTATGTGGGCGTTCCATACGACCGGTACTTGAATGCTGACTTGCGAAATGGGATAATAGACTATACGGGATGACAGGAGTTGGGTCTGGATCAGCAGTTCATTCACAATTTCAAGGGTAAGGGGACAATATTTAATCGCTTCTGTTATTAAATAGACTTTGATAATAAACTGGATGTGATTTCAGTCCCCGCGAGGTTAAGTTGAGCCTGGGATATCAACAAATCTGACTAGGGCCTGGCCTATGTGCATACTATAGCCTTAAACAGTTATAGGCTTAACGTTACATGCATCTGTACAATACATGCAGGGTAATGCTAATAATGTGGTGACTAAAATCACAATCGGTTTATTATAAAAGTCATATTTAATAACCGAAGCGATTAAAAAATTGTCCACTTACCCTTGAAATTGTGAATGAACTGCCGATCCAGAGTTTTTAAGCACATTGTTCCTCTCATTGCTTAGCTTACTACATCCCTATCTTGATCCCATAAAATCCCCTCTCCACCTCCCCCCCCCCTCCCCAATTCCTCCACCATAAAGAATAATGGAGCCGCCACTGTTATGAACAAATAATAAAATGTTTAAACAAGTGGGTTGGTTAAACAACAAAAGTAAACACATGTGTAAAATATACACACAACTAGGTTGGTTAAACACCAAAAGTGAACACATGTGTACATTTTTTAATGATAATGATAATTATTATTATAATTATAGTTCTAAATGTGATTGCATAAGAATAATGATTATTTGTGACGATGTTAAATAAAAGACAAGTTTCGCATGGAAGAAGATAAATTTGAATTGTTGTGAATAGATTGACGAGGTATTGCATTGTTTTAACGACACATTTTTAATAGACTGTAAATGCTCTAGCTTGCTACGTTGTAAAAAATGGTGTAGTGTTGTAGTTCCAATGAGGGGAACTCATGAAAAGGTGGTTTTCAATACACTCTTAAAAAATATCTAAAGTAGGGGCATTTCTGATGTAGTAGCGCTTATAAATCAAATTTTTGAATTTTTTATTTCCTGTCAGGTTTTTCTGGATGTGGACGGGAGATAACGCTTAAAAAGCCTGAAAGAAAGTTTAAGATTAAGAAAAAGTTTTCAGCTGGAAATGCATTATGCAAAAGCAGTCCGGTTCGTACCCCCGATCGGGAGAACAGTTTTGTTCTCCCATCAAGGAATCCTTTACAGAAGTATCCCAGAATGCATCTATCCAAGTTCAAAGTATGTATAGGAATAACATAAGAATTAGACACATTTCGAGCGCGGGAAACTCAACCACTGCGAAGGGGGAAAATTTTTCTTCACGATTTGAAATAATGGCAATTGAATTATCTTTTTACCGTGCGCTTTTCAAATTCACCGTGGAATTTACGAGAAATTTGAAGAAAAGTGATTAATTTGTATTATGTGTTACCATTTGGCAGTCGCGCTTTAACAAGGTTTTCTGAAATTATGAGAAATAAATTGGGGAATTGTGAAAATTATTTAGCAATTTTGTTTTTTGAAATTGTTTTACTTTCGCGAAATTGAACATGAACAAAGCAAACTTTGTCACAAACCTTCAATGAAACGACTGATAAGCGTCTATGACTGAAACTTCACAATAAAAATGGCGGCTTCCATATATCACTGTAAGCTCAGTGCGCATGCTTGAGTCTCCCGATCGGGAGACTTATTGAATCTCCCGATCGGGAGACTTATTGAATCCCCCGATCGGCGATACGAACCGAAGTGAAAAGGAAGGATTTATTTTCAACATTGCTACTGCGAGCTCGATGTGCATATTATTTCCTTCACGAATGTTCAGGGCTCATTGTAACGACTTTGCATATTTCGTAAGACCCTCATTGTAGTATATAGTTAATCTATATAACTTTGTGTTATGTAAGTGTCAAATAGAAATACAAATCGAGAAACAAAATACCTAAGTTTTAGAAACTTCTATCAATCTATGGAAAGTGCAAAAACAAAAGTCATATATAGAGCCCTTAGAGTGTACAAACATAAATGACACGCCAAAAAAAAAAAACATTATGAAAAAGAGACAAATAGTAGCACATCAAGAAAAAATACAAAATATGACAGTAATACAAACGTTAATAGAATAAGGCTTGAATTTGTTGCTCAAAGCGTATCCACACAGTGCGACAGAAATTATATCTAATTAATCTGATCCCCTTTCCATGCATCTACGTTGACAGTTGAACGGCTCCTATATATGGAGTTGAAAATTCTTGTTATGAGCGTATCGTCTTTTCTTCGTTCACAAAAGAAAACACGAACCTTATCCTGGAAGTTTGGATGAATTCGACTCTCTACTTATATATATATATCAGTTTCTCAATTATCGCTGCAGACCACTCAAAATATGTAACGGATATAAATTGTGCATACTTCAACTCCAAGACTTTGTTAAGTACTTTGATAGAACGATGCATGCATGAATATCAAAAAAATATAATTTCATCAAATTACATCCGAAGTGAAACAATAAGATGGCGAAATTAAAGAAGAAAAAGAATAGTAAAGATTAAAGAAGGATAACATTCATGTTTCTCGCGAAATGAATGACATAAGAAATGTACAAACTAGGATGCATGGTAACAGCAGCATCGAAATTTTGTACCGTTCTTTACTATTTTGCTCGTTTTCCTAACTGCCTTATCTGTGGAGTGCGAACCAAAGTGCGACGTTTATAAATGTACAGTAATATATCAGTATTAATTGTGGATTTTTCCATATTGGAAGAAGTAATATTTAGAACTTGAATAATAGTCTTGCACCGCTTCGAGGGCCATGTAGCAAATATACTATTAAGCTCTTGAACAGCTATTGTGCGCCCTGTGGCCGTGCTAACACTGATGGAATTTTGAGACATAGATAATTTAAAAAAACTTTGTTTTTAGGAAAGAAGAGATTTTCCGAGACTTCCAGAGTCATGCTGCTCGCGTTCTTATTCATGTTTCGTGGTATCTTAAGTATACTCATTGTACCTTAAACATGTTTCTTGGGTATTTAAGCATGATTTTTGCGCCATAAAGCATACTTATTGCGCTTTTAAACAAATTTCGTGCAATCAATATGCTTTGTACGCTTTAAAAACGCTTCATGCACACTTAAAGGAATATTCCCATGCACTGCCATTTTCATTTATATGACAGAGGAAACAAATTTGTGTCAAAACATGTTGATAACTTATTCCACTTAGGAGTTACTCAAGACAATTTTGTTTATTAATATATTCCATTTAGGAGTTACTCAAGACAATTTTGTTTATTTATATATATATATATATATATATATATATATATATATATATATATATATATATATATATATATATATATATATATATATATATATATATATATATATATATATATATATATATATATATATATATATATATATATATATATATATATATATATATATATAATATATATATATATATATATATATATATATATATATATTATATATATATATATATATATATATATATATATATATATATATATATATATATATATGTCTTTATATTAAAAATTTATCCAGCAAATATAATATATAGATTACTATAACAAATATAGACCACTTATATAATTAGAATAATATATATATATATACTTCATCCATTATAATATGATACTCAAGACCAATACAACAATAAGGTTTATAAATAAAGAAAATAAATATATATATATATATATATATCAGGTATATATATATATATATATATATAGAACAATAATACATATTTGGTAGATACGCAGAGCATGGGCACGTTATACCACATCTCAATAATCCAACAAAGAATGTTCCTAATAAGATAGACATCACACCGTACACTGCTAGGTCACTTTTCAACACTGGTGGAATCTTTAAAATATAATAACTCCTAACGGAATAAGATATCAACATGATTTTACAACATTTTTTTCCTTTAAGCATGATTCTTGCGCGCCATTTAACCATTTTTATCCCTTTGGTTTAAATGGTAGTTATGCAATCGAATATTTTACTTTCAATTTAAAAAACATCCAAAGATTATAATCAGAAAACCTCTTGAGGTAGATTTTAATTTGATTTATTCAATTAGCTTTGGGCCACAAGACCATATCAGTACAAACAAATAATTGGTAAATGCACGTTATATTGACCATACAAGAATATTGTAAATATATTGCCTCTTCACACAGCTTCTTTCTGCATTTTTACAAAGGAATTATCGATGGCATTTTTAAATATTTATTTACATTTGGTCAGGGGTGGGGGAAGGAATTCGAATACTGAGGGGGAGACGGCGACAAACAATCCAATGATACACTTTCTTTATATAAGGGGAAAGGATCTGATCTATACTGTGGTGAGCGGGAAGACGAGGCCCCGGGTTCAAGCCTGGGTTGGGTAGACACGACAAACAAGTGCACCACAATGAGGCCGTGGACATTGACTTGGTCGTCGATGTTATGTCTGTCCGTACGTCGTACCTGTGTTCTCGTCCGGGTCGTATTAAGGTTTCGTGATAGCATTTGTACTATCATAACCGAATACGCAGGCGAACCCCGTCATTGTAATTGTGTGTTCATTTCTCTCTCTAACAAGATCTGAAATCTGATACAGGAAAAAGTGCCTTTACGAATTTCAGCATCTAAATTCGATGCAATTAGGACATTTACATATACCGATCTCAGCTACTGATGATCTCCTTTTTGAAAGCTCGCAGTGTATCATTTTTTTAAATGCATAGTTGTCTTGCTCGAGGGATATGATTGGTGTCAATAAATACTAAATGTATGTTACAGCTAACTATATGCAGGATTTGTGAGTTGATTTTGACTTGCGTGGCTAATTTCATATAACATTTAAAAGGGCACCTCCTGTCCCATCTACCCCTTACTCTAGGACAAGTATTTGACTCCGTGGTTCCGCTTTCCTTGTATTTGGGTATCGTAATTAGAAACAAAAAGAGAAGATATTGGTATGATTTGAAAGATGATAGAAAAATGTATCAGACAAACAATCTCCCGGAGAGCAGGACACGGTGGGCTTTCCTTCATACCACGGGCTGACGGGAGGAATTAATGTACATATGGAAGATAAGTACATTTCGCAATTTAGGACTCCACAATTCTACACCACAATGACAGCGGCCCCTCACCCTCACCTTTAAGGATGGAAAATGTTTTGCTTTGTTCCGATTTTAGTGTTAGGCCCAGTAAAAAATATATTAGCTTATCACCCTGACCCAGTTGGAAAATTGATGCGGGGTGGCGATTTTCATTTTTTTTAATTTCCCCAAATCAATTCATTTCGGCGATTTGCAGCGTTCCGGATCAGGTCAACCACGTGAGGCGTAATAAATATCAGAAGGAATCGTTCGTATTTTGTAAAAAGAAACAAACGAAAATACGGACGCTGATTGACTGATTCGCGAGAAATATACGGTAATTTTTCCAAAGAAAAAATGGGATTCTCTTCCAAACTGATGTACGCGAAGGTCATAATCTAATATATTTTTAGCAGTTTAATGCGACCTTATATGGTATATACAGCCAAGCGGTTTTTATATATACGCGTTGAAAGGTGATTTATACATTATAACATTGTTATATAACTGCTTGAGCCGACAGCTGTTGAGGTCTCGTACAGACTAAACTGTTAAATGAATTGATAATTTCTTGATGAGGTCGCCTATTCCCCCGCCCCTTCACGAATTTTGGCTGTATCCCTAAACTGAACTAGGAAAAACTACCTTGTTATAAATTTGAAGTTTCCTCCCCTTTAATTGGTTAATGTTAACAGCTTTTCTCCATTTGTTCGTGCAGTCTGGAAGACATTGCTAATTTCAAGCTTTACATTCTAGACTATGTCTAACAGACTGTCTGACTATAGCATTGATATACCTTCCTGCTTAGGACATATGGTGAAAGTACGTAAAATAATAAGAAGGGCTCTGACTATGTAGTGATGGATCTAGGAAGGGTTCCGCCAAAATGCCCATCTTTTGTCCAAAAATATTGAAAAAGTGTAAAAAAATCATTACAATCAGTGAATATCTTCGCTCACCCGATGTATGCCTATAATAGGACGACATCTAACAACACTCCAAAAGCTTTCGAATGAAACAAAAAATCAATCCTCTATGGGAAGAGGGGTGGGGGAAGTGACAAAATGAAATCGAAATGAAGCCACTTATGGAAAGTGGATGATCCGGGAAGTTCGCGTCATACATTCTCCACAGCGTTCAACACACAAACTTTTGTCATTTTCATGTTCTTTCCCAAGTTAAGGATTTTAAATGTTTTGGAATTTGTTGACGAGATGTGCTGCTCCCTCTCCAAAGCACCCTTTAGTATGTCTCATCTAGAAGAACAACTGGCAATAACCCATCCATCCCTTGTGTTTGACTGCACTCAACCCTGGAACAAATCTCTTTTCATTTTGATATTGCGATTCCCGTAATCTGAATAATGTCGGATTTGTCCCACAACTGATCGCATTATTTTCGAAAAGCAAAAATATTGAGCATTTGTGGGGCCAAATTGGGCACAATATTATTTTAAAGTGAATTACAGTAAATTAAATTAGCCCACTTTTTCCACAAAAATTGGCTGCGGTGATGGGAGGGAAATGGCTAACGTAAAAATATACCTTATTACACACACACACACATAAACATAAACACACACCATAATACACACACATACACACATATATACATACCTACATTAATCTAATTTTGATGGTAAACATGGAATTAATGTAATTAACTCAGCTTCTGATCTCACCCCTTTGTCTTGCAGCTTTGTAATCCCCATCGCCTTCAATTAAGAGCCACGTTACAGTGCCGTCGGAAGGTATTTGCTATTGGGCAAGTGGGGGCTAAATTATCGTGGGTACAGGCAGACAGCTTTATTTTTTTAAAGGAATATTTACTGGTCACGGGACCAATTGATAGGTCACGGGACCAATTGATATGTTACTTGGGAGGAGGAGCAAAGGCGGGCAACGGAGGCAGTTTCCTTCACCCGATAGGATTTCACATTCCCGGTTGCATGATTTCTACCCGGTTGGAAGGTAAAATTGAGAATTTTTGTATAATTTGGCAACATTTTTTAAATGTTGAAGAAAATTGCAGAAGACTCTCCGAAGTTTGGCAAACTTTCCCGATAATTAAAGAAAATTTCCTGAAAATAAAAAAAGTACCCGAAATAAAAGAACATTTTCCCGAAAATTCAAGAAAATGTTCAGAAAATTGAAGAAATTTGCTTGAAAATGAAGGAAATTTCCCGGAAATGGAAGAAAATGTTTAGAGAATCAAAGAAAATTACCATGAAACTTTGAATGATGAAAAGTTTCTGCAAAGTGAAGGAAATTTCCCGAACATTGAAGGGTATTTTCCGAAAATTAGAGATAAAAATGAAGGAAACTTCCCGAAATGGAGAAATATTCATGATTGGTTTCTCCCATGCTAATTTGGCAAAGGCTTATATTACTTAAGTGTCTTCCACAGAAAATAAGTTTGTCGGGTATTAAAGCAACTATACTAGACTAACTGGATAGAGGCAGTCTTTGAATCTTTAAAAGGGTACTTTTTTTAACTTTGCAACAACAACAAAAAAACTACGAAAACCTCTTTCAATTTTTGCAAATTTCCTTCATCAGTTCACTATCGAAAAATTTGCTTTAATTTTCGTGCAATCTCCTTATTTTTCGTGTAATTTGCTTTAAATTTCGTTTATTTCTGAGAATTTTTTATTTACTTCCTTTAATTCTCGTGCAATTTGCTTTCATTTTTGTGCATTTTCCTAAATTTTTAGAAAAATTTGCTTCAATTTTCGTGAAATTTTCTTCATTTTCATGAAAATTAATTCCATTTTCGTGCACTTTCGTTCATTTTGGAGAATTTTTCCATATGGGAATGATTTACCTCAAAACGCGCATAAGGAAAAAATTCGCGTAAAACTATAAGTTAACTTGATAGGATTGAGATTGTACCATTATTATGCGGGTTGGTTTTAAGAACAAAGTCGTTGAAACAGTTTGCACGCAGTGAACGGTGGGGGCCAAGTTCGTTAAGATTTTCTTTGAAGGCAAACAATTTATGGATTTATCAACTTACATGAAAGGCCGTTCATGTGTGTATATTTATCATACAAAAGTATTATCATGGTTTCACAGATTTGATTGTTTACGCGTAGCGTGGTCATAGCCAGTATTGTCACTCTTGATAATACCAGTGACCGTCAGAGGCTGAGATGGCATATGGGAGAGAGGCGGGACTGCATGAGGAAAAGGGTGGGACGGCTTGCCATGTTTGACGGCATAGCATGCCGCATGTGGAATGTAGGCCAAGTGGAATAAAACTTAGACAACATTTTATTTAGCAACTAGCCAGTTTTAATGAAATATCTTGGAAGCAAAGCAAGTTAAATTTAATCTAATGCACATACAACTTCAATTCAAAGGTTTGTTAGACAAAGGCATTACTGATGAGAAACTTTTTGAAACTCATATTTCTTAAACAAATGTATGACAAACTGTACTTGTGCTGAATAGAAAACAATTTTTGAGAATGAAACGATAAGAAAAGATATAAGTAGTTTATTCAAGGATATAATAAACATATTAGCCTAATTCATACGAAAAATTTAATAAATAGCATAGTTCTTAACTTTTGGTATCATAATCATGCAACCTAACGTTATTGTTTATATGCCTCGCTCTCGCACTTCTTCGTTCATGATTGTTTCCAATAATATTTCAGCCAGATAATGTTTTAATTTCTGATCAATACACTTATATTATAAGAAATGTATCTCAGTGTAACAAAATATACAAGAAAACTCTTAAAAATGGAAGAAAATAAGCCAAAATCCGACATTGGAAAACGCTTATCGCCTCTTCACAGCATGTTTACAATACACAAACAACAGGAAACCCTCTGCACACAATAGTGCAGTCCATGCAGCTCGGGCGCGCTAAGATTACGTCAGAATTGAAATAAAGGGATACATAAGCGGACGCGAATGTTTTCTCTCGTCAATTTATATTTGTTGGAGAGTACGGGCCCTTTTTTGCACCAATCACGTTGGATTTTATATATATGGTAAACAGATATATGTTAATTGTCAGGTCGGGTGAAATGAACTCCTAAATACTTTCATCCATAACTTACAAAGGTCAAAGCGGCGATAACCTTGTGATTTTGCTTGAGCTCTCATTGTAAAACAAGAAAAAACACCTCTTATAGTTTACAAAGTACGGTACTTTTTTAAATGATCAAATAAGAATTGGTCTCAAACGATAGATAATGAATTCAAGTTTTTCATACCGTTTGAAATGGAACAAAATATTCAGAGACTCTTTAGTTATAACTTACGTTTGAAGAGCAAAATATGTGTGATTTTTCAGAGCGTATTGCACAGTTAAAGGAGATTTTCGCAAGCGTTTAAACCAAACACTCCCATATGTAATTTATTGAGAAGTTGTCTTCAATTTCTGTAAAATTTCCTTCATTTTCGTGAAATTTTCTTCAATTTTCTGGATATTTTCGAGAAATTTTCTTCATTTTCGGAAAATGTTGTCAATATTTATCAATACCGCAACGGGATTGATACCCTGCACCAATTGACCAATCCAGATAAGCAAAGCACAACTACACCAGCTTCATCGTATTCAGAAGAGGCAGTATGATTGATCACCTGCACCAATCCAGATAAGCAAAGCACAACTAAACCAGCTTCAGCGTATTCAGAATGCCGCAGTATGATTGATCATTTACACCAATCCGGATAAGCAAAACACAACTACACCAGCTTCAGCGTATTCAGAATGCCGCAGTGAGATTGATTACTTGCATTAATCCAATAAATAAATCACAACTATACCAGCTTCAGCATATTCAGAATACCGCAGTATGATTGATCACCTGCACCAATCCAGATAAGCAAAGCACAACTAAACCAGCTTCATCGTATTCAGAAGAGGTAGTATGATTGATCACTTGCACCAATTCAGATAAGCAAAGCACAACTAAACCAGCTTCAGCCTTATCAGAATGCCGCAGCGAGAGTGATCATTTGCACCAATCCAGATAAGCAAAGCACAACTACACCAGCTTCATCGTATTCAGAAGAGGCAGTATGATTGATCACTTGCTCAATCCAGATAAGCAAAGCACAACTACACCAGCTTCAGCCTTATCAGAATGCCGCAGCAAGAGTGATCATTTGCACCAATCCAGATAAGCAAAGCACAACTAAACCAGCTTCAGCCTTATCAGAATGCCGCAGCGAGATTGATCACCTGCACCAATCCAGATAAGCAAAGCACAACTAAACCAGCTCCAGCGAGTTCAGAACACCGCAGCAAGATTGATAACCTGCACCAATACAGATTAGCAAATCACAACTACAACAGCTTCAGCGTATTCAGAATACCGCAGCAAAGATCGATCCCCTGCACCAATCCAGATTATCAGAGCACAACTAACTGACCAAACTGGCTTTTGCGAATTCAGAATACCACAGCATTAATCATCTGCACTAACCCAGATGCTCACATAACGTCAGTTCTAATGTGTTTGTAGTGATTGATTGTAAAACAGCGGATTGTGTTTAAACTAGCTCGTTTTGTATGAAATAGTTTTCCACAAACGCTGGCCAGCAGTTAGGGAACTAACAAAAAGGACTTAGCACCTCATTTCCTCCAGGAAAAATTATGCTTATTTTGCATTTATTACTGTTTTGGTATACACGAGGTGTAAGTATACCATTTTCATCTGTACTGTGACGTTTAATTTCTTCCAAAGTGGGGATAATCTCACCATTTTCAAGATCATCCTCTAAAGTCCCTGTTCTACTATTGAAATCCCAAAGCAGAAAAATTTTACACAATGGAAACCTTTGTCGAGGTTATAAAATATGAGTTCATCAGCATATTTGAATTAGCCGGTACTTTAAAGCACTCTAAAAATAACTTAGTCGTTTTGCTGAGAAGAATTAGGACGTAGATGTAAGATATTTTCGCATTCGATGCTTACAGATGTTCGGTGTCATAGATTAATTCGTCCTTTATTGTTTATGAATACTGCTAAACCACCAGAAGGCCAATCAAGTAAATGACGTCGACTTTGTTTTCTTTTTCTCAAGACGCCTAAAACCTAATATTTAAGTTAAAACTAGACTTCCATATTTTTCAAGCCATGTTTCCACAAAACACATCATATCAAGCTGCTTTTATGCAATTGGTGAACATTTTATCTTCACTCTTATTATCAGAACCAATTACTTTCCAAAGCAAACATGAAAAATGATTCCGGGGTAAGCACGAGTACATCAGATGACAAAACGAGAGCTATATGAAAATTACATAGCGAATACAAAGGGCTTTGACGTGCATACTAGTTGTCACGCGATACCCGTATCACTGTCGGTTCCCATAGCGAGTGCCCTCAACTATGTGATTGCACACAATCTGAGATTGGTTTCCTTTACTTTTATTTTTCTGCCTAAACGGCACTAGTTGTTAGCGCTGATCAGTTTTGGTAAAGTCCTGTGAAATCCGAATTTCAGTGTCTTTCAGTTTATAGACTTCTTTTACGACGGTCTCTTTTTGTTTGAAATGGCTAGATTGTGCAATGATAGGGGGTTAGCACCCCTTGTGTTCAAGGAATGCACTCTCTCAAATTCAATGTTGTGTGGGTTCATTTGGAGATAAGATCGTAAAACTTCCTTCACTCTTTCATCTGAATCGCTCCATCTTTCATGTACATCAACCGTCAACAAAGAAAATCAGGTAGTATCTCGGATTATGTGACTCTAAATTTTCGACATCAGATTCTAGAAAAGCCGCCCGAAAGACGGTTTTCATGTCTTTATTAAAACCCTCAAGTTTTTTTTTTTCTTTAGTGATTTCTGCATGGTTTTAATCTCGCTTCTCATCTTTCTTATTTCTCTTAAGATATTGTCAGATGTACTGTTGGAATATTCTAACATGGCATTTTCCTGGTCAGAGATTTCGCTTTCCGCCATTGCTATCATGCAACGCACTTTGTCTGGTAGCCATAGGCTCTGGATTCCTTTCAACATCTCCCGCAAGTAATACAAACCAGCACAATCCAGACTCGAGTACAACAGAGATAAAACTGTAATGCATGTTAATTGTAGGGTAGTGCTTATTATAAGGTGTAGATCTAGTTCCAAGTTTAGCACAGCAAAACCGAAAAGAAAAACTCCCAATTCTCAAAATCTGGACTTGGATTGAGAATCCCATTCTATAACAAATACTAAAATCTCTACTTTATGAACATGTAGATATGAGAGGTAATCGAATGCACTGGACAGCTGGACTTGTATTTCGTTCTAATTCAGGTATTCTCTTTCACTGGCTTTAAAGCATGCAGTGCCCTATCAGCCTATACCGATTGCCGAGGGTTGCCGACGATTTCTTCGTCACTTTGTAGACACCCTCCCATAATTATATAACCATCAAATTTAGATGAGTTTTACGGTGCCTTTGGTGAGATCTCGTGAAAAGCCGCTCAAATTTGTTTGCTTTGTTAGCTGATAAAATATAATATTTGTATTCCCATAAATCAGATAGAAATGACTAATCAATACGCTTATAGGTCCTTCGCGAAATCAAGTCTAAGCTTGATTTTGATTAATGACGGAGTAAGGCGCGGTAGATTAATTTCAGTCAACTTGTTTTTTGTTTTTGTTTTTATATCAATTGACAGAAAAATATGGAACATAGAAAGAAAATGATGAAGCTAGGGCAGGATAACCAAGGGTTAAAGGAGTTATAATGCTATTTCGATTATGTTTTGATGTATGAGGTATTGGAATTGTATCTCAGTGAATTCTGTAGTATTTGCTTTTTTATCAGAGGGAAAATACATCAACAATGATTGCCTAATAAACTAGCAAAGAGAACTTTTGAAAAAATTCATCGATCTAGCATGTCTAGGGCCAGTATTTCTTTAATATGACATTATTGACCCTTTGTTTCCTCAGTTACCTAATCATGGACCGATATTGTAAGGAGGGCATTGATGCAATAATACGTATATTAACGCATAGCAAGAGTTATGTACTTAAGATAAGAGCTTGCAGGAGCTGTTTACTTAAAATACAATTTAATGGATTCTGATTCAAGCAGCAATGGACGAATTTATAGGGTGCACTGGATACCTGCGTCTCCCCTCCTACAACTTCCTTATATTCAGATGTTTTGTAAGTCTCAACGTTGTTGTGTTAACAACCAGCTAGCTGACTACTAAAAAGCTTAAAACTTACTTGTTAAAAAATAGAAAACTTCGAAACATGAAAGCTTGTTCTCCGCGCACTGAATTAAGCATGACTTTTTATTGGAGTGATAACATCATTAGCGTAATTTGCCTTTTTAGTTGTTTTTAGAAGTTAGATTAGTTGGGTTTTTTCTAATCAAGTTAAAACATTTCCAGACTCACCTGCACATAAGCATCACTCGCACATTGATTCAATTGCAAGCGGTGTACTGTTCTGTGTTCACCTAATTACACTTTGTGCTCCTCGTGAATTCTTCACGTTCTTTAAGCTTTTAAAACTAAAAATGTTTCAAAAACCTAAAAGCGCTTCGATATTGAGCTTAGATCTACTTGTACTTTTCACTCAAACATCCAAAGAATAAAAATATTAATTAAATGCACCTGTAGCAGCATAAAGTAGTATACAACTGATATTGTTACGTATGAAATTACCTGATTACTGCGGCATTATCAGGTCACCCGCTGGGGCTAATGAAAATGTTTTTATCCATTGCGTAAACACCTACCCAACTGTAACACTATTAAACCATTATCATGATCATTAATCGCCCAGACTACATTCGCAAAATTTGTGATAATTTTAGTGTCGAATAGAAATGTTTCATGATTCATAAACCGAAAAAATATAGATCGTGATTATTTCCTAATAAGAAAACCATATGGGAATGTTTTACCTCTAAACGCGCCTAAGGAAAAATTCGCGGACCTCGCTGTCACGTGTTACGGAAAACTATAGATAAACTTGAGATAATTTGGATTGTACCATTATTATGCGGGTTGGTTTTAAGAACAACGTCATTGAAACAATAGTTGAATACTTTTAGTTTGCACGCAGTGGAGGCCAAGTTTGTTAAGATTTTCTTTGAGGGCGAAAAAATTATGGATTTATTAACTTACATGAAAGGCAGTTTATGTGTGTATTTTTATCATACAAAAGTATTATGTGGTTTCACAGATATGAGAATGTTTTCGCGTAGTGTAGTCATAAACAGATTCTCACTCTTGATAATACCAGTGACCGTCAGAGGCTGAGATAGCATATGGGAGTGGGCGGGGCGTCATGAGGGAAAGGGTGGGACGGCATGTAGGAGAGGGTGGGACGGCCTGCCATGTTTGACAGCATAACATACCGCATATGGGATGTAGGCTAAATGGAATGGAACTTTAGACAACATTTTACAATTTACAATTTTACAATTTACAATTTTGAATTTTACAAATTGCGAAAGTAGTTCCTGATATAAATACAGTAACTAATATCAAAATACTGTCCTGATATCCACACTTATTACTATCATCTTTAAAAATACGAAAAAACAACTTACAAATTCTTAAGCTTCGGCATGATGTCCGTGTTACTGCAATGATGAGCATGCATTAAAATGGCAGTGGTTGCTAGATACGGGTGATTTATCACTTTATGCGTATAATGTACTCCTTAGTGTGTTGCCAGAAAAATACAATTTCCCATCTAAGCAGAACGAGTGAAATAATGCAAATCGTTTGTATTTACTCAATCAACTGTATAATTTACTCAGTGACTGGTATCTTGATCGACGTGTTGTTGTTTTTTGTTACTCATCAATGGTGTGTTGCCAGAAAGACAAAATTTACTCATTTTTAAGGCTGAATTTACTCGTAACTTTTCTGTGTGTATTGTTAACTGTGGCTGCTGAAGATTTAAGGTGTAAATCTCCAACATTCATTATATACGACCAGTACAGCAGACACTCATTGTTTCTTCAATTCACTATTTACGTAATTTATATGAGCCTAGTATTATTTAACAATCGGTGAAGCATGTATACACTTGGTCGGAAATGTGACCTGAGGTTATCAGACCGGATAGCAACCGCGCGCATTCACTCTGCATTGGAGTGAAAACGAGGCGATCAGCTGTGTTTGTTTACATACGTACCGCAGACAGTAAACGCATACGGAATTGCCCATGTGTATCGCGCAAAGGTTTGTTTTCACTCCAGCAAATGACGTCGTCTCCCGGATGAGTCGTGGCACCAACCAAGGGAATACATAGACAACTATAACAGCCATATCAAAATAAAAATGAACATCTACTTTCAAAAAGAAGATATGTTTGTTTCCATCATTCAGCCAATCTTTACTTGCATAAATTAAGTTCTCTCTTAAATAGTGACTCTAAAACTGTAATTTTATAAGGCATGCATTGCATTCCGTATACCACCCTAAGCCGTATATCCTCTTTGTCCTATGTCATTATGCATTTCGAGCATTATGTTTTGAACGCATGTTATGTTGTTCTATACATGAAACATATTATGTACACCCTAGATAGTGTATATATCATATATAATGTAATCATACGTGCAAACATACTTAATATGTTTCCTACATTCATATTCATGTTATTAAACTTTTTCTTCACTTTTTTGGCAACATGCGTACATTATATGATTGTAATTGTTAAAGGAAAAATTCCATGAATTTTCATATTTATGCAGAGGACTATTTTCTATTATTTTTTTATTTTGCATTTTGCATTTTCCGCGTTTAACAAAGAAGAAAAACAAAAAGACAACAACCTGGTACTCTGAAGGCTAGCGGTGCTCCTTCAGTAGTATCATTACAATATCAGAAACATGATGAAAATCACAATAGATTCAGGAACATTATTTACAATGATAACAAAATATGCAAAAATAAATTTTTCAGAAAAACCAGGAAAGGACTGCAGACTATTAAAGAAACAATTTGATTTAAAAACCATGTTGATATCCTTTTTTTACGTTTATGAATTATTGCATTTCAAAGATTACACGAGTGCGTGAAAAGTGACCTTGCAGTGTAAAATGTGATGTCACAAAGCAGATTCAAGATAATTTGTGTGTATTTCTATATGACAAACAACTGTTATTCTTTTACCTGGAGTGTCAGGTTCATTAGTAAATGGGCAAGGCATGTTTCTTAAGAAGTGTATGTTCTACCCCATCTCTATAAATAAACAAAAACTGCTTCCAGTAATTTAGGAAGAGCCAATTTTTTTTAAGAAACACACACAAATTGTCTTGGGCTTGCCTTTATCACACTATACACTTGAGGTCGCTTTTCAATACCCTCATCCAATTATTGAAATGCAATAACTCCTAAACGAAAAAGGATACCAGCTGATTTTTACACCGAATTGTTTCTTTCACAAGCCTCTATTAAATACATGAAAATGAAAAATTACGGGAATATTTCTTTAAATATCTTTTTGTGTATGATTTTGTAAACACGACAAAGGCCAATGACATAGAGCCCCAAATAAAATGAATGAACGAATATTAAAGTATCGTTTTTCGAAGTAAGGAATGATTTCATTATCTTCTAAAGGAAGTTTGTTCAATGTGAACTATATTGCAAACACACGTGTTACTAAAATTGTGTGTATCTATAATGGCATATTTCGCTTTAAATGTATATAAACCAGTAACAATGTAATGATATTCACCAGAATGAACTTTCAACGAGCTATTTTAGGATAAGAAGCCTTGGCGTATTGTTAATACTATTCATAAGAGGCTTAGAAATCATCTCAGCGGAGAATTGAGCAGCATTGGAACTGGTATTATCACAACTACAATTTGAGACCTTTAATGTAAAAATACAAGATAAGATAACAACGAGTTAGCATTCGGATGAGGTAAACAATCTATTGAATTCTGCACACCAAAATAGGCAAAATAAAACAATTATATACCATAAGAATATATTATATACCATATTGAATACCATAAGGAAAAAGATATCCTAAAATATGTTGGGATTTGAATTATTGTGAACAGTTTCCATATAACAAAGACTCTTTAATTACTCAAATTTGTTTCAGAATTATTCAAATTTGTGTCAGTAACACTAGTTAGAATATTATCAAGAGGTTTATATGATTGCAATGTTGTCCTAGAATGCCTACAGATTATAGGCTAGGCCAACCACTTAGAGGGAAGGCTTTTAAACTAGTGGTCTAAAGAATGAAGTTGAAACAGCATTACAAAACTGCTCAACATTACTATCACACACATAATCACACATATTAAGATTAAATTTATCGAATAATTAGAATGGCTTGCCCTCGTTACATGCAAAGGTTACAACTTGTTCGAATACATTCAGAAACTCATTACAATTACTATCTTTCGATGGTCGACATATTACACCAATCAGTGTCTTTGCCGTTTCACTAAGCTTTTGCAATTTCAATAACATGAAGTAATATCTTTCCTTAGGAGAAATGATTCATCAACCATTCACAGTTAATGCACATATTACCTCAGGCATATAATACATAACTATTCTATCACCAGTTTGAAAACAAACTGCTAAGACTCCTAATACCATTTGCTTTAAGCTTTGTAATATTGTGGTTTTAGCGACCTTCCCATAATGCTGTAATCTTATACACACAAATAGCCTTGGGCTGCTTGGCTGTGGTGTGCTTGATTGGCAAATAAACAACCATTGTTTGGAGTGGAAACACAATACACTGAACAGGAAGTCGGGTTGGTAATTGTCATACCTAAGTTTTCAGGATTACCTCAGGTGTCGGGCGCGGATAGACTTAAAAAGAAATTTTTCGGCATGAAACAATGATTGAAACATATATCCTTTCAATATGGACAAATCATCCATCGACTTGCACATGCACTATGCACATACATTCACACACAGGATATTGATTTAAAAAAGGTGTAGTTAGGAATTTAAATAGGGATGTAGGTGTATCGACTTTAGCACAACTTTCAGAAACACCCATAACAATGCAAATAGCTTGACAATTAGAAAGAGAACACCAGTCTCTCTACTATAAGATTAGATTTAATATAATAAGCAATACCAGCATAGATCCTTTAATGCGAGTCAGCAATACGTAACTTAAAAACAAAAATGAAGCATTTAAAGAGTTTTCATCAACTTACAACAATACTACAATTTTAAACTTTTACGATTTCAAGATCACATTAAGTTTTCGTCTCATTTTACTCCACCTATTGATGACAATAGCTATATAGCCAGTAATAGCAATGATAATTTTTACAGCAGAGCAAGGTTTCTGCTTGACAGGTCCTCATGGAATGTCATTCTACAATCAGGGACAAGAGTCTTGGCACGTTTAAAAATGTAGCGGTTTATATTTGTATTCCAAAATGTTTACGTTTAGTGCACATCAGATCAATCAAAACACACAAAATGCACTACATACTTATCCCCCCCCCCCCACCTTAGCTACAATAGCTAGTCTTTAAATACCTCGGAAATAGCCTAGATTAACGAGTGATTATATTCATTCATTGGACGTGTTGAAAATGCGTATGAAGCAAAACAACAACCAGACGGAAGGAATCTCAAACACTCAATATATTATTTCTGATTAAAAACTATCACCAGAACTTCCTTATCTATGAAACTATGACATAATGATACATTTGGGATCTTTTAACTGAACTGGCATTCACATGGAGTAACTTAAGCTAACTTCGCTTCTCTTACATGAGGCCCCATACAACAGCAGATAATACGTATAGGATAGCTTAAGAATATAAATACACATTTGAAGAAAAAAATAAAGATGAAAGATAAATGGAATTCTTGGAAATCAAAACAGAAGTAGAGATTCTAAAGCTACGATATATCTGACTAAAAGTACTTTCATTATTGTACAACACTTAGAGGAATTTCCCCAACCAAAACATTAAATAAAGTTTGAATACTTGCTGTATGACCTGCAGACATAATGATACGTACGGCACTAATTTGCGAATTAATTCTTTTTAATTTTGATAGGTAATTTGTTCCCTATACCAGATTGCAATAATCAATGGGAAAATGTAGCTATTGAAATGAAAAGATCTACAAGTTGGCACATCTATATACGCCCTAATAATTCTTCTTAATAGAGATAACATAGGTCCAATCAATTTGCACAGTTTATTCGCATATTCATCTAAACTAAGGTGGTCATCTACCATATTCCAAGCCTCACGTAGTTTCACGTTGTATATGATTATCCCCTACGTAATGAATTACCAGTATTAGAGAGTCTCTGTAGTTTTAATTTAGTTTACACTGTTAAGCACATTCCATAGAAAGCACAGTTAAGCTACATTTTTTTGCATCCTTTATAAAAATACTGATGTCTCAGCTTAAGAACCATTCAAGTGAATCATCAGACACACTAATCGAACGTAGCTTTAGCTATAAACCTAAATGACTTCTTGTTTCCACGCCAATGGAAGTTATTTAGTACGAATACTTAGATTTATCAGGTATATTATACTTTCAACCCCCTACTTTCAGAATCATCAGATCATTGGACGTAGTTCATCAATACCAGTGGATTTTGATTACATCAATATTCATTAAATACTTCCGAGTTAGAAGGTACACCAGATTTGCATCTAGATGGTCAACAAATTTCATTAGAAGAATAGAATTGTCAGCTTTGCAATTTGATTTAATTGAATCATGTTTACTAGATATGGTTGTAAAGTTATTTGATATCTCCAACGGATCAGTGATATTATGACTGTTAACAGTTAAGTGTGGGCCCACGGTTAATTTGAGTGAGATTGTATCTCTCGTAAAATCTGCCAACAGCCAAATTCCTTCGCTATATCCATCATGCTTTTACATGTCGTTTTTGAGGTACAGCTTTTAAATTACGAATCGGATGCACAGTTTTATTTCTCCAAGAGCGGTACAAGTGTGCATTCTTTCTCTTTGCTTTATCTCTCATTTTGTTACCAATTTGGATTTCATCATTTGAAGCAAAGGTATCGTCCCAACAATAAATTCGGAATTAAACGCCGCCGTGCTGGTAAAGTCACTGGTTGGTAAAATCACTGACAGAGATTAATGCTTGCAATATGTGATGTTGTCGATAACACATGTCGGTCCCTATGTTCGGTCCGGCGAATGTGTGATCAATAACTTCGCAGATTTCTCGCGAAAATTGACAACCGGAAATGACGTTACCAGTGCGGCGGCCTTGACTTCTGAACGTATTTATTGAACGATACCTTTCCTTTAAGGAGTTACTTTGCTGCTGTTTGCCTTTGCTGCTGTTTGGTCTTTTACTCTTTCTTTGATGCCTTACCTCACCTCACCTCACCTATTCTTTTGAGGCTTCCTGGCCCATAAGGCTGCAGTGCACTCTCTCCACTAAACTCTGTTATATGCACTTGTCTGGCTTCTGTCCACGACCTCCATCCCATCACTTTCCTCTCCTTCTCGACTGTCCTGCTCCAGGTCGTTTTAGGACGACTAACTTTCCTTCTTCCCTCTGGTTTCCACGCCATAGCTGTCACACAGTGCTTAATAGTGTTCATGCGCATCACATGACCAATCCACATGCACCTTCTTCTTTTTACTACAGTGCTGATCTTGTCATGTTTAGTGATTCTCAGTATTTCATCGTTAAATTTAACATATGGCCATCTGATCTAAAAATTCTCCTTTAGCATTTGAACATAAATGTATCCAGCTTTTTATTATCTGCTACATTAACTCTCCATGTCTTGCAACCATACGAGAGTACAGACTTAACAAGAGAGTTAAACGGTCGTATTTTGTTTATATATTGAGAATGTGCATGAGTTCCATATCTTATTTAACTTGATAAATGTTACTCTTGCTTTAGAAATTCTGTTTGGATATCTTCCTCGCCACCACCTTGTAAGCTTACTGTTGCACCAAGGTATCTGAACGTGTTTACTTTATTTATTAGTTGTTGGTTATCGATATCAACTTTGTTTGCACATTTGCTGTTAACTTTCAGGTGCTCTGTCTTATCCTTATTGATTCTTTCCCAGTTTGTGCAGCATACTGATTGAGCCTGGTTACTTTGCTTTGCATGTGTTGATATGTAGATGAAAGTAGAACGATATCATCAGCAAAATCTAAGTCTTCAAAGGTTGACATGGACTTCCATCTTATTTCATTCCTGTTATCATTAGTCGCTTTCCTCATCACCCAGTCTACCACCATCAGAAAAAGGAACCCTGACATTAAATCACTTTGTTTTACACCACTTTTGACTTAAACCATTCATATTCCACATTCATCCTAATAAAGATGCTGGGTGCTTTGTATTTTACCCCAAATGCAGTCAGCTAGTGATGTAAGAAACCCATTCCTATTAACGTTAGCGAATCTTTAGAGAATTGGCTCTCAAGTCCGGTCTGATCCATGTTTTAAAACGTTTTGAATTCCGTGACCAGTGACATGTATTCCGCTTGAGCAGCCGTATGGTGAAACTTCAATGTGTTAATGTAGGAGGTTACAATTCAACTAATCATTTAGACGTATAACGTAAAATAGTATGCTAATGGTGTATATCATTTCTGGCCCAAAGTTAGCAGTAAGAGGCTTTTGGTCTCAAATTGAAAATAATTTCATCTGATACGGAACAAAAAGGTCATCTTAAGCTTTTCTAAAACCCACCCTGGAAGGGGGATTTTCCACCGCCTCTGAATACATCGCTAATCAAGAATTTGGTCTTTCATGTCAGTGGTTTCCGTCGCATCGAGTTCAATGGATATAACTTATCCATTCGAAACACCAAAAACTATGACTGTCGTGATTTCTATTACTGTATCTAAAATAACAACCCCGTAATCTAAGTTTTCCATCTCGTGATAGAACACATATCTAAATGTTGAAGTACCAACAGTTCAACACGCCAACGCTCAACCTTATCATCTTTCCTGACATTGTTGTATTGTCGATCAATATTGCGTTAACATTGGTAAAAGACATTTTTTCTGCTCTATCTAACAATACTTTAATCACAATGGATCCACCATCCGCTCGTCAAGCACAAACGGAAATTAAATGTCATCATTAAACTTGCATTACAGGATATATTCTTGCGTGTGAAATAATTAAAGTAAAGAACGATAATGCAGAATGGGCAGGGCCTGAGACGCGATGAAAATGTCTTCATCGGCTGATGATTTTGAAAGTTTAACCCCATGAAAGTTTAATGCAGGGTTTACAAGTGAAAAGCAAGAAGCACATGCTGTAAACATTTATAAACACATAAGGTACTTTACTAAATTATGAATGATGGATTCAAAGTGAACAATGGCCGATAGTGTAAACATACAATATAAGCAGATATGTATATAGCATTTGCCTTCTTTCTTTTCATTTTTCCTATTGTAAGATATTTAAGAACTATATGTATGTTAATTATATTTGTATGTCTGACGGATCTATACTTTTTTAGCATTTTATAAAGTGTCCTCGACTTTATGTGGTCTGTTCTCAATGTACACGCAGATGTCTCCATGTGGTTGAAATTGTGCTGTTATTAAAAAGAATAAATTGTTTATAGCATATAGCATAATTTTTCGAGTATCACAACTCGTATGAAAGACACAGGGGTCTATCAAGTGATCATGATATTTAAAGTTTCTACACACCCTGTAAGGTGACGAGCCAAGGGCAATCTCCCCGTTGCCACGTGGTAGGTATTCGTTATCGTAGCGAGTAGTCATGTTGGTCGGTGTAGCGCCTGTTACCACGTGTTAGGCATCCGTTATCGTAGCCAGTCGTCATGTCGGTCGGTGTAGCCCCCGTTGCCACGTGGTGTAGGTATCCGTGATCGTAACCAGTCGTCATGGCGGTCAGTGTAGCACCTGTTACCACGTGGTGTAGGCATCCGTTATCGTAGCTAATCGTCATGACGGTTGGTAAAGCCCACGTTTCAGCGTGGTAGTAGTTCCGTTATCGTAGCCAGTCGTCAATTTGGTCGGTGTAGCACATGTGACCACGTGGTGTAGACATCCGTTATCGTAGTTACTGTCGTCATGTCGGTCGGTGTTGTACCTGTTACCACGTGGTAGGCATCCGTTATCGTAGCTACAGTCGTCACATCGATGGGTGTAGCCCCTATTTCCACGTGGTGTTATCATCCCTTATCGTAGCCAGTCGTCATGTCGGTATTGTGGCATCTCTTAACACGTGGTAGGCACTCGTTGTCGTATCCAGTCGCCATGGCGGTAGGCGTTGATGGATTAATTATTTTCAATCATTTTGCAGCTTCAGTGTTTGACAGACATAGTTTCAATTTATCTTTGTTGTTGGTAGAGCTATTAAGCTTAATTTCATCAATTTGGACTTAACTAACAAACTTGTCAAAACTTAAACTGAAATTAAAAAAGCAAGGTTGATAATCTTTTCCAACTTCTTCATTGTGAAGTTTTGTTCATTTTCTGAGAAGTTTTCACCTATTGAGAGTTATTCTATAAACGCGAGGTTCTATGAAAACACTGCCGTTCGAGAATATGTTGTAAAACTATTATTTGAGCAAATTTCAATGAAGGAATCAAGTTTTCTTACGTTTCATACCAACTTCCTGCTTTAGAAAATGCCCAATTAAATAAGGAAACAACATTCACATGAACAAAAGTAACAGATACAGATAATTATGAAATACGCTGAAGGTTAATCTTAAAGTGAAAAGAACAACTCTGGGAAAAGGCAATGCTTCAGAAAACTTCACAAAATAATTCATTTAAAGGCTAGTACTCGTGCCAATGCATAGAAAACTACTAGTAAGCAATACAACTCAATGTTTCTGATTGGCAGATCATATTTACACAAACACTAACAAACCAATCAAAAACTATAGTAAAAGTAACGTCACTGGTGCTGTGTTAAGTAATTTTCTTGTGATGCGATTCCTTTTTTAAAAATATCGATTGTGAACAACATGTATGTAAATTGGCGGCAATTAAACGGTTTTCAGTAATATACACTGTCATTTTACAATACGTTAAATATGTAACTAACTACATAAGCGGCCAAACGCTATTGTATGATCCTTCAAGATTACTTGATCGCATTAATGCATGTAAAATTTTACGAGGCACTATTGACGATAAGGTTGCTTGAGTTGAAAATCTGAATCGGAAGGCAGCTAGGGTTGGAAGTAATACGAAATTTATTGCAAAACATAATTTTTTTTTTTGAAGGTTTAAAAGTTTGTTTAAGAGCGAGTGTAAACATGTAATGCAAAGATGTACAGAGGGTAAATTTATTTAAAGATCAGTTAAAGAGAAAATATCGTTCCAAGAAAATTGTTTGACACAGCGCCACCAGTTAATCCGATACATACTAGTGACGTTGCAAGTGACGGTTATAGATTGCCTTGTATTGATATTTCGACATTTCAACATTAAATTGTATTGCTGATTTAGCTCCATGTTAACACCATAATGGCGGCCTTTAAACAGTTACAGGAATAATACCGTTAATTTTCTTTTTCATATATACGATAGACGATTATCAGAGAAACAATTTGGTGAAGAGACTATGTTGATATCTTATTCTGTTTAGGAATTATTTCATTTCAAGAAATCACCACCATTGTGTTGAAAAGTGACAATGCAGTTAAAAGTGTGACTGTCATAATTGCAGATCCGAGTTCAATTCTTTATATACAGTCTGGAAGCATGCCTATTAATAGGAACATTTATAACACACGAGAATATTGAAGTCATGTGGCTACATTGTTCAGATGTTGCAAAAAAATGTCATATTTTCTAATTTGCCACTTATATTAGATACCTCACCGCCCGCTTAGACTCGCCCGACCTGATAAGGCTCGCCCAGCTTGCTTAGGCTCGCCTGGCTGCTAACGCTCGCCTGGCCCACTTAGGCTCACCCAGCTGCTAAGGCTCGCCCGGCCCGCTATAGACTCACCACCATTGTGTTGAAAAGTGACAATGCAGTGGAAAGTGTGATGTCATAGTTGCAGATCCAAGAACAATTTTTTATACACAGTCCGAAAGCATGCCTATTAATAGGAACATTTATAACACACGAGAATATTGAAGTCATGCAGCTACATTGTTTAGATATTGCGATAAAATGTCATATTTTCTAGTTTAGGTACTTAAAATATTAAAAATTATTGTGCCGAAAAACATTTCGGTTTTCAAAATGGTCGTTTCGCTCCTAAAAGCCTAACTCTATTGTTTATTTTTTCTAATATTTCGAAAACGGCGTGGTGAACATATCAAATGGGAGTGGAAAAGTTGTAGCCATGACAGTAATGAACGTATTTTCATCAGTTTTAACTTTCCCCTAGCAAATATATTTTTCCCAGACGTATTTCAAATTTGAAATATGTAACATTGCATAAGACTTTAACGTTAGGATAGCAAAGGATCATGGAAAATATCACAAAATGGCAGCTTAAATGTAGCAAATTTTCCCTTTTAGGAACATTTATGTCCCCATTAATAGGCATGCTACCGGACTGATAAATTTTTATAATAAAAAATTATAAGTTTTTGTTTCATTTAGAATGTTAGGTACATGATAGGCAAAGCATGTTCTTGTAAAGAGCATGTTATACCCATTTCCAATAATTGAACAAAACATGTTTACAATAGTTTCGAAAGAGGAAATAAATCACTAGGGATTTTTTGAAAGGCATTAACTCCTGAGCGGAATAAGATATCAACATGGTGTTTAACCAAAATGTTTTTGTATTAATTATATATCATATATGGAATTTATTGAAATACTTCTTTAAAGGTTAGCAGCAGGAGCTCAAAGTAGTGCCTTAGTGCTATAAACAAACGATGCATAAAGCCAGGTGGGATTATTTTGCGGCAGAATTAGACCTACATGGTAAGATTATACACGTTACATATTCCTCTGAACAGTGGATGTAATCAACAGTCTGTTCATTGTTTAAAGGAAAATTGCAATACAAATGATACCAATTCTTTCATGTATCTTTTTTAAAATCTCAACCAGATTTCAGAATCAGACGAAAATTCACATACCAAACTTTAATTTATGGATCTATGAATGATAATTTGAAGAAAAAAAAAGCCTGTATTGAAAGGGCAAATGAAAGAGCTCCTAAAGACTGAAAGAAAGAGGCTCAGAAATAATAAATCGCCGGGCAGTTTCACCACAATTGCAAATAACAGTATAATCAATAATGTGTTGGCCTTATAGGATATGAACAATCGGGATTTAAAAAAACCAGCACATAAATAACATAACGATCAACACATTGGTAAAAAACGGTGCATGTTTTCCTATTTTATGTAATTCTTTATAGGCTTACATTTTTGTTTAATGCCCAAAGCTTTTATGAACTGTAAAACTTGTCTGTCCCTTAAAAAAGAAAACGTCATTCACCGCGAATCTAACCCGAGATCATGGCTCGATGAAGCCTCTACCTCACTGGCACGAAGGTTTGTTGGGCATTACATTTATCTGCATCTGGATAAATACGTCACAGAGGCCACCGCGTTGGCTATGATCAGGTGATCGCGACGCAACAACTGCTCAAACCGGGACAGGAAGTAACAGAACACCTCGCGCTTCTATTCTTGAATAGTAATCAGAGAACCAGACAAGGGGTGTTTCTCCTGCCATCGTGACCGCTATTTAACGTCCTCATCTAAGGGACAATGAGCGTGATCCAATCATTGTTCAATTCTCCAAAAGGCTGGATGAGGAGTAGAAGCTGCAGACGACGTACTTCCGCTTTGATGTTCAATGTATCTGTCTGCGTAGCGGTGGAATATCTTGCTATAGTGTGAGCCTCGAACCTGGAACATCCAGCATCTCAGTCAGTCATGCGCTCCACCAAATGAACTACTTAACTCTCCTGTTATTGACAACTGAATGATATGCAAATGTGTCTAACATGGCCTCTCCTGTGTCTACAAAATAATAATTGATAAACTTTATTATAATACGCAATAAAAATAAATGAATAAATACAGAAGAAGAAGGTTAACTTTTGCAAAAACAAAATACATAAAACATACAAGAATACACGCACTTTTATTGGTCCCTGTAGGATTCGTTCCCATTCAAACGAGTTCGGATTTTTCGGTGTATTTTTGAACGAAAAAAGCACAAATGGCACCAGCACAAAAGAAAAGTACACGCAAGGATGAGTGAATGTAAAGAACACATTCCCGGCAAACTCTCAACGAAAACATGATGTGATGATCACTGCACGAATGATATTCAGGTTCTTAACCTACCAGTAAGGGAGCATGCCTATTAAAAGGAACCCAAATATTCCTAAAAAAAGGAACATTTTGCTACATGGAGGCCTCCATTTTGTGATATTTCCCATGATTCTTTGCCTTCCTATTGTTAAAGCCTGATGCAATTTTACGTATTCTTAAATGTGACACATATCTTTGCTAGCCTGGAGGAACTTAAAACTCATGAAAATACCTTTATTACAGTCAAGCTTGGTTAAAAATTATCCACTCTTTTTTATATGCAAACCACACTGTTTTCAAAATATCTTAAGATACATATTACAAAATATTAAACAATACAGCTAAGTTTTTAGGAGCGAAACAGTCATTTTGAAAGTTCAAATGCTTTTAAAAATGTTTTTGTGTTTCACATTGAATATTTCAAGTATTAAAATTAGAAACCATGAACCTTACTCTACCACGCGGCGATATTATTGACTCCGCCTCCCAGGCATATTTTCAAAAAAGGTTCCGGTAGAGTAAGGGTTAATCAAGCTGCGACAAGTGCGCCAACTCGAAAATATATGCAGCATGGACTGGGTGATCGGCCCACTCGGTCACTGAAGCGTCAAGAGCCCGACTTTACTGCTCGGAAGACAGAGGACCCTTCAGCAATTAGCCTGTCATTAACCCTTACTCTACCACGCGGCGATATTATCGCCGTCTTTGACTCCGCCTCCTAGCAGCCCAGGCGCATTTTCAAAAAAAGTGCCGGTAGAATGAGGGTTTATCAACCCGCAACAAGTGTGCCAACTCGGAAATATATGCAGCATGGACCAGGTGGGCGGCCCACCGGGTCACTGATGCGGAACGAGCCTGACTTTAATGTTTGGAAGACAAGAGAGCCCTTCAGTAATTAGCCTGTCATTAACCCTTACTCTACCACGCGGCGACGATATTATCGCCGTCTTGGGTGCCCCGTCTTTGACTCCGCCTCCCAGGCATATTTAAAAAAAGTGACAGTAGAGTAAGGGTTAATTCACCCGCGACAAGTGCGCCAACTCAAAAATATATGTAGCATGGACCAGGTGGGCGGCCCACTGGGTCACTGATGCGAAACGAGCCCGATTTTGCTGCTCGGCAGACAGAGGACCCTTCAGTAATTAGCCTGTATTTACACTTACTCTACCACGCGGCGATATTAGCGCCGTTTTTGGTACCCCGTCTTTGACTCCGCCTTCCAGGCGCATTTTCAAAAAAGTACTGGTAGAGTAAGGGTTATGAAGTTATTAATACTTTACATTATTATGGCATCAGGTCTCATGATTTTTTTTTATGAATACTGAAGAATTTAAATGAAAATGAATCTAATCTTACCCCTCAATAATAAACCATCCGTCTGTCTGTTTCCATTATGCTTCGAAGTACGGACCAATATTACACTTACTCAGACAAAATGATATAAAATTTCACAATATGGGTGTGTCACTACTTCTCTTTTATTTGACACGAATAAACATTTCTACCGTGCAAAATTAACCTTTTATATCAATAAATGTATTCCCGTTAGGCAGTTAGGCCTAAAAAGTACATGTCAATAAACCGGAAAATATGACAGAAATGTTTAGTTGTAATTATCTAACTATATATATTTGCTTACTTGTTTTGACATGTAGTCTTAAAAGGGGAAGGGGCACTAGCGGAAATGTGAAGGCGCAATTTTCCAGAGACACTAAAATATTCATAAAGCTTTTTGACCTAAGTAGAGAGCTACAAAACGCCTCTAACATCAATATTTATCCCCAGCGGTTATCTAAGATTCATAAACCTGTAATCAGTACAATTTTATCACTGCAGAAGGCAAAACAGGTCAATAACATTCAACAACAATTTATTGGTCTAGTTCACCTTGTATTTTTAAAAACAATGGTTAAATCCAGGGGGTTTCCGGATAGCGCTTTTTTTTTCTGCAGCCCAGAATTGCCATTACAGATTTTTTCAGCCAATCATATACAAGAATGACGATGACGTAATTAAATATGAATATTCATATACAACTTATGACGTATCGTCTGACAAAATAACTTGGGACTTAGTAATTCCATGACCGCGAGTGAATAACAAAACTTTGCCGGAAAACAATGGAAAAAACCTGACACTACAGAAATCGCACAATTTAAAATGTGCTACAAAGCAAATCCTCCTTTGAATATCGAGGAAGTAGTTAACAATATCTTAGTAAGTGGTGTTCTGAGTGAAGTTCTAACACTCGCTCCTTGTATGAAAATTAAGACATAATTTAAAAAGTAGTACTTAAGCGACTTTCCCTTGCATTAACACTTTCCCTTGACACGTGTTGTAGGTACAGAGTTTTTAATTAGTGTGTAAAAATCAAGGTGGGGCTTATTCGCAGGGTAGTGATAACATATACTTTAGCCTTAAACCTAACCCCAGCCCTAACCTTATTCGCAGTGCTGGCTTGAGATACTGTGTGGATATTCGCAGTACTGCCCTGCGAATAATCACTTCAAAAAGTTGTATAGCGATAGTTCTCACGTTGTATACATGGATCTTCAAGCTGCTATATATGCGTGAGATAATTTGCACTAGTTGTAGGTATGCCTAGGCCTAGTACGAGTTCATGCCCAAATAGACTTTTGTTTAAGTTGTAGGTGAGTTTTATCCTTTTTGAATATTTGTCTCTAAGTCCCGATTTTCCTTTTTGGACGGAGTGCGTAGTCGTAGTGAGTACTCCATGCATACATTGCATATACAGGCTATAGTATACAGTCCTATGTTATAGGACTAAAGTTGTATATGAATATTCAAATTTAATTACGTCATTGTCATTCTTGTATATGATTGGCTGAAAAAGTCTGTAATGGCAATTCTGGTTGCAGAAAAAAAAAGACGCTTCCGGAGATGGCAAATATGGAGTTGTATAAGTTGTATAGCGATAGTTCTCACGTTGAGGGATCGGTACATATATGCGTGAGATAAACTAGGGTGGAGGTGAGTTTTAAATATTTGTCTCTAGGGGTTTGAGTACTCCATGCATACATTACATATACAGGCTATAGTATACAGTCCTATGTTATAGGACTAAGAGATAGGGAATCGGAGGAAGGGAGGGGGGGGGGAGGGGCATGAGAACTTGGTGATAAATCCAGATGGTTCTGCAGATGAAAAGTTCGGGGAAGGGAAGGGGATTTGAAGGTGGGCGGTTGGAAACCCAGGGAGTTCGCAGGTGGGAAATCCAGAGAAGGAGGTGAGATGTCTAGAAAATCTCACAAAGGAGGGGAGGTATACGTATTTTCTGGAATTGCCCCAACACAGTATTTTGAAGTCAGTGAATTTTGATCGCCGTATAATATCCAGAACCAGAGGGATCATAGAACACGGGATATCCTATATGACATCCAACCAAGGGCGGATCCAGAAAATTTCTATGCTTGATAGAACTAGGGCATATGATTAAATGAATTTCAGTCTGCAAAATAAATACAGATAGATTTTGATATTTCGTGATGTTTTCGAAAAGCACTATATAATATTTTCGGATGAAGTAATTTCAAGAAAAGGGTCACCTGAGGGTTTTTTGGCCCTTTTTTAGGCCGAAGTAAAAGCTGTTATACATCAATGTCAAATGACTCAAATTTTGTATGGATCCATGATAAATTAGTTTAACGTCTTCTGAAACAGATCTTGTCTAATTTAAATACACATAGTCAAGATCTATTCCTTCCCTACCATCCCTAAAATTTTCGACTTCTGAACTTCCTGTCCCATGGGATAGGATTTTTGTCCTAGATTTTTAAATAAACTTGAAATTACTGTCTGACGAAAATGTTGTCAGTATTTACAGTAATTACTGATAATGGGGTGGTCGCGTCAGTACACCGTATTGTACAGTACCGTACGCCTTTCAATACACATCCAATAAACCTTAAATTGCAACCAAAAAAAATCTCTTCGTAGGTCTGTGCATTAGTCTGCTTTGTATAAACTTTTAAGTATAAACAATAATGTGTAAAATGCGCTCAATTTTAACTGTTAATGTTCGTAACACATGTTATCATGTTATAAGACAAGTCAGTCTTTACTGATGCACGGTGTATGTGAATCGGGTGCTTCGTCAAAAGAGACCTTTGCTGCACTTTTGTTGATTATAGTAACTTATTGATTGTGGATTTAATGGTAGAGTGTTAAATGTAATTTATAGTTTATTACAACTCTTAAGTCTTGTGTAATTAATATTGGGGACAGATCTGACTTTTTAAAGTGATGTTTGCTGTGAGGCAGGGTGAATTTTTTTACACATTCTCTATTTCCCTCAAGGATTTTGGTAACTCTATGAGTTATCAAACTCAGGGATCTTTCTTCATTTACGAAGCAAGTTCTGAATACAGATGATGTTGACGTCTTAAAGAAAGTTTTCCCGTTAATCTATGCTGATTATCTGATTATCTTGGCAATACCGATGAATTGCAATTAACATCTATCAGAGTATATCTTGCACACAATAAATAGATTAAAATAATTTGTATAACGCTCCAAGGATAGCATGTGAAGATGAAAAGTATTTTATACAAAATAGGAATGTCTGTTATTGGAATCCCCTCCATGGTATATCTTAAACTCTCCTTTAATTTTAACAGAGTGTCTTATTAAAGCTTAAAGTGTACTTTTGCATTTTAGAAGTATCTAGGTATTTTAATTGAGTATGATCATGTTAATTTGTATAACTTCCTTTATTTCTATTTAATTGCCAAAAGACATAGGCCTATCTGTTCACGAGAGAACCTGCCATGTATGTCATGATGATAAAATAAGGCATTTTGCATTATATCTTTGAATTTCAGACATTGTTACGCCAAAAGAAATCCTACCTTTAACTGTATTTTAGAAATAGACATATTTCCTAAGCAATTGTTCAAAACCAACAAGAAAACCCAACTCCTCTGTGTTTTGTGGAATATTTTCAAAAACCAAGTTCAATGTTCGACAAATTCACCATTGCATTTGTTGGTTTTATCTCATCTCTTTCAAATATCACCGAAACGATTATGGTATTTTCCTGTTTCTTTCATGATATTTCATTATTTGTCTTTGTGTTTTTGTGTTTTTTACCTCCACCATTCATTTCATTCAGTTTTTACAATGCACATATTATTAGTCCGATTCGTACCCCCGATTGGGAAAACAATTTTGTATCCCACAATGCATCTATTTAAATTCAAAGTTTGTATAAGAATAACATAAGAATCAGACACATTTCGACGCGGGTAACTCAACAAATGCGAAGGGTTCATTTTTTCTTCACGATTTGAAATAATGGCATTATGAGTTATTATTTCACCGTGCGCTTTTCAAATTCACCGTGCGGTTTTCAGAAATTTGAAAAAAGTGATTAATTCTTATTATGTGTTACCGTTAGGCAGTCGCGCTTTAACAAGATTTTCTGAAATTATGAGAAATAACTTGGGGATTTGTGAAAATTATTTAGCAATAACTGCGTGAAAGCAACAAAGCAAACTTTGTTAAAAACCTTCAATAAAACGACTGATAAGCGTCTATGACTAAAACTTCACAATAAAATGGCGGCTTTATATATCACTGTAAGCTCAGTTCGCATGCTTGAGTCTCCCAATCGGGGGATTTATTGAGTCCCCTGATCGGCGGTACGAACCGAACTGATTATAAACAAAAACTTATCACTACGAAAAACTAAGAATAAGAGCAATTCATATAATTATCGATTCTAGACAAAAGAACCACTTGTCACATAACATGGTAATACAAAAACGTAATACGAGCACAAATGCATTAATACCAAAGCATATGACAGTATGACAATCTTTATACGTATTTTCTAACACATTGTTTCTAATACCACTTCTCCTATTAGGAAAGTTATTAATCTGCTTCTCAACGTGGAGTAGTAATTTCCATTTTAACAAAAATTCATTGCAGTTTAATAGGTTATTATTGCTATTATTTCTTACTAACGATATAGTATTTTGAATGACAGATCAGAAAATACAAAAAGCAACTGAAAACGACGTGAGAAAATAAATTGTCTACATAAAATGGCTTGCTCAACATCAGCAAGAAAGTGGACGTAAAGGGTATTCTCAAAATAAGAGGCTAATTGTTTGATCGTGGATCTTGCCAAAGAGAATACATAGACATGACAGAGTTAGCATTGGGATCCATACGACTTAACAGATCATTAGTGCACAAGATACGCTGAATATAACGATACTGTAAAAACTTCATTTTACTGTCCCTTACACTACAGGAAGGGGCTAGGAAAATATTTGTGTGTTTCTATCTTAAGAAAAATTAATTGTTTATTTGTTTTGAATGTTTATACCAGTCTCTATTGCCTCAGATGAGAAAGTTGAGAATACAAACTTGTAAATAATAATAATAATAATACACTATATTTATAACGCGCCCCTTTGAACTAAATTGTCAGGAACGCGGAACAGTAAGTAAAGTAAATGATAAGATATATGAAACAAATGAAGTATAAAACTAGAAATTTTAAAGCAAAAAATTGAAATACCTAAAATATAAATACGCAATTAATCAATACATAATTCATAGGCTAAACTAAAGATTAAAAGTTGAACAAGCTGAATAAGAAATATAAACAAATGAAGTAAAAACAAATAAAGTAGAAGTACAAATTACTGAAATACCTAAAATAAGTATACACAATGAATCAATACATAAAACAAAGACTAAAGATTATAAGCACATTTAAAAGGTGGGTTTTCAGTTGAGATTTAAAAACATTGTAACAGTGAATTGCACGTAATTGAACGGGTAAATTATTCCACAAGGTACAGGCAGCAACAGAATAAGATCTTTGACCAGCAGATTTAGAATTGAATTTTGGTAAAACAAGAGTTGGAGCAGTTGACTGTCTGGTAAAACGAATTGGGTTAAAAACTTCTAAATGTAAGTAAGAAGGTCCGGATTTATAGACAGATGTATGGGCGAACATGAGAATTTTGAATTTTATTCTAAACTGAATAGGTAGCCAATAAAGGTTAAACAGAATTGGAGTGATATGGTCGAATTTCGTGCAGGATGAAAGCAGACGAGCAGCATGGTTTTGAATTTTCTGGAGACGTTGAATTTGATAATTTGGTAAACCAACAAATAAGCTATTACAAAAATCAAGTCTCGAACTAATAAAAGCATGAACAAGAGTAGCAAGCATTGAGAGCGGTATGTACTTCTTGACTGAGAAAATGTTACGTAAATGCCAGTAGGCATTTCAAGTAAATCTGAAATGAATACTGGTGATTTTTTTCCATTTAGATGTTGATCAGAGGATGGCTATTACCCAATGTTCGTCATCAGAATTTGCTACTAATAAAATTAAAAAAATATCATCAAAATGAGTTTGCACAAGAATATATCAATTTGAAGATGCTTCCCTTAATTCACAATATTCGTATTTTCTATACGTATACTAATGTTGGACAAAACTCGTTATTTTACTTCATGAAAATTTTTGCTGCTTTTATGAACATTCTCTTCTTTAAAGTTCTTTCAGCTGACGTCATGAGGTCACATGACTTTGTTTACATCAACATTTTGTAGAGCGAGAACACTGTTGTCTACTGTACACTTAATTAGACTTACATACGTTTGCATGTTGTTATATGAAATTATTTTTATAAGATAATTATGCTGGAATCTGGTTGTGCCGTAGGTTGCACTAATAGACGTGTGCAGGGAAATAAAAAGACGTTTTCTCGATTTCCATCTAATCCTGATCGACCTTCGAAGTGGGTTCCTGCATGCTGCACGACGCGACAGCTTTTAACCTATGGTTCACACTAGGATTTACAACGAGCACTTTATAGCAGGTATGTAGGCTTTGTCTGAGTATAACGAACAATTAGCAGGCGTTCACGTAAAAGTTACTATTCGTATACCCGGTGAGTAATGTAAAACTTAAGGAAAATATGAAGTAAAATCGGAAGTGAATAAAAACTGCAATAAGTAAAATTCGCTGAACTGGCACATGTAGGTTAGCATGCAGTATGTTTGTTGTACGTGTGATGTGATTGATGTGAAGACGCGTGAAACGCAACGACGCTTTTCCTGCAAAATGGCTGCCAGTTGACTTAGAGACACGCGTGATGAAATCCCTCTATTATCATTCAATATCCATACATCATGAATAATGGCATGTCTTCAGTTCTTAGTGGTTCTTCGAACCGTTCATTTCTCTTATGGCATTTACATAATTTCTTGACTTTCCCGGTGTTCTCTACGCTACCATAATATCTTAACATTCCTCTACCTCCCTCACTCCATTCAATGTTGGCAAGTATTAAACAAATCCAGCATTGGAAAAGGGATGCTAAAAATCGAAGAAGGAAAGAATCATTACAACACTAAAAATTTAGCTTTTTGCGACGCAGAACATTTCCAACAATTATGTCCAAGATTGTAGCATTTCGAATGTAGCATAAAGGATGAAGTGGCACTTTTACCGGACATATTCATCAAGTTACTGGTTTCCTGGATGTATTTTTTTCTTCAAAACTACTGTTTTTTGTGTGCATGAATCAACTTACAATCAGCATGCAGATCATATAACACGTGCGACATTTCGTGGTGCTACACCACGTATACGTTTGTTTATCCAAGTTTTCAATAATAAAAACGATTTTTGAGCATCATAAATTACACATCAGGACATATAAAATAAGCCATTTTAGCTCATAAATTTTCATGAATTTAAAACAATTTAGCTTGTTTTCTCTGTTCGTTCGTTTTTTAGCTATAATCATTAATAATACGAAAACAATAAGTGTAGTTCTAGGTTAGGATCGTTGATTGTATCATAACATTTGCGCATGTCCATGGTAATTAAGAAATGAAATTTTACCAGCTGTAACTCAGACACTAAAATACTTTTTTGCTGAATGAAGAACTAGCTTGTATTTAAAAGGCAATATTCCAAGCGTCAATGGAGCTTAAGGTTTAGTGATGTAGAACTTAAATCATTACAGGGAGTAAACCCCTAATCATAACAATTTTTTGATCTAAGCAATTGGCAATTTGGACGCATTTCAGATCGTACCTTTTGAATCCTTTTGAACAGCTGAAGTAAAACTTTCTTAGGGCATGTAGGGAGGAGGAGCATTAAGGTGACTTGCATGTTGGGAGGAGCAATAAGGTGACTGTTGCATGTAGGGAGGAGCATTAAGGTGACTGTTGCATGTAGGGAGGAGCATTAAGGTGACTATCGCAGAACTTAGTTATTGGGGATTCATATGCACTTGCCATGCTTGTAGGGCAGACTGGCGACATTCCACCGGCCTTGACGATTTATGGGAAAAGCGGCGTTGACTATGGGCAGCATTTCACTGCGGTGTATGTAAATGAAGATATACCTTAAGCCTATAAAAGATCTGTAAGAGTGGTGTTGCTGCTATCGCGTAGCCTGA
>JAIGNY010001016.1:1620000-1630000 GCA_020152595.1 Chiridota heheva
CCAGGTATCAAGACATTAATATGGGCCCACTTACGATTTCGTTTGGGAGGCACCACTGATGCTTCTTCTCCTTTATTCCCACTTTTCTGAAACAAATAATACAATTAAACTTATTGAAAACGTATTAGGCATTTGGAACAATTGTAATTTAAATAGAGCGGTTAAAGATGTGGCAAATTCAGGGTGGTGGAAAATAGCTTGTAGTGGGAGAGGGTAGAGATCAGAGATGCTATAGAGAGTATTAAACTTATGTAAATTGGGACAAGAAAAAGGATGGAAATGTGGATAGAATAGTGAGACTGGGGGTCAAGAATCATAGGATAGAACAGTGAAGGGGGAAATTTTTAGTGTTGAAGGATTGCGAAAGAATAAGGGCAAGGAAAGTGCAACTGCAACAAATTATCCTCAGGATGGAAGGGAAAAGTTCAGTACAATTTCTTAAACAAAAAATGAAAAATAAAGATAAAGGCAAAAACCAACAAATGTTATAATGCACTATGTATTGAGGATATGTTAAGATAAGAAAACACAGAGTTTACAACAACAAAAATTAGGGTAACACACATAATCTTGTTCTTACCATATAATATTGATCGGAAATGTTGGGGACAGAGGCATGTTTACCACCTTGCAGAAATAATGATAGATGTCCCCTTCCCTTGAATTGTTGGGGACATAGTTATTTTTCTCCACAAATTACTTGTCATGTCTCTCCCACCACCCTTTGTAACATTGACTTATAATAATACATAAATTTATATAGCGCTAATTTTGTAAAAACATTCAAAAGCGCTTTACATACAAGGAAATTAGATGCAAAAACAAAAATAAGAATACAGAAATGACAACATAAATAGAAATACGACGGATCAAGCTGCACATTAGAGTAATGTCTTTTTAAACAAAAAAGTTTTAAGCTTAGTTTTGAAGGAGGTCATGGATACATTATCAATACATTTGAGTTCAGTTGGAAGTGAATTTCACATCCAAGGACCGTTATGAGCAAAGGCCCTTTTGCCAAGAGTTGTATGCTTGATACGGGACGGGGAACAAATAGGGACTTGAAACGAAAGTCATAGCGGGATGGTTTTTCAACTACCATTTTACATAAATATTTTGGAGCAAGGCCTTTAATGCACTTGAAAACTTGTAAAATAATTTTATAATTAATTCTTTGTTTGACTGGTAACTAGTGATGGGACTTCAAAACAACATTAATGTGAGAAAATTTTGGTAGTCTGAAAATCAACCGAGCAGCACCATTAAGTATTCTTTGAATTCTGTAAAGTTGATAATCAGGTAGTCCAACAAGAAGTGAATTACAATAATCAATGTGACTTATAACAAAAGTATTAATAAGGGTTTTTATGGAATCTATATTAAGATATTTGGCAATCTGATAAATGTTATAAAGACCGTGATAAGCTTTGGAACAAACTTCCCAATACGAATATTCATAGACATGTGATTGTCCAAATAAACACCCACATTTTTTACACTAACAGATGGTTTTATTTCAGCATCACCAACTTTGATGGATTGGACTCCAGCTTTAGCTAATTGCTGACGAGTGCCAATAAAAAGAAATTCAGTCCTGGAGTCATTGATCAAGAGATTATTCTTGACCATCCAAGACCTTATTTCAGCAATAAGAGATTGCACTGCCCCGACTGCCCAGACTGCCTCTTTCTATGAGATAGAGCCGGCAGTGAATGAGCAGTAAAGCTGAGTATCATCAGCATAGCTATGGGCTTGTGGGATATGCTTTGACACAATACTGAAGAGCTGAGAGACTTGCATTGGAAGGTATGTTTTTTCCATCACAAATATGTACCCCTCCCTTGCTGTTGCCACCCATAAAAAAAGATAGGATACAATTGGTGTAGGAATTGCATTAAATGGTGGAAAGTGTTGACGGATGTCACAATGTCATATCATTTGCTCTACTGTGAATCATCATATTCAAATATTGCAGCTGTTCCTCTGATAACTTTGACTAGTCAAGCATATTGACATCTGACATGTCTTGTTTATTATATAATTTATTCCACACCAAAAGCAAGAAACGGAAGGAAGTTAGTCAGTTAGTAAAAGGCCAGTTGCTTAGGAAATACTTTAAGTAGGATTAAGGATATATATATATATATTATATATATATATATATATATATATATATATATATATATATATATATATATATCTATCTATATATATATATATATATATATATATATATATATATATATATATATATATATATATATATATATATATATATGTATATATATATATATATATATATATATATACATATATATATATATATATATATATATATATATATATATATATATATATATATATATATATATACACATATATATATATATATGTATATATATATATATATATATATATATATATATATATATATATATATATATATATATATATATATATGTATATATATATATATATATATATATGTATATATATATATATGTGTATATATATATATATATATATATATATATATATATATACATATATATATATATATATATATATATATATATATATATATATATATATATATATATTTATATATATATATATATATATATATATATATATATATATATATATATATAAATATATATATATATATATATATATATATATATATATATATATATATATATATATATATATATATATATATATATATATATATATATATATATATATATATATATATATATATATATATATATATATATATATATATATATATATATATATATATATATATATATATATATATATATATATATATATATATATATATATATATATATATATATATATATATATTGTCACAGATGAGAGGTGGGGATGGGCTGGAGAGTTTGGGTGAGCAAATCTTACCAGCAGCGGTGGCGGGGTGGGAGTGGTTAAGAGGTTTCCGATTTATTCAATTTACTGTATGTTTTATCTAATTTCTTATTATAAGGTTGACGTTGGAACAGACACAAGGAGGAGCAACAGATGTGCACCTGGTTGTGTCCGTTTCAGAAATGGCCACAACGCTACGTCTTCACCAAAGAATCAAACTCTGCACCGTGAAGATGAATTTAAAGTAGTCCAAGATAGCACACTACGGTGGGACAACGTTGGCCGAAGGTTGACATATGTTGGCATTATGTTGGATTGGCATGCTAACATTGGTTTAACGCTGGACCGCATATAACCAACGGTTGGCTAAGCCATCGTTTGGCCTACCGCATCTCTACGAGCACCCAACCAAAAACTCACATTTGAACAACGTTTAAAACAAAGATCCAACGTAAACTGCCACCTTTTGCCAACTTTGGCCCAACCAAATTGTGCTATCAGGCTGTCTGGGAGTCATCTTTCATTTGAGCAAGGAGGAGTACGTTAAATTCAAGGTCAATTGAATGAGTCATGCTTTAGCTTCATATTACGTTTATTTATATGGGAGATACCCCCTTACACACACACACACACTCAACACATCTACCCCCCCCCACACACACATCCACCCACAAACAAATCATGTCCCAAAATGGGTTCATGTTGAAAATGTCTGGTTTTGAAAAGTCAAGATATCAAAAGTCGAAACTTTTTAACTTGATTTCTTAGTGTGTCACTATAACAGTATAAAATCACTGAATCACGCCAATATTTTTGCAGATGTTTAAAAACTTTGATTAAAAGTATGTGCACTTCACCGTATTCAAGCATGAGAATCAGTATGTGAAAGAAGGACAATATAACGAACAAAATGGTGCAAATGATAGGAAAGTCTATTTCTGTTATAATTTGATTGAGGGTATAATAAAATATACTACATCTTTTCGTCAGAATTTGTTGCATTTGAGCCACAATTTTGATGGTAGAATTTTGATAGAAAAAAGTTTTTGTTGTTGTACATTATTGGTTCTTGTAATAATGCACGATTAAAATAAGTTAACGCAGATCGCAAAAGAGCCATTCCACACCGTGGTCCCATTACATATATCTTTATCAAGTAATTCTTGTTCAGGGTGATAGCAAATCTCCTTTTTATCAAGTTTTATAAGGTCAAAGCTATGTGATGGCGTCACAGCAGGCAGGCAGGGAGGGGGAGGAATCACCCCATTTCCCCCTTTTTAAGATTCACATTAGCTAGTTAAGAACGATAGTATTTACTAATACACACTCGAAAAAAAATGTTATAGAGACAAGAAGGTTCGAATACGTAACAAGTTTTTGTTCTAAGTAACTCTTAGAAATGATTCTGAAGAACTTGAGAAGGTTCCAAATACGTGACAAGATACAATCTTTTTTCTAAGAGTGTAGTTTGTTTCTTTTGATGTAGGTTAATGATTGTTTCCACCTGATAGCAAAAGTCATCTCAACCCAGGTTTCAGTTGTACGACGAAATTTGCTACATCGCATCAAAGGTAATTTTTCTGTATCAACAATATTCTAAATGACGCACACACGCTAGGAACAGATCCACAGCCCAACTCAAAATATTCCGTACAACTATGGTTTTTCAACTGAAAAAGCTGAAAATATCCACCATAAAGTTAGCCTGATGTTAAGTCAGGCTGTTACAGCAACGTGCAGACTTAACAATTTCAAACAGCCTTTTAAAATAAAATTTTTTTCCTCTACCACACGCAGCAAGGGTGGCCCATATTCTTGGATTAAAATATTCGTGGCTTTAAAATCGATCCAATTTTTTACTTTTTTTGTTAGCAGGACATATGATTTCTTTTAATTTTACCTAGATTTTGATAACTTCAGAAATACATGTTGGCTTCATTTGATAACACAGCGGTCATTGGGAGCTCAGCATTCTCCGTGTATAGTTCTATGGGTTGGATGCATATGCATAGTCTAGCCATGGAAGTATTAAATTAACCCATGTGCCCGCTCATGTCACATAACGCTTATGTAATCGTTTTAAACAGAACTAAGCAGTTATTTGATTTTGAAATATTCTGACGAAAAATCGCTTTGAGGCAAAGTCATCACCGAATTGCGGGGGTGACACGTCATCACCAAATTTGGGCAATATTTAACCATATATACTCATTTTGTACTGCTTTTAGACTGAATATGTATAACAAATTGTATACTGATGTATCCCGCTATTCACATTTTACAGGATTTCTCCAGGGTGAGTTGCCCCTGATTCCCACTGAATACTCAAGTGGTTATATATATGGTTATAGAATGAAAAATAAATGCTCCTACGTCACACATTTAATTCAAAATAGCATTAAAACTTGATTTCTTGATTTTCGAATAATCTTCTCCTCTGGATCCACCAGGCCATGCGGAATGTTTGCCCTACCTCGTTCTTCCTGGCTCAAAAATACTCCGCAAGTATCATTCCACACCTTGACGCCCTGGATAAAGTTCCAAAATTCACCACTCTTGCATAGTGGGATATCATCGAAAGCACAATGACCGGTCGACCACATACTGATATATTTGCAGGTGGATGATGAAGTCGCCGTTGCTTCTAGTGAAGAACTTTACATCGTCAGAAATGGAAACGTTATGAAGATCAAGAAAATACTCCAGCCAATAATTATCACGTATCCACATGTTGGTTAAATGATCAACGAACATTTTTTTAAATGTTCAAGTTTAAAAATCTAGAAACTTCATCATCGCATCATATTCATCAGTTGATCATCAAACAACTCTTTTGCGTTTGTAGAAAATGGTCATCAACAAGTGTGGGTGTGTGTGGAGGGACAGGGGTGGGGGACAATCAAGTTTCAAATTTAAAAAAAGGTGGGTAGTATTTTGTGCGAAGTTTCTGTTGAGCACGGGCCCATCTAAAATTCCTTTTAAAATTCATCTTCAAACTTCAAATCATCTGTAAGCTTCAAAGTCATCTTTAACTTTTTTAAAAGTCAGTTTATCAATTAACAGATTCCGCAAGATTGAATAATCTGGGAGCTGTAATTTTGACTTGATAGCACTTTTTTTAAAGAAGGTTACACATCAATTACATCAAGCACGTCACGTGTGATGTGCTTGATGTAACCCACACGTGACAGCACATCACGTGTGGGTGTATATTTGTGGGAGAGGGAAGACAATCAAATTTCGAAACAAAATCTATTGACAGTATTGTAAGGCGAAGGTGCTGTTGAACCAGCCTTAATTTAAGTTCATGGTAAAATCACCTTAAAACTTCAACAATTTTGTTTTAATGCCAATAAATTGATCAACGATGAGATTCCATAAGATTACAACAAGTTAGCACTTGACAATGCTTGAATGCTTTTGTACACGTGACCTTCTGACAAAATGAATGTGTTTGCTTAATCTTCAAACTTTTTCCATGCATAGCCTAGCCAAAAGGCACTATGCCGATTCCGACGGTACACCCATCGGGGTATTTCTCTTATCATGCAGTCACATAAACGGCATCTTCCTGCTTTCGATTTTTCACCCATTAGCATCAACGAATACAATATAGGTCATATCATCACGATCTCTATTTCGTTACACTGATTGTCTCCTCATTCCTTTTTAAAATCACCTACAAACTTTTGAATAGGATTACAAAAACTTCAAAAGTTCTTTGATAACCAAGTCATCAATTTTCTGGTATACAGGTGTATGTTAATTAGAACATGATTTAATATGATTATAAAATTAATCGCTTGACAATCTTTGTCCATGTGACTCACGCAACAACATTTTTTTGCAAAATTGTATGTTGTCCATGTATAGTTAAAGTAACTCACGATATATCACTACCCTGAGACTAAATTACCACTACAATAGAGGTCACACCATCACGAACTTGACCTCACATTTTCACTAGCTAGCTCTCTACATTTTCAAATTAGTAGACAATTTAGTCATTTAGGATTGTGTCCACGAATCATTCATTCTGAATAATAGATTAAGTAGCATGGGAGGGTCATACAGCAAGAGACCAATCAGGTGCGAGGATCATTATGACATCACCCTCGCACGTGTCTTTTATCAGTCTGTGCGAAAGCTTCAGGGAAGACTGCACACTTTAAACTGAAGTTTGTGTTAAGAATCAAGCCAGGCGACGAAGCTTGACGCCTCGACTCAAGATGCATTAGGAACTGAAATCTTAGGCATCAAATTGAGTGACTTCCTTAGCAACGAGGAAATCAGAGAATAGTCGAAACTACCTTTAGTGTCTCTACGATCTGCATGTGGCCCATGCGGAACTGGTTGGGTCATGTTTAAGGGCCTTCCTCACAAAGCTTGCCAACCTGGTGTTGTGGTGGACCTAAGAGGCAGGAAATGTCGGCCCTTAAGTGGCACCAGACCACCGAGCGTAGGACGATGCATGGGGTAGTCTATGTAAGTTTGGTAGAACTTTGCATTGACCGTCTCTTTCAATGCGATGAGGCCATTAAATTTAAACAAGGAATTTTTCACGATACTGCAACACTTTGGGTGATCCTCACACTCATTAACCTCTTTGGAAATCAGCATGAACGAGGTACGTGTTCGACTTTGTATTAAAATAAGTAAAGAAACATCTGGACATAAACGAAAATGTAAAGAAGCAAAATCAACACGTTGAGGAAGGAGACGAAGGCGTGCAAATTCAAAATCAAGATGACCGATGATGAGTTCTTCTTTTTAGCCACAAACTGACAAAGTAATTCGCTGAATCTCGTCAACGTGATAAATGGAGTCGCACAAGATTTTCTTTCCTTTCACAACACAAGCCATGTTTAAACCAAAGTCTTGACTAAATCAATCAAAGAAAAAGAAGGTAAAAAGACAGAAAGATACAATTTTAGTACACACTGATAACTTTTGTTTTCCATAGCGCGATTCACTGGTAATAGCCGACAGCTCACGGAATAACAGCATCGGACACAATTTACGGAATCGGTAGCAAAATTGCAGACAAACTCACCGAATTCAGTGCTCGTTGCAAACTATGGAGTTTGAAGCGTGCGTGAGCAAGTTTTGTTGAAAACATAATAAATGTTTGAGTAAGACTTGCGATAATTTGATCGTCGTTGTTTACCAAACGTTTGTTTGACGTGTATATGTTATTGGACTGCGCATATTCTGTCATGGTGGGAGTACTGTTTTATACCCTAACTGCTTCCCAAACGAATTGAATATCAATTATACCATCAATTTTGTTTTCGTGGTTCAGTCGCGGGCCTATCTGCCTATCATGAGAGATTCGTATTCCCCAAAAGGTTTCTGGTGATGTACTTCGCATTGGCGAGTGAAGCATCGTGTAGTTTATATCCATGACTTTGAACATTTCGCAGGTCACCCAGTCCCGTTCAGTTCTTTTTTTTGTGTGTGGTATACTTATGTCGTTCTTTGACACTAGACACCGCAGAGATCCTAACGAAATAGCTTTCCTTGACATCGGAACGTGAGTACCTGAGTAGAAGCATAGTTTGATTGATTAGTCTTTCAGAGACTCTTACATCTGTGGTGTTCTGAGCCTGTATGTATGCTTTCTGGATGACCGATGGGGGTGTTTGCACTAATTGTATTGGACCTGTTCTCCATTACGGCTAGAGATATTCCTGCAGCACCTCTAGACGGCTGATCGTTCTTTCCTTAATATTCAATAATTCTCTTGTGCAATAAACTGAAGGTATTAAGAGTTTCCCGCGGTATTTTCCATAGCCTGGATGTTTGATCTTTTTCTAGACAGTACGAAGGTACCCATGACAAAGACAACAACAGGATTCGACGATGGTTTTCGTCCCACTTGTCTACTTGTATGTTTTTCTCTCATATTGCCCAGAATGGAAAATTGTCGACTGTTTCGGTATTTCGGCAGACCCCACTCTTCCCCGGCACGTAGGTCCCTAGCTATCCCACTGGACTGTCCCATGTGTACGCAACATTGTCCAGCTCTTTCCGAAAGAATAAATACATGTACATTATGTCCGAAAGCTCGTGTGACCGCATACAAAGAGCCATGCAAGGGGTCTTTTCTCTCTCACGTGGAAATCGACACTGTATTGTATTGTTATTATTGCACTCTTTTTAGGCATACGCCAAGGGAAACACCCGTAAGTCCTATAATTGTTTTCAGGGCGAGCATGTGGGATGCCAGCTGTTACGTTACTAAAGGAATTGGCGAACAAAAGCGACTATTGACACCTGTGCTCCACAGTAGATGCTCTTCTCACTCCCTATACTGCCCGTCCCCCATCGGACATAATAAAGGAATCTATTCAGAGATTTTGTAAGGACGGCCTTGATTTGTTGGGATATTAAGAGTTTTGCATGAATACAATTTCGTTTACCACCCAATTAACAGATGTTGGTATTCCTATTAATTATCCGGCCACATATACACAATGGTGTTTAAAAGGTGTGTACCATTGTACTACTCATTTTGCACTCTCATTTTGATCCTGTGTCTCCAGTCTCCAAAACATTTTTTTCGAAGATTGAAAAAGAAAGCAGTTATTTTGGATTTACTGTCTTTTGATGATTACCTTTAAATTCATGATCAAACATGCGCCTTTAAGGCGACTTTCATGCTGCACTAATTTATAATAGGCTACCATCAAGGGCGAAAATACCAGGTGTGTGTGGTGTTACCCCCTCCTCCTCCCTCCTCTCTCTCTTTCCCCCCAGTTTTTGGTGCTCTTCGGTAAAATTACGATATTCGTCTGTTAAATAGCGAAGTTTTGGAGTACATTTATTTCGGTCGGTAAATTTTCTGTCATAGTGCCTCTGTCGGTACTGGTTGGTACAATTGTGTTCTTTGTTGGTAAATTTCGAATTTCTGAGCAGTAACCGGTGATTCCGTCTCAAAAAAGTTTGCAGGTCTTTCACAATTCCATTTTCCGTTCCTATGTCCGCACGTACGCGTCACGGGTACCCTCCTTCATTCAACACAGCTTTCATAACGTATCCCGCAATAAAGTGTGGATCACTGCTTGTATGGTGAGCTTGCAGCCATGCCATCTTGCGCGACAAA
>JAIGNY010001016.1:1632500-1795000 GCA_020152595.1 Chiridota heheva
TAATGATAATGATAATAATAATAATAATAATAATAATAATAATAATAATAATAATAATAATAATAATAATAATAATAATAATAATAATAATAATAATAATAATAAGATAATGATAATGATAATAATAATAATAATAATAATAATAATAATAATAATAATAATAATAATAATAATGATAATGATAATGATAATGATAATAATAATAATAATAATAATAATAATAATAATAATAATAATAATAATATTAATAATAATAATAATAATAACAATAACAATAACAATAAAAATAATAATAATAATAATAATAATAATAATAATGATAATAATAATATTAGTAATTCAAAAAATATTAATACGTACGTATTATTATCACGTACGTACGTGATATTATTACGTACGTATTATTATTACTATAGTACGTGCGTATTATTATCACGTATGGACGTGATATTACTATTACGTACGTACGTATTATTATCACGTACGTACGTACGTGATATTATAACGTACGTATGTGATACTTCATTGCGTACGTACAAGATATCATTACGTACGTACGTATTATTATCACGTACGTACGTAATACAATTATTTTTTACCATGTCTTCTCTAGAGCTTCGTAGAATGGGGATATTTCTGAGTAAGACCAATCTTTTTGAATGATAAAAATAGTACATTTTATCTCTGCGTTGTGACTGATCAAAGATAAAGAAATTGTTGATGCATACTTAAGTTATGATGTATGAACGACACTGCGGGAAGAGGATCTTTCAAAACATCATCGTAGATGATTTAAAAAAGAAACATGTATTAACTCAAGAAACAGAGAATTCTACCCGTTCATACATCACATTTTTAAAGAAACGTGCTGAACTTAGATTCCAAAGCTGTAAAATGGCAAATCTTAACGGATAGTTATAAAATATTTGCTATTTTTCACGACAATTGATGAATCATAAATTCCGTAACAACTGTTGTCTCTCCCCGTTCATTTATCTGTAGTGCAGTAGTGTGAATCCTTCTTCGCCAATGTTTCTATACTGATACTGTTACGTCGTATATATTGTATAAGACTAGACAAAAACAAGCTCAACATGAAATGTTGTACCGTGGTTCGCTCATTTAGTTGTATTTAGAAATAATCTCCATCCCTTTTTTGTTGAAGAGGCAATATGAAGAGAAGCTTATTTTCAATATTAATAAAGACAGAACGCACCCGACAATTTAATTGAAATAACATCCAGGGCTAGTATATGGCTTTTTGGAAGTCATATTGGAAGAATTAACACTAATTTGGAGACATGTTGGAGACTTGATTCGCAGTAAAATATCTGATTTTGATTAATTATGGCCTTTGACACTGTTTGATGGAGAATAAGAAGAAATTTTACAAGCAAATTAAGTTTGCGATGATATATGGACCACGTGATATTTTGTATGTTGTTTTCATTACAATTTTTGCTTTTCAGTACATTTTGCCCCTGCCAAAAATGCCGCTGGACTCGCCAGTACCCGATCGCTTTTAAAAATTTAATTTTCTTGACTTGATTAAAGTTTTGCATTTCTTAAGATTAATTTGGCTTTTTTACTTAAACTGATTTGGCTTTGTGCGCTTGGGGCGATCTACCAACCCTGATACCGATTCAGACCATGGTCTAACAAACATGATCCTTCGTATAACCAACAAAAGCGAATTGAAAACAATTTATTGTAATGTTCAAACATATACCGCAGTTAGCAACATCGCACCACTGTTTTCACTGACCGTAAAACTACATGATTGTTTTATTCATACGATGGATAGTCATGAAAGTAATGAATTTGTATGAAATGTAATTGATTTATCTATAAAAAAAAAGCAAAACTGTGAATCAAGTCAAAAAATTCCAAACTCGACAAGAAATCGGTTACTGGCGGGTCCACGGGCTGATTTGGCTTTGTGCACTTGGAACGATCTACCAATCCTGATACCATGGTCTTATTAAACAGATAAACATGACCCATCGTATAACCAACACAATCGAGTTAAAATCAATTCATTATGATATTCAAACATATGGCTCAGTTAGCAACATGACTGCTTTCATTCACCGTAAATCTACATGATTACTTTATTTATAGAATAGATAGTCATGAGACTAGTTCATGTGTATGAAATGTAATAACAAGCACAATGCAAACACTTGAAATAAACTTGAAATAAGCAGCTGTTTCACATTATATGGCTCATACCCGTACAATAAAAAACAGCTAGATCATTTTCAGAAAAGAACAATCGCTAAGTTTGTAAAAATTGCCAGCATGTGCAAAGGCTGAAAGGTGATGCAAGTCATGCACGATTACAGCCAAAAATCTTTCATATAATTTTTTATGTTTCTTTTCTGAGTTTCATATACTAAGGGTTCTCAAATTGGGTTCTATATGTAGATCAAGGTTATAATGATATCCAATTTCCTGTTCACCGTAAACAGCCAAATTTTCCCACTCAAAATGATTGGGAGAAGGACCAAAAAACAGTAAGCTAACAAAAGCAATTTTCCATAGCTGTCCTATTCTGAGGTCACAAAATAATATGTAAATTTTGCTGATTAGGTTTTTAAGTTTAAAAATGCTGTTAAATGAACAATTTGAAAACGATATTTGAATGGCTTTTACAATATTTTAATAGGTTTTAGAGTATTTAAATGGCTTTTAGAATATTTGAATGGCTTTTAAAATATTGAAAAGGCTTTTAGAATACTTTAAATGGCTTTTAGATATTTGAATGGCTTTTAGAATATTTGATTGGCATTTATAATATTTGAATGGCTCTTAGAATATTTGAACGGCCTTTAGAATAATTGAATGCTTTTAAAATATTTGGATGACTTTTAGAATATATGGATGGCTTTTAGAATATTGGAATGGCTTTTAGAACATTTGAATGGCTTTTAGAATATATGGATGGCTTTTAGAATATTTGCAAGGCTTTTAGAATACTTGGAAAGCTTTTAGAATATTGGAATTGCTTTTAGAATATTAGAATGGCTTTTAGAGTATTTCAAAGTCTATTTGAATATTTGGATAACTTTGAGAATATTTGGATGGCTTTTAGAATATTTGAATGGCTTTTAGAATATTTGAATGGCTTTTAGATTATTTAAATGGCTTTTAGAATATTTGAATAGCTTTTAGAATATTTGGATGACTTTTAAAATATTTGGATGGCTTTTAGAATATTTGAAAGGCTTTTAGAATATTTGAATGGCTTTTAGAATATTTGGATGGCTTTTAGAATATTCGATGAATTTTTGAATAATTGAATAGCTTTTAGAATATTTGAAAGGCTTTTAGAATACGTGAATAGCTTTTAGAATATTTGGATGACTTTTGAAATATTTGTATAACTTTTAGAATATTTGAATTTCTTTTAGAATATTTGAATGGCTTTTAGAATATATGGATGGCTTTTAGGATATTTGAAAGGCTTTTAGAATATTTGGATGGCTTTAGAATATGTAAATGACTTTTAGAATATTGGAATGGCTTTTAGAATATTGGAATGGCATTTAGAATATTGGAATTGCTTTCAGAATATTTGAATGGCTTTTAGAATATTTGAATGGCTTTTAGAGTATTCAAATGGCTTTTAGAATATTGGAATGACTTCTAGAATATTTGGATGGCCCATAGAATATTTGGATGGCTTTAAGAATATTTGAATGGCTTTTAGAATATTTGGATGGATTTTTAAATATTTGGATGGCTTTTAGAATATTGGATGACTTTTAGAATATTTGAATGGCTTTTAGAATATCTGGATGGCTTTTAGAATATTGGAATGACTTCTAGAATATTTGGATGGCTTTTAGAATATTAGAATGACTTCTAGAATATTTGGATGGCTTATAGAATATTTGGATGGCTTTTAGAATATTTGAATGGTTTTTAGAGTATTCAAATGGCTTTTGAAATATTTTGATGGCTTTAGATATGGTTTTTTAGAATATTTGGATGTCTTTAGAATATTTAGAAAGCTTTTAGAATATTGGAATGACTTCTAGAATATTTGGATGGCCCATAGAATATTTGGATGGCTTTTAGAGTATTTGAATGGCTTTTAGAATAATTTAATGGCTTTTAGAATATTGAAAAGGCTTTTGAAATATTTGGATGGCTTTTAGAATATTAGATTGCATTTAGAATATTTGAATGGCTTTTAGAATATTTGAATAGCTTTTAGAATATTTAAATGGCTTTTAGAATATTTGAATAGCTTTTAGAATATTGGAATGGCTTTTAGAATATTTGATTGGCATTTAGAATATTTGAATGGCTTTTAGAATATTGGAATGGCATTTATATTGAATTGCTTTCAGAATATTTGAATGGCTTTTAGAATATTTGGATAGATTTTAAAATATTTGGATGGCTTTTAGAATATTGGATGACTTTTAGAATATTTGAATGGCTTTTAGAGTATTCGAATGGCTTTTAGAATATTGGAATGACTTCTAGAATATTTGGATGGCCCATAGAATATTTGGATGGCTTTAAGAATATTTGGATGGCTTTTAGAATATTGGAATGACTTCTAGAATATTTGAATGGCTTTTAGAATATTGGAATGACTTCTAGAATATTTGAATGGCTTATAGAATATTTGAATAGCTTTTAGAATATTTGAATGGCTTTTAGAGTATTCGAATGGCTTTTGGAACATTGGAATGACTTTTAGAATATTTGAAGGGTTTTTAGAATATTTGGATGGCTTTAAGAATATTGGATGGCTTTTAGAATATTTGAATGGCTTTTAGAATATTGGATTGGCTTTTATAATATCAGGATGGCTTTTAGAATATTCAGATGGCTTTTAGAATATTGGATGGCTTTTAGAATATTTAAATGGCTTTTAGAATAATTGGATAGATTTTAAAATATTTGGATGGCTTTTTAGAATATTGGATGACTGTTAGAATATTTTAATCGCTTTAAGAATATTTGAATGGCTTTTAGAATATTGGAATGACTTCTAGAATATTTGGATGGCCCATAGAATATTTGGATGGCTTTAAGAATATTTGAATGGCTTTTAGAATATTTAAATAGCTTTTAGAATATTTGAATAGCTTTTAGAATAATTGAATGGCTTTTAGAATATTGAAATGGCTTTTAAAATATTTGGATGGCTTTTAGAATATTAAATTGCATTTAGAATATTTGAATGGCTTTTAAAATATTTGAAAGGCTTTTAGAATATTTGAATGGCTTTTAGAATATTTGGATGGCTTTTAGAATATTTAAATGACTTTTAGAATATTGGATGGTTTGTATAATATTCAAATGGCTTTAAGAATATTTGAAAGGCTTTCAGATTATTTGAATGGCTTTTAGAATATTTAAATGGCTTTTGGAACATTGGAATGACTTCCAGAATATTTGAATGGTTTTTAGAATATTTGGATGGCTTTAAGAATATTGGGTGGCTTTTAGAATTTTTGAATGGCTTTTAGAATATTGATTGGCTTTTAGAATATCAAGATGGCTCTTAGAATATTTAGATGGCTTTTATGATATTGATGGCTTTCAGAATATTTGAATGGCTTTTAAAATAATTGAATAGTTTTTAGAATATTTGAATGACTTTTAAAATATTTAGATGGCTTTTGAATATTAGAATTTTGTTTAGAATATTTGAATGGCTTTCAAAATACATGGATGGCTTTTAGGATATTTGGATGGGTTTTAGAATACTTGGATGGCTTTTAGCATATTTGAATGGCTTTTAGAATATTTGAATGGGTTTTATAATATTTGAATGGCTTTTAGAATATTTGAATGGCTTTTAGAATGTTTGAATAGCTTTTAGAATATTTGAATGGCTTTTAGAATATTGATATGGCTTTCAGAATATTTGGATAACTTTTAGAATATTTGAAAGGCTTTTAGAATATTTGAATTTTTTTAGAATATTTGAATGGCTTTTAGAATATTTGATTAGCTTTTAGAATATTTGAATGGCTTTTAGGATATTTGAATAGAACTTGCTTTCAGAATATTTCAATGGCTTTTAAAATATTTGAATGGCTTTTAGGATTTTTGAATGGCTTTTAGAATATTGGAATGGCTTTTAGAATATTTGAAAGGCTAGAATATTTGAATTTATTTTAGAATATTTGAATGGCTTTTAGAATATTTGATTAGCTTTTAGAATATTTGGATGGCTTTTAGAATATTGGAATGACTTCTAGAATATTTGGATGGCTTATAGAATAGTTGGATGGCTTTCAGAATATTTGAATGGCTTTTAAAATATTTGAATGGCTTTTAGAATATTTAACTTGCTTTCAGAATATTTCAATGGCTTTTAGAATATTTGAATGGCTTTTAGGATATTTGAATGGCTTTTAGAATATTGGAATTGCTTTTAGAATATTTGAATGGCTTTAGAATATTTGAAAGTCTTTTAGAATATTTCAATGGCTTTTAGAATATTTGAATGGCTTTTAGAATATTTGATTGGCTTTTAGAATATTTGAATGGCTTTTAGAATATTTGAATGGCTTCTAAAATATTTGGATGGCTTTTAGAATATTGGAATGACTTCTAGAATATTTGGATGGCTTATAGAATATTTGGATGGTTTTAGAATATTTGAATTGCTTTGAAAAGTGAGGTCGTTAATTTTTGCAAATTCATTTAGATTTTAACTGATAGAAGTCCCATCACACAGTCTTTTTTACAGAAATTTTCACCCGTCGCGCGCAGGGGAACAAATTTATAAAAGTCAATGGAAAACCATTGTAGACAAGTGACGTCGTTTGTAAAACAACTGCTCAGATAAATACTATAAGTTAATTTCATATTTTTGCCAATTGAACATATTTGATTTCAGATGGTACTTAACTCTTGCTTTAGCAGGTTAGTACTCCCAGTGGCGTAGTGGCAGTGGGCCGGGGCAACTCCCCCCCCCCTCCATCCCCCCAGCGAAGCTTTCTGAGACGGCGCCGAGTACTCAAGGGGGCGTCAAAATCGTCATTTCAGGGACAGCTGATCGTAAACAATGCATGACACACATACTAATCACGTACAAATACGTAATTACGAACGTTTTTCGGGCTGTTCAGATCTTAATTTGTCATTTTAAGTTCAAGCTATGATAAGAATGATTTGGAAATAAATGAAGAACATTCTCATTATGAAGGAGATGTCGTTCTTTTTCAATCTGAACCGCTTTTAGGCGAGAAAGAAGGATATTAGGCGTACAACCCTTACACTGTCCTACTCTACTAAGACTGCGTAGTCGGCATGGAATTCCTATTGTTTTGCAAGTAATATTTTGTTAAACATAACTAAATTGAAGTGTTTGCAACAACTTCTACCTCTTTTTTTGGAGTTGTATTTATCAATGTTCAAGTCTCTGTCGCTTGACTTTAGGCAACAGGCCTACGTTTATTCACGCAATTCCGTTTGCGTTTTAGCACTTGATTTTTGAAAGTTTTTAAAGAAATTGTGAAAATTTTGTTAGTTTATTTTTAAAGTTTTGATACGCTGAAAGGGACGGCTTGGAAAAAAGAAAATACATTAATTACAATTCAATTCTAATTCATCGATGTTTCCTCCTTTGATCATATTCCACACTATATACATAAAATAAATTATTTATGCTTACAAGTGATAAAGTGGTTCAGTTGGTTACGGCATTGTCTTTGAACGAGAAATATTTTATTTATTTTTTCTTCTTCTGTTTTTCTCATTTGAATTTGTATTACTCGCGAAACAGTACAAATTTCATGTCAGAGAGAGCGATGAGGTTTAGCTACTGTTTAAATCGAACAGAACAGGAGTATAACAATCTGGCGTGAGCTGAATATGACACTGTACCTGGTATGCCCCGAAAACTTGGTTCAAAGTGCACAAAACACGTACAAAATCATCTCGTTTTGTTGCCCTTTGCCATTAAAAACCAATTTTGATTTGAGAATTTATATTACTAAATCCTCCAACTACACAAAGCTGCGGGATTTTGATTAAAATATACTTGAAAAACATTCACATAAAAAAAAAAAAAATAAAAATGATAATTGACACTAGTCGCGAAACTTCATTGGCGTACACACACAAAAAGTGTTGATTGGTTTTTTGCGTCAAGGAGTAAATTTCCTACAATTTTGGCTATGAAATTCTTTTGGTGATTTTGAAAAAGTCAATTTTGGCCTAATCTTTGAGCATCGGCCGATACGTTTGATCGGACTAGGGGTAGGTCTTGATCTTATTTTTTCCAATTATATATCGGTAAACATAAGAGTTAGGCTGTTCTGTGTTTGCTTTGATGAGTATTTCTCCATGAAATTTCAATCATTTGAGTTAATTTGACTTATAAAGGGTGAAATTATGTTCGATGTTGCGCCGTACATTGCATTTGAATTTCGAGCCAAATTTCAAATTGTATGACGTCATCAATTTTAAAGTTTTTAGGTCAAACGAGGTCAGATTTCCGACTGAAAATGTGTCAGCGATGCATCATTTACTTACAACAGTCTCTGAAGTGACGTCATTGCGTATGAAGCCCGATTCTGATTTTGTTTTCGTCAAGGTAACGAAAATCTCATTCTTCTTTTACCATCTTCTTGCAAACCGTGGGGTGTAGAGCAAAAAAAATCATAGTTATGCAAATTAAATATTCAAAATAACATATTTATTATTAGTTCCGACTTCATGGTAGGACCACTGCAATTAGCAATGTACTATATACTTTATTTTGCACATTTTCCCTTCCATATAGAGAGATTTCATTACGTAAATTCAAGTTCAACTGGACTCCCTTTTGAAGGACAGCGACGTCGCTGCGTTTCACGCGTTATTACACAGCTCAGTCACATCACACGTACAACAAACATACTACATGCTAACCTACCAGTACCAGTTCAGCGAATTTTACTAATTGCAGTTTTTGCTCGCTTCCGGTTTTTCTTAAGTAAGTTATGTTTTCACCGAGTATACGAAGAATAACTTTAACGTTAATGCCATAAGAATTGTTCGTTATACTTAGAGAGGGCCTGCCATAGAAAAAAAAAATCGCTGAAAAGTTGCCTATGGGTTTGAATTACCCTCAAATTCAAATATCCAACCTAAAAATCACGAAAAATGATCGTTTACAGAGGAAAAATTGTGTTTGAAATTGCCGGTTTTCATCGACGCCAAAAAAACAAAACAAAAAATCCGTAGTGACGTCACCGCTTGATGATGACGTAGGGTTAGGCACCCATTTGTTTGTTTACAATCTGCTAGTGCTGCGTTTCCGCATTATAGCGTGTGTACAAATAGCTAGTAACAGTGACAGCTCCGAAGAAAATTCTGAACTTGAATGATCTTATTCAAGCTCAGAATTGGAAGAAAACCCAAAGCAAAAGCAGTGAAAGTCGTAGTGAAGGAAGTGAATTTATTGAAGAAGTTCCATCTCTTCTGTGGTTGCCACAAGCACATTTCCCCTGGATTCTGCCATTTGTTTTTCATATGCTTCTGTGATTTCTTCCACCATTTAAGTTCAAAGAAAGAAAAGAAAAAATCTTTAATATAACCTCAGATATTAGCATCTGACCGAGTATATAGCAAAAATACAGCATAGGCCGTTGAACTCATATCGCAAGTAGTGCATATTGAGTGGGGTGCTCTCCACACCTGTTACTGACATAAAAATATGGGAAACAAACAAAATATGGCCATTGGCTGTACCACTTGCAAGCGTGTGCCAACATCGACCAAGTTACAATCAACCGTAAACATGTACTGATGGAACAGGCGTTGTAACTTGTCCCCTTCTGGCTATGACAGTGCCAATGACTTTAAGCTGCAAACAAGTACAATTCTGTTCTTCTTTCTTTTTTTCTTCTTTTTTTTTCTTTTTTTTTTTGGGGGGATAGTTATTGTTGATCATATCCTATGGGCTCGAGGCTTAATATTGAGGTAGATTTCGGACGAAATTTTACCCAATTGCAAACAACAATATCACCAGAAAATTTGATACCTGCGAGTTACGACATAGAACCATAAGTTAATTTCAGCATAACTTAAAGTGTTAATTTGATTAGAATCATGAAAAAAGTTGCCGAAACGCCGTTCCCAGTTTGGTGCGGCAAACGGTGACCCAACGGCGAGTTAAAAGTCTTTACTGCATGTGTACATTGCAGTTGACTAGTGTAAGGCCGGCAAGGTGTAGACTTAATGGAGGGGGAGGGGGAATTTGCGAAAAGATTAGAACACAAATGGAGGGGGGAGGGGATTAATACATGTACATCCATGGACTTTAAGATTTCTTCCTTGTTGTATCAACTTATATGTAGTTAAAATTTAATCAAATTGGACCAAAAATATTATGAAATATGACATGAAATGGAAGGTCTAGAGTTCAAGTAGGGGGCCTATATTCTTAAAACAAATTAACAACTTAAAGTTAGGTAACCTACAAAACTAACCTTTTTCCTTGCACGATACTCCAAAGAAAGCCTTGCCTTCTTTGCTGGCCTTGTTGAGCTGACAGTACTACTTGTACTAGGCATAGTTGTACTTGAACTTGTAGTTGTTGTAGGCCTAAGGCTACTGCAACTTGAAACGGTAGCACTATCACTAGTAGTAGTAATAGTAGTGGTTGGACCAGGCCCAACGCTGGTGTTCTCATCCGGCCTAGTGTTATCTGTAACTAGTGTAGGTTCACCCATCATTTCTGAGGTGGCATCGTCACTTTTCCCTTTCTTTGTAGTTGGTACCGATCCAGGTAACAAAAATGATTTTGTGCTCAGATCAAACGACATTTGTAAACGCTGGTCTAAGGCAAACATTCTTCTGCAAAATGGTCTCCGCACATAACACTCGACTGTGTAACGTCGTTAGGACTAAAGTCCTTCCGATTAGTTTGCACAAATCTAATCCACAAACGTCGTTGTTTAGCGTCTTGTGGAAATCTGTGCACCGAAACACCTTTTACATCTTTATTGCTGCATCCACCTACGACACAACGAAACGGCAATTTCTTGATTTTTCTTGGAAAAGCTAGCGTATCACTATCACAGTATCAACAGTATTGTACAATCAGAATCTCTGTGTCAGTACAGTTTACACACTAACTCAAAACAATCAGCGAGTAATAATATTTGGCCACAGTCTATTTACGTAGTTGCAAATGGGTGCCTAACCATACGTCATCATCAAGCGGTGACGTCACTACGGATTTTTTTTTTTTTGCGTCGATGAAAACGGCAATTTCAAACACATTTTTTCCTCTGTAAACAATCATTTTTCGTGATTTTTAAGTTGGATATTTGAATTTGAGGGTAATAAAAACCCATAGGCAACTTTTCAGCGATTTTTTTTCCATGGCAGGCACTCTTTAAACAAAACCTCTAACCTGATATGAAGTGCTCGCTGCAAATCATAGTGTGTAAGGCCTGGTATTCCCTGTAGTACCGTCGGACTGATGCCAGCCGTGTTAGTATGGGTGCTGTTGGTGATGGCTGGCCTTCCGAGGAGACTACAAAATCTTATACCATCAATTAATCTTATATTGTTTTAAGTGAAGTGTTAAAAGTATAGGAAATTCTCAGTTTTAAGATCTTTATGAAAACGGAACCATTTACCCTTATTTTCAGCCACAATGATTAGAATCGATGTTTGAAGCCTATCTATGTCTTTAAAAACTGTTTTAAAGGTGATTTTAGTTACTTTTATCGAAGTATTTTGGACTACTTTTCTTTCCGTAAAAATCGTCTGATGATCTCTCCAGAGTACGGCCAAAGTTCAAAACACTGCCATTGGGGCTATACAATTTTAGCGGGGGTAATATATTCTAGATTATTTGAGGACAAAATTAAGATAATGCTTATAAAGTACAAGTATATAATCTAAACGTTTTTTGATCTTTTATTTATTTGTTTTCGCACACATTTCTTTTTACCAAAATTTAATAAAATTATATGAACTATGAACAAAAAATTGTTGCCAGCGAAAAATCTACCTGCAGTTTAGTGTAAGATCCTAAAACTTATTTGCGGATGTTGATTGAATAATCACGAACGAGGCAGTGACTAAGAAAATGGCGACCAACATATGAATCTCGGAGAAGTTTATCCTGTCGTGATGCTAAATAGGTGAAAATTTAGGAAAAGTTTTTTTGGAAAAGTGTATCATTTAGATTAATTGATATAAGAATATTTAAAAAATAAGTTATTTTTTAATTATCAATTTTCTACAACGTGTGAATTTAAAAAAACATAGGAACTGCACCTAATCTATAACAACCCTCGTACGGCAATCCCAATGTCAACCCGTACTGAGCGATGTGTATGTCCTACCGTACTTACAAGCCATTGCGTCATACAGCAGAAACGTACTTCGAACGTCGATCAGGATCAGATGGAAACCGCGAAGGTGTATTTGTATTCCACCACACACATTTATTAGTGCAACCAACGGCGCAGCAAGATTCCGGCATAATTATTTTACAAAAATAATTTTTATATAACAACATGCAAACGTATAAAAGTCTAATTAAGTGTACAGCCTGACAGCAGACGACAGTGGTTTCGTCCGACAAAATGGCGATGTAAACAAAGTCATGTGACCTCGTGACGTCGGCTGAAACATCCTCATTCAGCCTATTGTAACACGGTATGGGGAAGCAAATATAAATCCAGTATTATTCTATTTCTATTCAAACAACAAAATGTTATATATCATAAAACGTATAATATGTAAAGCAAATACTAAGACCACACATCCTAACTTTTTTTATAATCCTGAAGGTTTGATGTTGAACCAAGTAATAGAAAATAAAAGTGCAATATGTATGTAATATATAAAGTGTTTTATAGGCCTATGTTACTACCAGGGAATCTTTAGACGCATATCTTACTATCATTAAATTATTAGTTCAGTGTTTTACTTATATGAAAGAGGACTTCAAAAGAAAAACAAATGGTGCAGAAAGCGTTCAAAAATCTTATTCCGTTAAGGAGCCTGATATTCAAGTTTGAAGCTCTGTCTTATCAGTGTAGAAATGACTGGTGTAGTGAGTCTACTATGGAAGGGTTGGCGCCTTCATCCTCATATTCTTAATAATTACTGATGTATTTGAAAAAAGTTTTTTAATTTTTTCACTATTCAAATTAAGTTTTCCTCAAACTTTCTTTAGGTGGTATATCATAAATATTTTTCCTAGACCTTCCTTTACTACTTTTTTTTATAACATATCCATGGTTTTTAAGCCACAAAATTGCAGGACAAAATATGATAGAATACACAAAGACTTTGAGGAATCTGAGGCTATGACATCACAACTAGTCTGATTTTAGTCGTTTCTACACAAATGATGCCAAACTTTAAACTTCACTCATGAAAATTACCACACTATTTGCTCTTGCTAAATTTTGTAAGAGGACATGATGCAACCTCTTGCTCATATTCCACTGCTCCCATGCACATAATTTTGACGAAGGAATGAATAAATATTTAGATCAAAAAGTGCAAGAGGGCTCGATATTCAAGAGACTCACAAATATTCAGCAAAACTACAAAACTTCGCTTCCACCAATATTTATGTAGAAGTGGTTATCTGACATTCATAAGCAACAACATTTTATCATTTTGGGAGGCAAAACAGGTCAGTAAATATGCACCACAACGACGTCTTCACTATATGAGTCGTGCCCATGCACCGTTAAATGAAATTGGCATAATTTACCATACTAAGCAGCTAAGATAACAGCCAGATAATTCAGGTTTTAAGCGATTTTGGTGAAACTTCTTTTGTTATTTTCATTGCTTGCAGCATATTTTCATCAATTTGAGCATTATTGAATTTGTTCAGTCGTTTTATGTAAAAGAAGACTGTAACACGTGATGAGGAAGCTACTTTAATATATAATTCCATTAAAGAGATTTTCCAGTTTAAAGTTCTGTTTTATTTGTGTAGAAACTTCAATCAGACTATAGTTGTGACATCACATGTTTTCACCATATTCCTCTAAGTCTTTATTACTTCCACCAACAAGGTTGGACAGAGGTTATGTCCTCGCCTGCGTTTACTTATCTGCTTGTTTGTTTGTTTGCACTTTTAGGAACATGCTAGGAAAAGCACTTGTCAGTCACATTTGACTTATTCAGTGTGGACCCAATGAATGTTGCAAGTATGGAAAGTGGATAAACATCCTGTTCTTGGACCTGACCCCTGCTCATCACGAGAAATGTTCAGAGAACCAGACAGGTAGTGAAACTCCTACCCACCGGGACGGACGGCTTTATGACCCCTCCGAAGGACGGTGAGCGCCATTCAACCATTGGCCGCTTTTCCCAAAGGTCGGGTAGGGGAGAAGGTGTAATGCAGAAGACAAACTTCATGCGCTGGATGTCAGCGTATACTGTTCTGCATATCTGTGGGAAAATCGCTGGTTAAATCGCTGTTGGTTTTTGTGTTTGTTTGTGAACATATATCAAAATTGGATTTTGATTAAGCTAGGTGTGTAAGTTTTTATTGCTTATGGAAGAAGTGACTTAAATTGGGACATATTGATTTAGGCGGGATATGTAGGCGGGAAAATGACTTAAGAATTAGTTGAAAGGTCACGCAAATCCATCTTATATTAAAAAGACTTTAAAATAAACAAAATAGTGAAAAAGCATTCAAATATCTTATTCCGTTAAGGAGATATCTACGTTTAAAATTGTGTGTCATTTGTGTAGAAACGACTGAAGTGAGACTGAGTTGTGATGTTATAGCTACAGATTCCTCAAATCTTTATGAATTCTATCATATTTTCCCTACAATTTTGTGGCTTAAAAACCGTGGGGTATGTCAAAAAAGAAAACTAAATTTAAGAAGGATATCTAAAATATACCACCTGAAGAAAGTTCGAAGGAAAAAATATAAATAGTGAAGAATTTAAATCAAATTTCTTTAAAATACATTAACAATTGTTAAGAATGTGAGGATGAAGACGCCAACTTTTTATAGTAGACTTACAACATCAGTCAGTTCTACAAAGATAAGACAGAGCTTTAAACTTGAATATCTCCGTAACGGAATACGATCTTTAAACGCTTTCTTTGCCATTTTGTTTATATTGAAGTCCTCTTTCATATAAGATGAAAATACTTGACAAATGATATAATTCTTTAAACTTTCCAATAAATTTCATGTCCTAAAAGGAAATCCAAACAATCAATGTATTAATTTAAAGAAAATCAAAACAATCGGTTTCTGGCATGACAGGGAAGTAATGGAACGTGGATATTGCTTGAAAGGAACTCAAACAATGAAGGCGTAACCTTAATCAGTTAATAAAGCAGAACACAATGATAAGACCTCTGACATAATCAGAAGAAGTATTTAAAATACAAATGGGCAACAATATCAAAAGCAAAATTCGTGATAATCTTTTAGGATAAAACCCGGAAGGTGCGGCATTCATAGAGATGATTAGGCATATTGTAATAGACAATGGGGCGAGGATATGCATTATACAAAGGAATACGATTTTAGTTATAGTTATGTTTTCCCTGACATTTTGTGGTCATTAAATATGTCAGGAAAGTAGTAAAAACAGTATGATTTGACTCATCAGTAAATCTGCTGAGGTACCTCTAGTTATTGACGACTCCCTGAAGCACTTTTAAATACAAATTCAGGTAATATAAAAAGCGAATCTAACTTTCTTTGAAAACGTTAAAAATTATTGAGAAAGTAAGGATAACAGTGTCTACTTTCTACATTAAACTTTTAAACTTAAACTTTAATATTTCTTCTAACGGAATAAGATATTCAAGTACCATTTGAAATTATGTTTGTTCAAGTTCTCTTTTATATAGGATTAACTTGATTGATCACTGAATTATTCCTGTAAAATCCATGTTACTTTCTTTAAGACTGTAATAGTATAAATTAATAATTCATTTTCATGCATTTTAAGGATAAGTTCAGTGTTCAAGCAAATTAGCTCATGTGAAAGAGCAACTCAAAAGAAAGAAAGTGGTAACGAATTAAAGCAGTCAAACTTCTTATTCCGTTAAAGGGATATGTAAGTTTAAAGTTATGTATCATTTGTGTAGAAACTACTGAAGTCAGACTAGTTGTGATATCACAGCCTCGATTCCTCTGTCTTATGTATTATAGCATATTTTCTTTGCCTTCTTGTGGCTTAAAACCCATTAGATTTGTTAGGAAAGTAGTAAAACAGAAAGGGTACTTTTAATTTACCACTAGAAAAATGGTTTCTTCAAAATATACTAACAATTGTTAAGAATGTGACGTCACCAACATTCTACAGTAGACTTACTTGTCATTTCTACACAGGTGAGACAGACCTTTAGTTTCTCCTTATCGGAATTAGATGATGAAATAGTTTCTTCATTTTGTTTCCTCTAATTCCTGTTTCATATTATTTGCTTGGTTGGTGCCACGTCACATCCGGGAGACGACGTCATTTTCTGGAGTGAAAACAGTCCTTTGCGCGATACACGTTGGCAAGTCCGTATACGTTTAATGTGTGCGGTACGTATGGCGTGTAAACAAACACACCTGATCGCTTTTCTTTTCACTCCAATGCGGAATGAATGCGCGCGGTTGCTATGCGGAATGATGACCTCAGGTCACATTTCCAACCAAGTAAATATAAACTTGAACTTAATCCTTTCAGCCTTTAACTATTACATAAAAGATTAATCTGTTAGTTTGAACGCCAGCAATTCCACACCTTATACGTGACAAACGATATTTATGCCATTCTCCTGGCTTAATTAGTTTTTAATTTGTTAGGTTTCTATGCATAAAATTACACTATTATTTAACATCATTTCATACAAATGATTGATAATCTGTATTAAAGTGTTAACATTATTAATAGTTTATGATATATTTGTCAAGTTTGCCGACTGCGTGAATTACTTGGAAAACTACAGTTCCCAAAGGGTGCATGCATGAAATTATTTTTTTGAAATTAACAAACAAGCACATATGACTCAACATAGATGTATTAAATCATTCATCCTGACTGCATGAAGGATCGCATCTTGAATGGTATGATGAGTGTTTCATTATTATCTGTTGATAGCTGTAACGCTAATTCTCTTGAAAATCTCTTGAAAATCTAACTTTAACTTTGCGAAGGTTTGTACCCCCTTGAGCAATATGAAACAAAACACTTTGAATTAAGCATATGGAGACTCAGCCTAAGTCTCCTCAACTCCAAATGTTTAAGAGAAACCCTGCTATACCAACCTGGAGAAGGCACATTTGGCAAACTGAAAAAAATAGTCGGAAAATATACAGGGAAACTTCTAACATGAAAATGAAATCTACAGCCCAAAGGAAAGGTATATGCATAAATTATGGCACATTTGTCAACTTTTTGCTGAAGATTTTGTCTAGATTTAAGACGTGCATCTTGGCTAAGCACGGTAAAATACAGTTCTCCGCTGGGCCCTCCTCGGATTCCCTCGGGGTCTTCGGCATATCACAGCGGTAGTTCTTAAGGGACAGCTATAAGAACCGATTATCAGAGGGGAGTTTAGATTTAGATTGTGAAAAATGTTTTCCACCACTTTGAAAATTAAGACCCATTTACCCCAATTCGTGAAGGATAACAACGGTACTGGCCGTCCCTTCCTCCCAAAGTACGATCACGTTATACACTAGTACCATACAATACAACATGCTTTTACATATGATAAACTGACTTTTTCCCATCATGTGTCCAAAATTTTAAGTAAAGTTAAGTTACTATATTGTTTCGAGTTTATCATACATTTTATCTTTTTGTAATTTTAATGTTAGAGTTAATCTTTTTGAATCAGTTATTCTATCGCAGGTTCTTTATGCTGTGCCCGTTTGGTGTCATTTAATTTTACAGAAAGACAAAGACAGAATCAGGAAATTGTTAAAGTATACTTCAACGATTCTTAATTTACATTATCCCATGCTTATTGATTTTTGAAATGACAGGGCGAAATCGGAATTCATTGCAATGGCGACAAAAATCAACAAAGAACAAAACCATCCTTTAAACAATACATTAAAGTCATCTAGCACGTTCAAACAGAAACCTTCGAAACCCTAACATAGTGCCAAAATACAGAATGCAGGTCTACACAATTTCATTCATTTACAGTGCGGCAATTTACTTACAGACAGGAAAGATATAATTACTGTTTTCAACATTTTGTCTTTAATTTTTCTTTATTTCCATCTTTCTTTCTTTCTTTATTTATCGATCAATAGATCGATCTATCCATCCACATCCATCCATCCATGCATGCATCCATCCAGGCATCCATCCATCCATCCAGGCATCCATCCATCCATCCAGGCATCCAGACATCCAGACATCCAGACATCCATCCAGACATTCATCCAGGCATCCATCCATCCAGGCATCCATCCATCCATCCATCCATCCAGGCATCCATCCATCCAGGCATCCATCCATCCATCCATCCATCCAGGCATCCATCCATCCAGACATTCATCCAGGCATCCATCCATCCAGGCATCCATCCATCCATCCATCCAGGCATCCATCCATCCATCCATCCATCCATCCATCCAGGCATCCATCCATCCAGGCATCCATCCATCCATCCAGGCATCCATCCAGGACATCCAGACATTCATCCAGGCATCCATCCATCCATCCAGGCATCCATCCAGGCATCCATCCAGGCATCCATCCATCCATCCATCCATCCATCCATCCAGGCATCCATCCATCCATCCATCCAGACATCCATCCATCCATCCATCCAGGCATCCAGGCATCCATCCATCCATCCATCCATCCATCCAGGCATCCATCCATCCATCCATCCAGGCATCCATCCATCCATCCATCCATCCATCCATCCATCCATCTATCGATCCAGGCATCCAGGCATCCATCCATCCATCCATCCATCCATCCATCCATCCAGGCATCCATCCATCCATCCATCCAGGCATCCATCCAGGAATCCATCCAGGCATCCATTCATCCATCCATCCATCCAGGCAGGGCTATGTGGAAGTAAACTTTCTTATTTCAGTAATGTTCAGATTAGGTACAAAAGTCTGAAACCTAAATATTCGTTCTTCTTGGCTTGAAGAGATTTATGAATGATGACTTTTCCGTTCCGTTTCAGTTCCTTCCTCTGTCATATATTATTAATAATGATTGCTTAGTGCAGTTATCCTTTATTGAAAATTTCAGTTAGATAAAATCTCGACGAATTACGTCGTTCCTCTGGCTGTCTGGTTCTCATTATACTGTTATAGTAAGATATATGCACTCTTGAACCGCTTCCAGCCAAGTACCATCATGCATATCTCCTTAATTTTGGGGAAAAGTTCCTTAAATTTCAGGAATTTTTTTCATTTCGGAAACTTTTTTTCAAATTCCGGGACAGTTTTCTTTAATTTGGAGGTATTTGTGTCAATTTGGGGGAATTTTTCACAATGTTGGAATTTTTTTACCAAAATGTCTAATAATTGTATGTAATTCACCTTTAATCATATTAATTTTATGTCAAGTTTACCTCTCAAACGGGAAGATACCATGACCCTTGCTGCCCGCTTCACACGCCTCTGATCATCTTAGTCATTGTAGCTCAATGGAGAGACCTCCATAATTTTCTCTACCGACATTCTCAGTATATAAGAACATATATTTTCAATACACTCTTCCGGCACTTCCCTGCTCTTCCCGTAATTTAAATATTATAGTGCAACCAAACAGCTTTTGTGCAACTTTGGAGAAATTACAAACTTGTTTTGTTGCAAATCACGAAAAATATAATAAACAAAAATTTACTGCAAGATGACAAATTGCCAATTGATGATGTTTTTGAAATTAAGCTCGTGAAGTAATTACAATACAATTTTGTGAAGACGATGCAAGGATTCCTCACGTCTTTGGAATTCTGATTGGTTCATTAGCATGTTTAGTTCGGATGACAGATCAGAGCATCCCTTGGGATGCCAAATTTGAGAGGGTAGAATGCATGTCTGATAAGTTTAAATTACATTCATGTGAAACACCCCTACATGCCCACAGGCATCGCGAGCCGTATGAAGTATCATGTAAAAGATGATTCGCCAAGACCGATTGATCAAATTTTACTGACTTATGTATTTGTTATAAACCTACCATTAAAAAGATCAACTTTACGATGCATGCCCATCTTTAAAGGAATATTCCCATGGATTTTAATTTCTTCACATATGACAGTATGATAGAGACATTTTATACAAATAAAGTGGTGGAAAAACTATTTCAATATGACCTTATTCCGTTTAGAAGTTAAAACAATTTAAAGAGTAGAAAAATATTCTTTAAAACACCTCGTACAGTATATGTCCTTCAGCTTGGTGATGTCATCAAGGCTAATCCAGCATAGTTCCTATGTATTTCTTATAATTCTAATAACACTTTTTTTACATTATCGAACAGCATTTTTGGTTCATTACAGAGATAAGGTGGAATATATAATTTACAAGAAAACATTTTGCATCTTTTTCTTGGTGTTCTTCACATTTTCAATGAGAAAAAAATCCAAATCATTTGTAAAGAAATACAAAAGATGTTTTGTTGAAATTGTCTCTATGACATCACAGATGTTGCCAATCAGTCACTTTTGTCCAAATCTAAAAGTACTCTAAAATTTCGTAACTTCTAAACGGAATAAGATATTAACATAGTTCTTTTTTCTCCACCACTTTGTTTCTGAAACATTTTTCTATCATACATGAAAAATTGAAAATCCATTGAAATATTCCTTTAAACTGACTTCTCTATAAAGAAAATTAAGGTAAAAAGGTCCAGGACTAACATAGCATGCACAATTCTTGCAATGCTAAGAAAAGAGAGTTGCTATTTTTGGAACATAAAAATTCCCCAAATAACCACACAATTAACTTAATCTCCCATATTTGAAATCTAAAACCACAAAACTTTATTTTGAGATATGCAGGGATATGTAACTTATCGTAAACCCACTGTCAAGTTTACCAGACCAAAGAGCTCTTTGACCAGACAGGCCTTGTGGAATTTATTTATAGCACAAACGTTTAGTTACCTCGGGCAGTCGGGTACGAGCTCGGGTTGCTATTATATTGGATTTAGCTTTTTTCCATCTAATGAGTATTGAAAGGTCCGGGCCGGAAAAGTTCACTGATTTGGATCTTGGCATAAGAATTCAAGTGTCAATTTTTTTTAAGGAATGTAAATGACATGCTTAGCTTAAGATTTAATTAAGCTATTTGAGATATCAAAAAGATGATCTCGTTTTGGAAAAGAGATCTTTGACCTTAATTGGAAAGATCACCTATGTTAAATCTATTCTTCTTCCTGAATTGAATCATTTTTTCTCATGTCTCCCCCAACCCACCAGACAAAATGATAGATATAATGAATTCGTTATTTCATTTGGAATAGTAAGCCAGAGAGGATTAAGGTCAAGTGGTTGCGAAGATGATTAAAATGTGGCAAAATGGAGTGACACTGAATATGTCATCAAACATATAATTACTTTCTCTATGAAGATTCATTTGATACTTCACTTAATTACATTTATGACTTTCACAAGTTGTTGGGGCTACGGAATTTCTAGGGGGCTAAGTCCCAAAATCCCCTTTAGACACGCCATTGTTTTTGTTCTTATACATGTTATGGTTTCGTATGAAGAAAATGTCTTAAGAAACCAACATAATTTGTGAATAAGGCGGTAAATTACCCACGTTTTTCAGATGATTGGCAATAAGAGAAGCCCATACACCAGTACATGCCAGAATGAAACTGCTACAGCTATTTATTAAGTCGCCCGAAGGCAGGGGACCAACTACTACCACTGTTTCTCCTAGCTCTGACTACGTCACTGTCGTTTATAGATGAGTGGGGCAAATGAAAATTTTCGTCGGGAACATTTGTCTTACACCCCACAAACTTGCACTGATAAATTAGGTTTCCATCCAAAAATGCTGCTTATCTAGAAATTCCCTCATTTTCGGGAAACTTTCTTCAATATTCTGGAGAAAAAATTTCTTTTCGAACAATTTTCTTGAAATTGCCTTCATTTTGTACAATTTCTTCAATTTTCTAGAAATTTTCATCATTTTCAGGCAATGTTTGGGAAAATTACTTATTTCGGACAATTTTCAGAAAAATTCCTTCCTTTGCAGATAATTTACGAGAAATTTACTTCCACTTCTTCTTTAAAAGTCTCTTTTCTCGCCATTCCCCCGTTTAAAAAAAAAAAAAAAAATCCGGCCCACTCCGTACCTGGTGTAGTCATACAGTGTGATATCATACCTGCAGATTCAAGATAATTCTTTATGTATTTCAATTAAATAAATATTTATCTTTTCTGTTATTTATATTGTATGGTAAATGAGCAGATGGGAAAGCATATTCTTGTAAAATGCATGTTATGCCCCATCTCAATAATGACACAAAAATGTTTCCAATAAATTAGAACGAGACAATTATTTATTTCTGCACAAACCTATGATCTAACAACGGGATCATGCGGGAACCCTCTCTCAGAAATAAAATCTCCTGTACCCAGGTCCCTCATAGTTTGGACACTGACATCAGAAGTTACTTAACCTCTATTTTCTGTAGCCATTTGGGGGTCTCACTGTCACCGGGAATTAAGAGAGAGAGAGAGTTGAACACACAATTACAATGACGTGGTCGTCGCCTGCGTATTCGGTTATGATAGTACAAATGCTATCACGAAACGCTTAATACGACCCGGACGAGAACACAGGTACGACGTACGGACAGACATAACATCGACAACCAAGTCAATGTCCACGGCCTTTGATAACCAGTTGTGGTGCACTGGCGTGTCTACCCACCCCGGGATTGAACCCGGGGCCTCGTGGTCTGTAGACAGGTATGATAACCGCTACACCACAGTAGGTAGATAGGCGGGAATTAAGATTGGAAGCTCGCTTTTATAATTTCAGTTGAACGACTTTTACAGCTCAGGCAATCAGGTCATTGTTATTTGAATAGAGGGAATAAATTGCAATAATCATTGTCAAACCGTAGTTTTTTGATTGATGGAATCCTTCGTGCATGAGTTCTATGCCTTTTATTAGATAGTTAATGCATAGGTCACGTGCACGACGTCCAACAGTTAGACGATAAATCGTATTACCGTTATCTCATTCCATGTTATGATCAGATAATAGATATTGGCAAGAAACTGATTGTGCAATCGATTCCCCTTCAAACATTATTCAGAATGTTGAAATCCTTAAATCTGTTTTCTTTGAGATAAAAATGTATTGCATAGAATTAATAAAAAGACACCAGGTAGGCCTACTCCCACTCGAGCCTTCACAGCACAACGTGCCAACGTTGGCCAATGACTGCAGTACACGTTGGCCCAACGTTGGCAAAGGTTTGTCTGAACTTGGTTGCTCGTACGGGCGATGAAGACGCAACCGTGGGGTCAACATGCAAAGCCAACTGTTGGTTACCGTACGTTGGTTGGACGTTAGTATGACACCCCAGCTAGGGGTATGTATACCACACCCCTGTCCCAACATTGTACACCAACGTATGCCAATCTTTGACTGTGTTGTGCCAACGGTGTGTGCTCTCTGGGAAAAGAACACATGCACGCAATTTTATGTAATTCCTCTTTGCGTGTCACGCCACTGTCACATGTAATTTCCTTCCAAAAGAGGCTCATGGTCTCTTCGAAAATTGTATTAGGAAGAATTATAAAACCCTAGTAAAAGTGGCATGTACTCTTTAAAGGTACATGGACAGCTAGCAACAACATGAGCATAAAATGGTTTCAAATGTACGAAAAACTATGTAAAGAACAAAAAGTTCCATCAAAATCGCTTAAAAATGTACCATCTTATAACTTAGATACCTAATTAGCATAAATTGCGCAATATTTTTTTAGTAACTTCATTCAGAATGGGACAACTAGAAAATTGCTCATGTTACCTAATTGTTTTTTATCATTCCTCCAAATATTTGAATGGGAGAAGTTGGCTATAGTGAACATGGAATTGAAAATTATTATAACCTTGACCCAGATTTAACAGAAATAAAGAATTATAGTTGTATTCCTGTTCGTACTGTACAAATCTTTGGCACGTGCTGAAAATTGTACAAAGTTTGATTTGTCATAATTTAAAAGCCTATTGTTATAGTGCCCATTTAAAAACTGCGCTGCTAAGAATGTAATGCTCTTTAACAGGGGCGGATCCAGAGGGCGTGGGGAGTGGGGGAGCGGAAGGGGGAGAAAGGGGGGCGTGGGAGGGGGAGGGGAGGGGGCATGGCCCCTGAGATTTTTTCGATGATACAATTTTTATCATTAGATAGTTCTTAACTTACTATAGGCTAGTTTATACAATTTTATGGCAAAGAAATAGGCTCAAAAAATATTCCAATTCTTCATATCTCGATAAGAATCGTTATTCAGTCAAAATATTGACTGACAATCATAATAATTTTATGCTTCCCTTTTATCCTACTAATAAGAATCAGAAAAAAACATGCCAAGTTTAAAAACGAGATAACGTTGTTGATGTTTATATCATCTAACTCAAACTGTCTAACAAAAATATTTTGTCTCGCTTCCACGAAAAATCGGGGACCTGCTGGGGGAGTGCTAAAATTTGATTCCTTTAGGTTTATTTCATTTTGTATACAATAAGAAGAGGTGACGATAATATCAGAAAATGCAAAGAAGAAATGTCCCGATACGAGGCAAAATCCCATCTTTAAAGTTCAGACTTCAAAAGACGCATTAATACGGACATTATTCAAGCCTACACGTTATTCAAACTTCAAAGTGGTTTGGTTATGTTTTTTCTTCTTCACATTTTGTATGATTTATAGAAGTCACCTTCTTTATTAATTTATACAATGATGCAAAGATGAAAATACCCCATCCCTATGCACCCCCTTCACCCTCCCTCCTTTCTTTCTTTGTGATACTCCCCTCTTAGGTTGCATTATAATAATGACAAAACATTATAATACATTTCTGGTTTGACTTGGTTACTGACATTTCAATCTGGCTGCGCTCCTCGAGAGAGTACTTGCTATATAGGCCTACTTTTTTGACTTTGGGCGTAAAAGGGGGCCCAAAATCTCAGGTGAAATTACCCTAATCTGAAAAATACTCAATTTTCCTTTTTCAGCGGAAAACGTCACGAAAAATTTCAAAGCTTCACATTTTTGGTATGTAAATGACCCCGAATTTGATGCTTTTATCCGTTGCTGGAGACTAATTAGTGGTCACCCGTCCCATTGGTGTAGACCTATTAGAATGGAGGTTGCACCATGACAGATTCTCGTAACCAAAACCAAAAGGTTTAGTGGTTCCGATGCTTTTTCATAAGCTGATTGATTTGCAAAATTTGTATTAGCTGCCATGTAATTGCATATCATAAAATATTTGTGCCATATTTATTCATAAGTCACATCCTCCATGCAGATCAATAAAAATGTTGACAACATTAGCATTTGCACAATAATTAACATCATCAAAGCAAGTATGATGCAAACACGATTGCTCATTTATCCTATTTCAAGAATTTGTCAGCAAACCACACCGGCTCATAAGCATTCATAGCATCACTACCACAACATTAGAACTTACGTACAGACCATGACCCATCTGTGGACTACATATAGCATAAATCTGATATATCGTTTATGGTGTTTACATCATTTAGCACTTTCACGTTAAGCCACACCCAACATGCATATTAATGACACCTGTTGATACGTTTGTACACAAGCAACAAAATTATCATGCCCAATATGACGCAAAACGGACATACAGTTGCTCATTTATCACTTTTTTTAATTCTCACTTTAAGCCCGCCCACTTATTAATATGCATGAAATCACCACCACAAACAGACTATATCTGCAGAGCATGGGCCATCTGTGTACCATATAATACATTACTCCAGTTACTGTTCTTGAAACACCGTGTTTACAAGCTCTTTTCAGCAAAATCATATTAAGCCCCGCCTACTACGCATATGAATGAAATTCAACGTTTCTACATCATGAACATATGTTACACACCAGCTAACATGATAATGGTCCTAAACATGAAACAAAACAGACATGCGGTTGTTAAAATATGAACATTTCAAGATTTTTACATTAAGCCTTACCTACTCATTAATATGCTTAGCATCACCATCAAAAACAATAGGGCACATCTACGGTCCATGGGCTATATGTGTACCACATATGACATGAATCTGAGATATCGCATTTACGAGCTGGTCGTTACATATATACAAACAAACACACACACGCGCGCGCCATCATGACCGCATATGTTCCTGATGCTATCGCATCGGAACCAAAAGTTTGGGTCAAAAATTTTGGACCAAAAGTCTTCAATTTAAAACCACGCACAACTCTTTAATTTTGGACCACATCTCTTCATTATTGGACGCATCCAACTCTCAGGGGCGTGGCTTAAGGGGATATGATGTTACACCGGGCAATTCCAATTTTGACTATTTCGTTGGGCAAAAAATGGCCTAGTATTGAAGAAAAATAATTGAAAATTAATATGGTTATCATTTTTATCTAATTTAACAAAAATACGTTTGAAAATGTTCTGGATAATGTCATAATTGTTTTGTTATCTTCACGGCCGTAAGAGCCTCCCCGAATTTTCCCTAAAAAGGGAGAGAGGGGGGGAGAGGGGGAGAGAGGGGAGAGAGGGGAGAAAGAGAGGGGGAGAAAGAGAGAGGGGGAGAGAGAGAGGGAGAGGGAGAAATAGGGGATAGAGGGGGGAGAGAAGGAGAGAAGGGAGAAGGGGAGACAGGGGAGGTGGTGTCGGAGTGCACGTGATACACAACATGCTCATTTTAAAAGTTTGACATCATTTACACAAGTTTGTAATAAATCATGGAAAACCTTTTTTTTGATAGACAACCCATATTGTTCAAAGAGTGACGATAAACCTAACCATGTACAAACGTAAACAATAAAACGTATTTCCACATTATGCGTTTTCATGATTTTGTGTTTTGTATATGGTGTATTATAGCTATCTTTGACATGAATTTTGACTTGTATATTAAACCTTCTTACTATGCGTTGTGACATACATTTTTTGTCCTTTGAAATATCAATTCTGCGAGAGCTTCCGGGGACTTCGCCCCCTGGACCCCACCAGGGGCCCTTAAGCGGGCCCTTGGACCACACGCCGACAAGTCGAGCGCTTTGATTTTGCTTTTTGTATATGGTGTATTATAGCTCTCTTTGATATGAATTTTGACTTGTATAATACACTATGCGTTGTGACAATACTTTTTTTCTCCCATGAAATGTCAATTCTACGAGAGCTTCCGGGGGCTTCGCCCCCTGGACAATTTTAAATTGTGTACTTGTCATCACTTAAAATTTCCGAACTATATCAGTTTGTGTTGATTTTCAGCTATTTTGGGGCAACAAAAACAAGAAATTTTCAAAGCGGCTTGGTAATCATATATAATGCTTATAACGAGTTGATTTTAACATGACAATTTAAAATTGTCATCTTATCATCACTTAAATTTTTCGAACAGCCATTTTGGGGCATCAAGACAAGAAAATTTCCGAGATTTCAAGGGCTCCTCTTGGATTCCTTTCTTTGATTCGCCCCAGAACCCTACGATTTTTCATTTACATTTTGGAACTTTGTGTTGGTTTAAACCATTTCGGAACATCAAAAACTAGAAATATTTAGACCCTGCTTTTCAATGGGAATATTTCTTGTCCGTTTAGAAATGGCAACCTAGATTTTAACATGAGAATTTAACATTTCTTTTCATCACTCAAATTTTCGAACATTTGTGTTGATTTCTAGCCATTTTGGGGCAACAAAAACAAGAAAATTTTCAGAGCTTCCGGGGGCTTCGTCCCGTGGGCCCCTAGCAGGGTTTCTTTCCTGGACACCACCAGGAACCCTTAAGTTCGTAGGCTACATGCTGTTTCTCGTTTGGTACTGGAGTACTATGCCTCCAAGCCAAAATGTCTGACGATGCCAGTGTGTCTGTAATGGGGAATGTGTTTACAATTGTGCTATAGTGTGTGATTGTAAACACATGTATATCGTTTATAGACAAGTCGGGCAAGTGCAACATTTTGTCGGGCAAATTTGTCTTACACCCCCTCCCCTGCGTTCGAAGTCTAGCTACGCCACGCCCACATCGCTTATTGTGCGTCCCCTGTCCGCATATACACGTACGCCTTATTTCACCAACTGAAATTTTCTCCGTTTTTGCATAAACCAAAATAAAATTTGACCCCTGTGGATGCTAAAACTGGATACGTCACATCCCTCAAAATTCCCGGGGGAAATTGCACTAGGTAATTTAGTAAATTAGTATTCTATCATAAGTTGCTGCTAATAAGGAAATCTCCTTAATTTGGCGGGAAATTTGTCTTCATTTTCGGTAAAATTGCCTTCCAGAATAGTTACAAATAGTCATCGCTTCACCCCGTCATTTGGACTTCTTAAGGACTTGCAATGGTTACCTGTCCTCTATAGAAATCAAATTAAAATTGTAGTACTTTCGTTAAAATCACTCGATAAAACGGCCCACTTTATATGTTCAGCATGTTTCAATACAAAACAACTAGATATTCCTTTAGTGCCGACAATAATTTTTGTCTTGTATTTCCAAAACGTGGATCGTTTGGTAATCATGCTTTTTATGTGCATGGTCCATAGCTATGGAATAATCTGCTACTTTCATCAAATCTGCTAGATCCCTTTAACAGTTCCAACATTTACTCAAAACTATCTTTTGATTGTGCTTTCAATTCTGTAATTTAACCTGTATTTTTGTCTTGTATTATCATGTCACTATATATTCTGTTACATGCAACCATTCACAAGAAATCACGGATATTCCAATGTGTCTGAAATTTTGCAATGACCATCTTATGCAACATTTGGTGGCGCAATTCCAGGATATTCACAAGCAAATCTATTGAATGATCTGAGACTGACGTAATCTTCTTGAATTAAAAAATGACAATCGCTCTTAATATATCTTCCATGAAATCGAGGGCGAGGCCAGTTTCTAGAAATGGAACTTGCTAGAAGTGTATTTTCAAGACATTTGTCAAGATTTCATCAATTTACAATTATATCTTGTGCTTTTACCGTCGAAAATTGATTAAGTGCCTTCAGTGTGGATTATCATAGTCAACCATTGTTTTGACTTTAACTTAAAAATTAGTATCAGAGATCTCTTTGTCTTAAATTGTCTGACGATATAAATTATTTAAAGTGGATCTGCAGCTGTTATAAAGTTTATCAAGAAGCTCATTAATCTTACTGACCTAGAAATAAAGACAGACAGACCTAGTCGTCACACAGGTCAGGCTATTTAATTAGGTTCATTTAATTAGATTAAGTATTCATTGTTGAAGAACGGTTGGAATTTTTAATAGATTAGGTTTAAATTTCAAAGCCACTGATCTTCATTTTATCTTTTGTTGTCATTCTTCTCTTACTTTTCTATTATTGGTCTGTAACAATTTTTGGTAACTTTTGTTTTCATATAATTGCATAATTATTATATAGGCGCATTAGAATAAAGTATTTTCAGATAATGCGGCATATAAATTGTATGACCTTGAACCACAACAGCTATGGTCAAGAGCAGTGGCGGTGATTTCTTTTCAACATTGGAAAGATGAACCCAGACAGTGGTGTAGTCAGCCATACAGGCATTATACAAAGCTTCATTTTTTAGGGGGGACATAATGATATTTGTCCCCTCAACAAAATTATTAGGGGGCAGGGAGTAATGTCCCCCTCCCACTCCCCCGGAATCGCTGCCAATTTTCAAGAGAGAATAGATGTTAGTCCATCTGATCCAAAGAGACTTTTCCTTGCAGGATATGTGAGATATAAGGTGATAGAATAGGGATAGGCAAGGGAAATTTCAAAACAGTAAAAAGTCAGTTTATGAATAATACAACCATATCTTAGTCCCAAATCCATTTTCTTAGGATCTGGGGAGGAGGGGTTAATGATATGACCTCCTGCAATTACACCAATTGATACATAAAATAAAACCAGTACTAGAATACAGATTACAGAGTGCACAACAATATGGTGGGAAAGCCCCATGGGTTCAAGCAAAAATTGATGTTTAGGGGTCCGAGCTATGACACTGTGATATGTTTGTTGAGGGGCCCAAACATTAAATTCCAAATGGGCCCAAAACCCTAGTTGCACCACTGAGGCCATATCTAATTATGTATGTGCATTGAGACTGATGTTTCATTGTATAATTTTTTGTAGAAAAATCTGGATCACAAATTTCTATTCGATTAATTTTTCAGGATTTTGACCCAAATACACTCCAGAAAAAGAAACAAAATTCATTGAATTATGTTTTTTGACAAATCGGTTTTTTTCAAATATTATCTGACAAGTTTGGGAAGTGGCAGAGGGCGCTACACCCAGACAATGTAAACAAGAAACTAGTCATGACTCATGTGAAGATATAAATGTTGCTACAGCTTTCATTAAATAAATAAATCTTCTGTTCCCAAACACATTTATATCAATTAATTATAAAAATGGTTCAGTTCTTATGTGACAGATTTTAAAAGAATAATGTTTTTACTGTTGCATAAATTCAACAATACTCTCATTTGAATATACGATAATACTTAATATTGTACATTTGAAGAATCTTACTCTCATGTACGGCAGAGTCACCAAGATTTATGGACAAGATAACACCAACAACCTTGACAAGACAACACCAACAACCTTGACAAGACAACACCTACATCAATGACAAGGCAACACCTTTAAGAGACTTGAAATGAAACATGCATGCGAATATCAGCTCTCCACCAAAATATTATCATCAGCAAAATAAAAACCGATTTAGGGGAATGTGTACCTATGTGGAACATTAGATCAAAAAAATATATCCAGAACGCAAGCTGAAGTATGCAAGTGCTACAAACTGTTACATAGCACAATATGTATATGAACTAAATTCAACTTTTTTGCTAAACTGATGTTCAACATGGTTTCACAGAATTTACTTGCTATTTGCATTACAAGCAGAAAACTAAGTCAGAAACTTGTTTCTGAAGACCCTTATTATGGTTGAAGTAATTCTGGTCCAAATGATGCAGCTTTTTAGTCATACAGTGCGGCATAACTACCAATCGGGATACCCATATCCCAATCGAGATACAGCTGCATCTTAGTCTACATTGATATCCCTACCGGGAAACAATATCCCGTTGGGGATATCAAATATATCCCCATTGGGATACCAACCTGAATAGCTCAGTGCTCTGAAAATGAACTTTTTAAATGAATTTGCGCACAAATACGGAAATTTCGACATCACGTTATGAATATTCATTAAACCCTAGATAGTTTTTTTACATGTCACCAGGGATAAGCAATATCCATCAAAGCATAGCAAAACTGGTGAAAGCAAATGGAAGGTCTGTAATTGAAAATGTGAATGTTGATAGATCAATAGTTTCTGTAAAACAGATTTTAGATAAAAATTAAAAATTTGACTTTTATTAATCATGTATAAATTATGAAAAGAGAAAGCACAACTTGAAGCCTGAATGGAATGATGAGTTTTGTGTGTCATTTGGGATACTATATCCTGATGGAGATATATCAAATGGTATTCCATTTGGAACATATCCCGCACTAGCATAATGACATTAAATGAGTCATGCTGTGTAAATACCGTTACTACAATTTATCAAAACATCTGCTGTATATCTTTCTTGTGTCAAAAACCACAACCATTTGTTTGATACCAAAACCTGTCTGAACTTTCTGCTCTGCTGATTCAATGGAAGGGTCTATTGTTAACCAGCTTCATCACACACATGCAGCGTATATGCTTGCATCATTAGTTCAAGATGGTGGAGCAAAAAGCTAACTTGAATTGGCTGAGCAACAATAAATAGTTCGCTGTTAAAACATTTAGAGCTAAGTAATTTGTCTTAACTGAGCATGCATGACTGCCTTATTTGTAATTGATGCAGTTTTCGTGTAGAAATAATTCCAGCGCAGAGTCTAACGCCCTTAACTCCTCATGAAAGCTAAACAAAACAACCATTTATATATATCAAACACTAACTACAAATATCTCTATGTTACAACTACCCTACAAATCAAAATGCCAAATAGATCTTTATCATATTTTCTCTATTCAGAAATGTGCCTTCCTTAAATTGGTCTCAAAACTACAGAAACAAAACAAAGGACTGTAAATCATTGGAAACTTGATTTAGTTACAAATGTAAAAAATATAACTTTGTAACGAGGAATGTCATCTCAATAAAACACTGATGCATAGTCAGTCACCTCCATCTCCATTGGACCTGTTGAAATAGAAAAAAGACCAGTCTTAACACAAAGCTAGCAAATGTTCTTTTTGCGCTTCAATCCAATAGGCTACTGTTTGTGCTCATTCACGCATATTTTGAAATAAGATTTAATTTTTGCATTTTTTTTGTTCTGTTCATGTTCACTCCCATCACTGAAATGTGAATTAGCTACTCACGATGAATCATTACCTTTCGTTTGAATATGCATGAGAAAGATTATCATTATCAACACTAATCAAATTTCAATAGAAGTGTATTCAAATATTTAGGGATCCTGAAATAATACTACTGCTATATCCAAGACATTTATGTCATTTCCATAATTTCTATAAAATTCCTGTGACTTTTTGTCACATTGCCAAAATAACTGACATTCCTGTGATAACTATGACATTCCTGTGATTTTTATAGCATAAGTGTGACTTCTATATCATATAATGTGATTTTTTATCAAATTCCTGCAATTTCTATATCATTCCTGCAATTTATATAACATTCCTGCAATTTATATAACATTCCTGTAATTTCTACAACATTCTTGTAATTTCTAACATTCCTGTAATTTCTATAACATTCCTGTAATTTCTATAACATTCCTGTAATTACTATAACATTCCTGTAATTACTATAACATTGCTGTAATTTCTATAACATTCCTGTAATTTCTAAAATATTCCTGTAACTTTATAACATTTCTGCCATTTCTATAACATTCCTGCCATTTCTATAACATTCCTGCCATTTCTATAACATTTCTATAACATTCCTGTGAATTCTATAACATTCCTACCATTTCTATAACATTCCTGTAAATTCTATAAAATTCCTACAATTTGAATATAATTCCTGTAATTTCTATAACATTTCTGAGGTATCTATAACAATAGTGTGATTTCTTCAACATGAATGATTTCTACAATATTGCTGTGATTTCTATAACACTTCTGTGATACACTATCATAATATCTGTGATATTAATGTGATACCAGTCAATAAACATGATCTTAGGAAGTTAATACCTCCTGAGGTTCTTTCCAACCTGAGCACTGTGCCATCTATATATATACACAGGGGTCACTTCCCCCATTTTCACCCTTCCTCTTCCCCAGTCACATACACATATATATGCTATGAAAATACAAGGATTAGTGGCCACTAATATCTTTCTATAAAGACAGATGATAAAACGATGATGACAGATTATACATTTTTTACCCCAAAATGGAAATTTCACCTAACCATCCAGAAATGAAATTTTCACAAGGACAGTGATGTTTTAGAAGCATTATCTGCAAGGCAGAATTTCCTGTAATTTCACACAAGTGGAAAATAGGCCTTTTAAAATTTACCCCAGAAAAATAAGTTTAATATCAAAGAACCTTTTCATTAAGCTATTAACAGTGATTATCATTCCAGAGTTGCAATCATTTCTTCTTTTTCACAACCTCTTGCTTTTAATTCCATGTTTGTGGACAGGCTCTATGCAAAATTTATCTGGAAAGTCACAGTAACATGGTTACCATAGCGACTGAAGATATGTATTAATGTCAAAACTTACTACAAACGCTCTTTGCATATCCATATTCGCCACGTGTGCATTGGCACGTCAAGGGGCCAGTAAGCACTTCACTGTTTCTAATCATCCATAGAGCAAAAACATCCTCAAATGCCTTTTCATCAAGTAAGGAACTATCAAAGATGGATCCTCCTGTTTCCATGGCAGCCAAGGCCATGGGAATGTTTGGCTTGGTGACATACTGCAGCAAGCCTTTGTCACCTTTCACGCTCAATGGATCTTGGCCAGCTAATTTATTGGTGTAAGCTCCCCGCGAATCAATACCTGAAATAAAATATTCATGAAAAGTTCAGGACAGACCAGGTCAGGTCAGGTCAATTTTCAAACATGAACCAATGTTTGTGTAGCAACTATGATTTACTATACAGTTGTTTTCAAAACAAAATGATGCTTAAATTAAAAATATGTCACATGGGTAAGAATTAAAAAGATTTCTATATTATCAAGCCTCCCATTTTACAAAGGTTCTATGGACAGCTAGAGCCAAAAACAATCTTAATTCTCATAAAATCATACAAAATTCCAACCAAAATCTGTTAAAAATTGACTGTTGTTCATCTTCTTTCTTTTAACTTACAGGTGTTAAAATGTAAAATGTTAACCAATTTTGTGGTAAAGAGGCATATTTTTCTTCTATTTTCCATTTTATATCCATTGTTTTTCAATCATCTACTCTACATTACAGAAAACTTAAAAGGGGTAGCAGCTATTCAAGGAGTTCTAGCAGCTATTCAAGGAGTAGCACCAGCTATTCAAGGAGTAGCAGCAGCTATTCAAGGAGTAGCAGCAGCCATTCAAGGAGTAGCAGCAGCCATTAAGGAGTAGCAGCAGCTATTCAATGAATAGCAGCAGCCATTCAAGGAGTATCAGCAGCCATTCAAGGAGTTGCAGCAGCCGTTCAAGGAGTATCAGCAGCCGTTCAAGGAGTAGCAGCAGCTATATAAGGAGTAGCAGCAGCTATTCAAGGAGTAGCAGCAGCTATTCAAGGAAGAGCAGCAGCTATTCAAGGAGGAGCAGCATCAATTCAAGGAAGAGCAGCAGCTATTCAAGGAGGAGCAGCATCTATTCAAGGAAGAGCAATAGCTATTCAAGGAGGAGTAGCAATTCAAGGAGTAGCTATTCAAGGAGTAGCTATTTAAGGAGTAGCTATTCAAGGAATAGCTATTCAAGGAATAGCTATTTAAGGAATAGCTATTCAAGGAGTAGCTATTCAAGGGGAGTAGCTATTCCAGAAGAGTAGCTATTCAAGGAATAGCTATTCAAGGAATAGCTATTCAAGGATAAGCAGCTATTCAAGGAGTAGTAGCTATTCAAGGAGTAATAGCTATTCAAAGAGTAATAGCTATTCAAGGAGTAGTAGCTATTCAAGAAGTAGTAGCTATTCAAGTAGTAGCTATTCAAGGAGTAGCTATTCAAAGAGTAGCTATTCAAGTAACTATCCAAAGAGTAGCTATTCAAGTAGCTATTCAAGTGGGAGTACCTATTCAAGGAGTAGCTATTCAAGGAGGAGTAGCTATTCAAGGAGAAGTAGCAATTCAAGGAGGAGTAGCTATTCAAGGAGAAGTAGCAATTCAAGGAGGAGTAGCTATTCAAGGAGTAGCGATTCAAGGAGTAGCTATTCAAGGAGGAGTAGCTTTTTAAGGAGTAGCGATTCAAGGAGGAGTAGCGATTCAAGGAGGAGTAGCGATTCAAGGAGGAGTAGCTATTCAAGGAGTAGCTATTCAAGGAGGAGTAGCGATTCAAGGAGGAGTAGCTATTCAAGGAGGAGTAGCTATTCAAGGAGTAGCGATTCAAGGAGGAGTAGCTATTCAAGGAGTAGCTAATCAAGAAGTAGCTAATCAAGGAGTAGCTATTCAAGGAGTAGCTATTCAAAGAGTAGCTATTCAAGGAGTAGCTATTCAAGGAGTAGCTATTCTGACAAAATGTTTTGTGATCTTATTTATGTCTCAAGAAAAAATGTATTCTAATGTAGTGAACAGATCTTTATATACTTCCCTCTTTCGCAATTTCATGCACTTTGTATCTCACAATTACATGGGGGATGTTTTTAAAGCACGTATTTACAACACATACTGTTGTTTACTCAAGAAATCTAAAAACAAAAAATTTGTTTGTTTTTCTTCCTGGAAAAACTAGATTTTTTACAGCTCCGCCATTTTATTAAGACCACTTACCGCCATTTCTTAAAGACCTTTTTTTTCTTTTAATTTTTTAAAGACTTTTGATTTATTTCTTTTCTTGATTTCAATCTTTAAAAATTATGATTCTCATGATCTCCTAAGATAACATTTTTTTCTCTTTCAAGTAATCCAAGTATTTGATGAAAAAAACAAAGGATTTATAAAATAAGATAGTAGACAGGTATGCCTGTTCATACATCACAAATTTGCATTTAAAATGGCAGAGCTGGAAAAAATCTAACTTTCGTGGAAAGGACAAACAAACTCTTTTTTTTATAGATTTCTTGAGTACACAACAGTATATGTGGTAAATATGTGCTCTAAAAACGTCCCCAATGTAAATGTGCGATGAGAAGTACATTAATTTGCGAAAGAGGGAAGCATATGTATTCACTACATTAATATTATTTCTGTCGCGATTTTTTGTGGGAAGATTTTCAACACCTTTTATTCAGAACCGTGGGAAAATATAAAATTAACTCCAACCCCGTAAAATGGTCAATTTGCAACTGACATTGATTGGAATTTTTTTTTTTGAATTCCATGCTTTTTACTGGACTTTCAAGCAATTTTATTATATTTTGTTATTATCTGTACATAAATCAAAACAATTTACATTCACAAATAGGGATCTATTATATGTCTGACATGATTTTTTTTTTTTTTTCTTTAAACAATTAACCTCTAAAAATTAACAAGTTACAAATTATATGCCTAATGTTTGCTTTTCGATGCAATTTACTATTCTAATCCTTTTAACACATTCATGCCATTGCTTTTGATGTCTCAGGGCATTTAAATTATTTGTTTGGTTTTGTATGTGACAGCCGGGAAAAAGAAAAACAAACAGTTAAATCTAAGAGAAAAATGTGTTGCGTAATTCAGTGAAATTATGTTATGTTAAAAGCAACTAAGGTAGAAATCGGATGCTCTGACTCAATAGCTGGACAACTTCAAATCCTTTTTATTTATTTGAGGTTATCCATGCTTGACTTGATCTACCAACTGTAAATGGACCATTAATATTGTTTTTCTTCATATGACATCTATACAACATCTCGACTATCTCGAGACAAGATCTGCATGATTTACGTTTTTGTTCAATTACAGTATGACCACTAGGAATACATATATACATGCTCGTGATATATAACCTAGCAACAGAGCTTAGCGTTACCTTCAAATTTCCTACTTCTTTCTATTTAAGAGCCAAGGGAATCAAAAACGTGACAAAATATATTGGATGGAGGTTTGCATTACTTTGAGGAATCTGTAATACAGGAACAAATAATTCAAATGAATTTTTTTTAGTGAATAGTGCAAATTTAAAAGGGGTGTACAACTACAGGGCCCTTGACAGCTGTGAATCCCTGGTGGCAGCAGAGCTTCAGGTGCATGACAGAGAAAGATTGAAAAGTGACGCCAGTGATTTTTTAATGTTTTAATGCTTCCCAAGGTTTTCTTATTGTTTTTACTCAAATCATATTTCTTGAATTAACCTGCTTTTTAAATTTCTTTTATAAGTTTTTCACTTTCTTTGGTTCTGTTAGTTATGTGGTTAATATAAACCCCTCCAGAACAAGTGCAACACTTCCCATAGATTTAAAACAGCAACAACTGTAAACAACTACATTGCTAAGATCTACATACCTCTAGGAATTACTCAAACAGTGATAGCTTTGAAAACTGAAGAATATGATGGTTACTTTTAAAGGCAAATTTGGCTAGATCATATTCAGTTGTCAGCAAGTATACCGTTTTCATTCAAACGCAGACAACTTACCCAGTACTCGATCGTTTTTCTCTTTTACACCGTCGCCAACATTCAACGAAAATTCATATGACATAAGAACGCTCAGTTTGATTCCGTCATTCTTCAGCATTTTCTGCACTTTGTTAAAACTCTGAAATGGAACCACATCAGTAATTAATGTATGATAAGTTTTAGATCAATTGCATTCAGACAATATGAAAGAAAAGAAAGACTCCACAGCATAGCCAGAAAGACAAACAGAGTCAATCTTGAACTTAATGACGAGACTAATGAATGTTTAATTTCAAATAATCACCACTGAAAATTAAAATTATGCACATATAAGATCAGTTGAAGTTGCCAGATATTAATTCATTTGTAAATGCTGAATTGATCAACCCTGGAACTTTGAAGTACAAATGATGCCTCTTAATAATGCTCGTGTATAGAAGAATATAAATTTGAGAACAGTATTTTGAGTTTTGAAAGACTTATATCGTTTCTGATTTATTCTCGGGGTCGGGAATCCAGGTAATTGTTGACAAATTAACGAAAAGAAACAGATTAACGACATCTTGTGTAGGGAAAAATGGCCACTCTGAGTCGCCTAAAATCAAGGAGAAGCTTACTAAAATGTTTAACCCCCCCCCCTCCTGAAACTCAAGTTACCATGTGGGAAGAAAGATCCACTGATCTCCCACCACCTGTAACAATGGAGTTAATGGCAAAAGAATAGCTTCAAATGGGTGCAGACTCAACCTGGGCAGAGTCTTAACCGCCTCAGGACGGGAGTTGGACGTGCCAAGGTCACCCTGAATAAACGGGGATGTACAACCAACCCAGTTGAATGTAACTGTGGTACAGACCCACAAACAATGGAGCACCTCTTGAGATGCCCCGTGTTGGAGGAAACATGCACCGCTGCTGATCTTGCAAATTATAATGATAATGCACAGCAATGTGTTCAGCTATGGCTTGATGAAATATAGCTGCTTTGATGCCCACTCGATAAGAAGAAGCTTAAACTGTCCCTTTGTGTCACATGACTTACCCTCATGGAATTGTGGGAACCTGAACAAGAGACAAGGATGATGTGCTTGGCCACAGCTGCTCTGAATGGATAGCTGCTTGCTGTTGTGACTGCATCCTTTGGATTCCCTTCACCTTCCTCACTGAATTCAAAAGCATTCAATCCCACAATCACCCGCACTCTCTCTCCCATGATTTGGCCGTTGAGTGTGTGGGAACGTGCTTCTTCATTGACCCCCGCTCCACCAAAGCCGACGAGACCAAACTTGTTGTCTCTATAACCTGGGGAGAAAAAGGACAACGTTGTTAACATACAATGAGATTAACGAGTATTAACATGCACACAATTCAACGTCACTTCTACGGCTTCTATTAGTTGCTAAAAGTAACCTTAAAATGATCATGGGTAAAGAATAAGCTCAGTTGTCAAGCAGGTCTATTTTTTACGAGATAGGACTTCAAAAAGTAACAAAACAGTGAAAAAAGCATTCAACAATCTTATTCTTGTTATGGAGATATTCCCTTTAAAGTTGTCTCATATTGATAAAAAACACTAAAATTAAAGTAGTTGTGATGTTACATCCACAGTTTTCCTGAATGTTTTTTGATTTTTCTGAAGATTTTGCTGCTTTAAAACAATTGCATATGTTAGTGTGGTAGTACAACAGTATATTGTTTGTTTGTTTGCTTGATGAGAGTTTAACGGCACCACAACAGCAAGGGTCAAATTGTGCCTGAGAGGTTAGATCATTCCAGAGGTAGGAAGGAAAGTAAACAGGGGGAGATTGAGAGAAACACGAGAACTAAACGCCAGAAAGCTGAGATTGAAAAAGGAGGTGTATGGGTGATAAAATAATGTAGAGAGAGAGAGGAGGTGGGGAAGGAGCACTAAATATGGTTGTAGAGGGAAGCATGTTGAAGGAAGGAGATAACTTTTTTTTTTTTTTTGAAAGAGCTCGGCCACTGAGTTGTGGGCAGCAAGGGGAGCTCTGGGAAGGTTGTACAGGGGGAAAGCAAGGAGAATGTGATGGACTGTGAGGGTGCAATGGCACAATTATTCTATAGTTACATACCGTCAAGCCTCCAAAGGCTTATATCACCAGAACTTATAACCAGTTTAAATGGTGCTAAGGGGAGAGTACTTGAGAAAACTTGACCCCACCTGGATGGGACACCAGTCCAACTGGTACTTTGAGCTGAGTTGAGTGAACTGGAGCAAAGGGGATAAGGTGTCTTGCTCAATGACACAACACAGCGCACTGGCTGAGATTCGATCCCGTTACCTTTTGGGTATGAGACAGGATGCCCTAACCACTGGGCTATTGCACTCCCAATCATTTGATAAGTGGGTACCGTATTAAATATATGGTGTCCTGTAATTGCTGTGTAAAAAGTAACATTGTGGATCAACACTCATCGCTTTCATTTGGAGAACAAAAATGGTCATAAGCGCTTAGATAATCCTTTGTTCTTGAATTCCTAGACTAAAGGAATACCAAGTGATACTTAATGTTTGTTTGTTTGATGAAGGCTTAACGGCACCACAACAACTAAGGTCAAATTATGCCTGAGAGGTCAGATCATTCCAGAGGTAGGAAGTAAAGGAAACAGGGGGAGAATGAGAGAAATTTAAGGACAAAAGGTCAGAAAGCTGTGATCGTGAGGGGAGGTGCATGGTTGAAACAAAAACAAAGTAGAGAGGGGGTGGAAGAGGAGAATTAAATATGGTCATAGAGGGAGGCATGATGAAGGAAGGAGATAATTTTATCCGGAGGATTTTTCTGGAAGAACTCAGCAATTGAGTTGTAGGGAGCGAGAGAAGTTCTGGGAAGGTTGTACAGGGGGCAAGCAAGGAGAACATGATGGATTGTGAGGGTGCAATTGCAATTGTTGCAGAGGGGTTGGGGGGAGCCAATAAGGAGGTGGGAGTGGGTGAGATGAGTGTGACCAATTCTAAGACGGGTAATATGAACGTTGTCAATACGAGAGAGGTTGTTGATAGTGGCTTCAATCGGAATTGTGGGCTGGATGACATGGAGTTTTTGATACTTAAAGGATTAGTTGAGTGCCAAGCAAGTTCATCTCATATGAAAGAGGACTACATTAGAAACAAAATGGTGAAGAAAGCATTCAAAAATCTTATTCCGTTAAGGAGATATTCAAGTTTCATCTCTTATTATATGTGTAGAAATGACTAGTGTAGTAAGTCTACTATGGAAAGTTGGTGTCGTCATCCTCACATTCTTAACAATTGTTAATGTATTGTAAAGAAGGTTTATTCAAATTTGTTATTTTTAAAATTACATTTCCTTGAATTTTCTTCAAGGAGTACGATAGAATACATTAAGACTTCGAGGAATCTAAGGCTATGACATCACAACTAGTCCGATTTCAGTCGTTCCTACACAAATGATACCAAGCTTTAAACTCAGAAATCTCCCTTACGGAATAAGATTTTTGAATGCTTCCTTCACCATTTTGTTTCTTTTGTAGTTCTTTTTCACATAAGATCGACTTGCATACCCCTTGAACTAATCTTTTAAAATTAAACTTTTTGCCAGACTATTAAGACAAGATTTTTCCTGCTTTAGAAAATGGAAAGAAGAAATACAAATTACCATTGCGCATCAGCTCTTCGTCAATCGTCTGAACCAGATCATTAAGAGCATCAACCTTTTCCGACATGCAAGATTTCTGCTCAATTACAAGAACAATGTCAGCGCTCATGACTGGTTCTTCTATTATGTAGCTGCCCCCCCAATTATAAGAGGATTCCATCGATCTGCAATCATCTGAAAGACAATGGTCATTAAATGTGAGATTAAATCAAACAATTTATTAATCAATTGCATTAATAGAGTACCAAAGTAAAAATCATTTACTCATTTCAAAGAAAGCAAGGAACATTCTTTAAGTATGAAACAAAATAAAAAAACAATAAAGTCATGTAAACATTCACAAGATACAATTAAACTGATTTAATTGATAATTAATCAGTGATTAACAAGCTTGCAATTAACGTAAATGAATCAAATAATCAATGATTAACAAACTTGAACATAAATAAACTTAATTGATTGAATTATTCAGTGATTAACAGACTTGGCAATTAAATGATCGTTATTGAATTATTTGATCAATAATTAACAAACTGGAACTTACAATTAACTTAATTGATTTGATTATTCAGTAATTAACAGACTTAGCAATTACATGATCGTAATTGAATTATTTAATCAATGATTGACAAATTTGAACTTAAATTAACTTAATTGATTTAATAAATCAGTGATTAAGAGACTTGGCAATTAAATGATCATAATTGAATTAATTACTCAATGATTAACAAACTTGAACTTAAATTAACTTAATTGATTTAATTAATCAGTGATTAACAGACTTCGCAATTAAATGATCATAATTGAATGAATTAATCAATGATAAACAAACTTGAACTTAAAACAACTTAATTGATTTAATTAATCAGTGATTAACAGACTTGCAATTACATTAACTTAATTGATTTAATTAATCAGTGATTAACAGACTTGCAATTACATTAACTTAATTGATTTAATTAATCAGTGATTAACAGACTTGGCAATTAAATGATCATAATTGAATTAATTAATCAATGATTAACAAACTTGAACTTAAATTAACTTAATTGATTTAATTAATCAGTGATTAACAGACTTGCAATTACATTATCTTAATTGGTTTAATTAATCAGTGATTTAATGAATGTAATTGAATTACTTAATTAATGATCATCAGCCACGCAATTAAAGAAATATTCTAATGTATTTTGGTACAAAAACAGGTTGATATCATATTCTGTTCAGGAGATATGGATTTGTAAAGATTAATGTTTTTGTACAGTATGATGAATTCGTATTTGATCATGTCATAGAGACAATTCCATTGCAAATGTACATGTATTTCTTTGAATGTTAATCAGTTGTTTCTCTATGATTAGAAACAATTTTCCAAAAAGTTATTGAAGTAGGGTAATTTGGCAATGTATACACATGTAAATACCTAACTTTCATCAATTTATTTTTCTAACAGGTTTAATAAAAAAAAGGTGATAGATTTTAATGAAATACATCAACTTTGTGGGAGAATGTGTTGCTGTGAAGTCATACTGAATTTTTTCCTATTCGTTTATTGGCACTTTTTTGAGAACCTTAAAATTTGAATACCTCCTAGTAGGAACAACATATCAACATGATTTTTGTACCCAATTGTTTCTAAAAATTGTCTCTTTCATTTAAAAAGCTACAAAAAAAAATTGGGAATATTTCTTTAATCAGTGATTAACAAACAGACTTGACAATTAAATGATCATTTATTGAATTAATTAATCAATAACTAACAAATTTGACCTTTAAATAAACTTAATTGATTTAATTAATCAGGGATTAACAGACTTGCAATTACATTAACTTAATTGATCTAATTAATCAGTAATTAAATGAACGTAATTCAATTACTTCAATTACTGATCAACAGCCATGCAATTAACAATAATTCATTAAATCAAATCCCATAGCCTAATCAACAGCTTTAAGGTAAAAATTGTTCTAAAGGGTTGTCAGCATTGAATCCTAATTCCTCTTTCCTTTGTTAAATAGTGTACTTTAAAGTAGAGGAATATTTCCATTTTCATGTGAATTTATGTGATAGAGGACACTTATTTAAAAAAAACACCATTTTAATATCTTTTTTTGTTTTGGATTTATTGCAAATAAAAGACTTCACCAGTCACGCTGACCAGTGTCTTTAGAAGAGAGCAAAGCAGTAAACTTTGTGATGTCATAACTGCACCTCCAAGACACGTTGTATATATTTATATGAAAATAACTTTTAATGTTTTTCTTATTTCATTTTTTTTTTTTTTTGTTTCTTCAAAACATTCAAAACAAACAATAATAATAATAATAGATGGTGGTGGTGCTGGTGCTGATGACGACGACGACAATTATTATTATTATTATTAACATCATGTACATGACCTGATAGAAAAAGCCATGTTCTTGTTAAGCGCATGTCAAGCCCCATCTCAATAATCCAGCAAAAAAAGTATTTCCAATAATTTAGAAAGAGGCAATTCATTTATAAAATATAGAAAAATTGTCGTGGAAGTGCAGCTTTGACATCACACTGTTGAATTAGACTAACTGCACCAGTCACTTTTCAACACACTGTAGGAACTTATGAAATGCCGTAACCCATGAACAAACTGAACTCGGTTTCTTTACCAAATCATTTCTGTAATCGTCCTCTTTTATATAAAATCCTCAGAAAAAATCACGACACGGATATAGAAAAAACAGCATCCATTTATGATTGGATTAGTATTCAACTTACAACAGTACGAGGGCATGCTGAGATCCACCCCCTCGGTAGCACAGGTCAAGGCATAGGCTGCAAACGCCTCACAGGTTCCTGCAATATTATCTTCATAGGATTCTACTTGGCATCCAAGATTGACACACATGGTGTAGAATGGCTCGGGGGTCACCTGAAAGTTAGACACAAACTTTGTTGCTTCACGATACTTATTGATCGATGATTTAAATCTTACATGCTAACATAACCAGCCAGCAGTGCAGTGTGCTGAAGCAGGGTCAGAGACATGAAACGAACAATACACCACTCAAAGCGAATTATATCAAAAATAAGTAAAGAACTGGAAGAAATAACATCAGACGTTGGATGTCTTCAGAACCTTCACTTCAATATCATCCAAACTTCTATAATGAAATTGATAATCGACAATGCAATTTAGTTGTGATTTTCCAGGTTAAAATATCTCAATATGCACATAGTAATGTATTCCACTAGTTGTCTACTCACCATACTGTGGCACTGACTGGCAGTACCATCAAAGAACGTTGCGGCACACATCGCATTTTTACCCAGGGAAGTGCTGGCATCACATGTCACAGCTTTGTTCAAGTGAGTCTCACAACGCTTTCCAACCTTAAATTGCAAATTTCAAAATGGTACAAATTACTGTAAACCAATCAGGAAACAACTTCATTTTCAATTTTTTCTTTTTCTAACAAATGTCAGCTACCTTTTTTGCAGTTTTTACTTTTATATCTTTACATGCTTACACAGCATGAGCATTTTCTGACATTCAAAAACCTTCAAATATTTCATGTAAGATTTCAGACAAGAAAACCCATAGCTGTCCCTAAACAACATTCAAAAATGATATGAGAGGAAAACACCAAATCAAGCAAGTCCAATATATGATAAGTAGACTTCTGAAGAAACAAAATGGTAAAGAAAGTGTTAAAAACCTTATTTCAGTTTTAACTTTTGTCCCATTTGTGTAGAAACGACTGAAACAGACCTGTGATGTCCTATCCTCACATTTTTCAGTCTTTAAGTATTCTATTACATTTTGTATCTGACAAACCATTGGCTGTCAGGAAAGTTGTAAGACAGAATCAAGTCAAGTAATTATATTTTATCACCCAAAGAAAGTTTGAGGAAAAACACAATCAATGAGGAAAGAAATGAAATTAATTTCTCTAAACTACATTAGCAATTGCTAAGAAAGTGAAAAAGAGGGCACCTGTCATTTCTATGCAAAGGAGACTCTTCTAAATGGAATAAGATACTGAAGTAGTTTCTTCACCATTTTGTTTCTTTTTAAGTTTCCTTTCATATAGTACAAGATTAACTTGCTTGACCAATTAAGCTTTCCAGGTTTCCAAATAGGCCACGCCCACCATAGCAACACGGTAACTAGGTGAGGCAAACAAACCTCAAATCCACAATCGTGCATTACCAATGCATTGACATTTAGCCCAACTTAGATGTCGCGAGGCCTGCCGCAAGCTTTGATTCACTTATGGCACTTCTCCATATCTGTAGAGTTTTTTGCAATAAAATTAACAAAGTTCAGTTTGCTGCTCTGGATAACAGCAATCAGATTTACAAAGCCCACAGCGGGCCCGTAAGTGCATGTTTTGTTCACCATTTTGCCATCACTCAGTCTGTGTGTGCAGAAATTTGTTGTGTACAATAAGTTGCATTGACTACATGAGCGTGCGCCGCTAGCTACAGTAGCTGTACTGTAACTGTACCGCATAGGATGTTTGTCCCCACTAAGTTATGCAGATTTTGTTGCTATGCAAATTCATGCGGTGATTGGTTAAAACAAGCTGTGAATCATTAAACCCAGAAAGGTTAATTAATCAGTTAATACTTACTTAACTGGATACTTGTCTAAATCTGTGATAATATTTTGGGGTAAGTTAAATTGAATCTATCAACAACAACAAAATTATTCTGATTTATTCTAGCAGCTATTTTAGTTTAATTTAAAGAACATCAATGCCCACAAAATCAGAGAGACCCACTTGAAAGTTAACTTGCATATTTTCACTGAGATTATAGAGGCTAACAATTGGGAAATTTGTGAACGATCTCAAAATCAGAGCATTTATGTTCACTCCACATTTACTGCTGTTGGCTGATGTGTATAGATTGTCTAAAGACATATCAACATGGTTGTTTCAACAATAAGTTTTTTTAATAGTCCTCTTATTACATATGTAAAAATCAAAATTCATGGGAACATTGCTTTAACAGATGACAGTAAACGCATCTCACCTCCCAACTGCGAGTGAATTCATCCACATCCTCCACAACTTCACCATCACTGGTGGTAAAATCATCTGAGGGTTCATAATTGAAGTTTCCAAAGAGACCAGCAGTCTTACCAAAGTACCACTTGCTCAGTTCCAACACACAAATGTTGCTTTGCATACAGCAACTCAGTTTTAAGCCTCTGCCCGATGATACCGTAATGGATGTGCCCATACGGGTGATTTCTGTACCATCGTCTGAACCGTAAGGTAATTCTTTAATCTTCCTGTTGACTGTGACCTACAATTGCAAAGAATCAACATTACATGAGCAAAGAATCAACATTACAAAACAAAGTGTATTGGAGAAAAGCTGCAAACATTGCATTATGGGTAATTGCAGAATTCACCTGCTCAGTACTGGTAGCAACTTGAATTCTCTTCGCAAATCTCCACAGCTTGGCATCCTTACCTCATTGATTCTTTTGTTAATACGCTTTCCTGTGTACACATAAATCCTTTTAACAAAGCAAAGATGCCAAGCTTTATGTTGATAAGAAAGGTGAATCATATAATCACTTGGTTGGTGCCACGTCACTTCCAGGAGAAAGACTTCATTTACTGGAGTAAAAACAAAGCTTTGCGCGTTACGGCGAACGGTAAGTCCGTATGTGTCTGCATGTGGTATGCAAAGTCGGACAAAATATTTACGATTGCAAATTGTTAGCTAACTCCATTTTCACTCATTAGATGCTTCGTTAGTTGATTGTGCAATTAAGAATAACAATTAATTGAAGTTTATATCGATTTTTACGGACAATCAGACATTGTACGTTTTACTGGTACACCTGCTTGATAGGCATGTTTAACACACTGTGGTTGAAATTCGGGTTAATCACGAAAATTTATAATTTACAAAAAACATTGATATATTTTTACCAAAACTCAACAAAGCGATGCCACATATCCTGAACCGATCATCATACTTTGTCTGAAAGCCAAATTTGTGCCTTAAGTGGCTGAAATTTGGGCCTACCATGCTACGTATTGCATATGATATGTAAACAAACACAGCTGATCGCTTTGTTTTCACTCCTGCGGCGCCGGTATGCAGTCCGATGACCTCAAGTCACGAATCTAAGCAAATGAATAACCAGATCAGAGGACTACAGCTCTTATGAGGACTGTGCTGGTGTGTTCCGCAACCACCCGTAATCCTGACTCTTTGAATCCATCATATCCACAAACTCAAGGATATAGCTAATACAAATGATTAACAAGGGGGCTATGCAGACTCTGATAAGGAAATGATGGATCTGGAAAAGGGACCCATGGTCGAAAAGACCCATCTTTTGCAAGAAAATACTGATTAAAAAAAAAAAAATTCAGCCATTAATATCTTCCCTTTTAACAGTGTATGTTAAATATATGGTGTATGCCTATGGTGTATGCCTATGGGTACGCCTATGGGGTACGCCTGGGGTGCGCCACGGGTACGCCACGGTGTGCGCCACGGGTACGCCACGGGTACGCCACGGGTACGCCACGGTGCGCCACGGTGTGCGCCACGGGTGCGCCACGGGTACGCCACGGGTACGCCACGGGGTGCGCCACGGGTACGCCACGGGTACGCGGGTGCGCCACGGTGTACGCCACGGGTACGCCACGGTGTGCGCCACGTGTACGCCACGTATGCGCCACGTGTACGCCACGGTATGCGCCTACGCCACGTGTACGCCACGGTGTACGCCTACGGTGTACGCCTACGGTGTACGCCTACGGTGTACGCCTACGGTGTACGCCTACGGTGTACGCCTACGGTGTACGCCTACGGTGTACGCCTACGGTGTACGCCTACGGTGTACGCCTACGGTGTCGCCACGGTATGCGCCACGTGTACGCCACGGTATGCGCCTACGGTGTACGCCACGGTATGCGCCACGGTGTGCGCCCACGGTGTACGGTACGGTGTACGCCACGGTATGCGCCACGGTATGCGCCTACGGTATGCGCCACGGTGTACGCCACGTGTACGCCACGGTATGCGCCACGGTGTACGCCACGTGTATGCGCCACGGTATGCGCCACGTGTACGCCACGGTGCGCCACGGTGTACGCCACGGTATGCGCCACGTGTACGCCACGGTGTGCGCCACGGTGTGCGCCACGGTGTACGCCACGTGTACGCCTACGGTGTACGCCTACGGTGTACGCCTACGGTGTACGCCTACATTGTATACGCCTATGGTATATGTGTATCGCTGTTACACCAACTTCAACTGAACATCTGTTGACTGCATCACATTACAAATAAGGAAGCATATGACAATATTCCTCTTTTTATCAGACAGGAGAATAATTGTTATTAAGTTGTGTTGTAGGTTAAGTTCAGTTCTTTTAATCATTGCAATAAGCATCAAATTTCTATGCATTCATCAACATTGTATGCAAGATGGTAATCCACACACAGAATTTGTAAACTGATTAACTGTTTTTCTGGAAACACTGATTAACTTTTTTCCCGGAAACACTGATTAACTGTTTTTCTGGAAACACTGATTAACTGTTTTCCCGGAAACACTGATTAATTGTTTTCCCGAAAACACTGATTAAGTGTTTTCCTGGAAACACTGATTAACTATTTTCCCGGAAACACTGATTAATTGTTTTCCCAGAAACACCACATAAAATGCATCATTTCCAATCGATTACTTGACCTCTGACATTTGACCTTTGAGAAAGATATCTTATCAGCTGTGGAACCCAACTTTATTTACATCACCCATCAGCAACCCAGCACTTAAAAAGCACACAATATTGGCTTAAGGTTGGCATATACTTTGGCACTATGTTGAGTTACCATGTCCACATATAAACATTAAGTGTGCAAGCTCTTTCCTTTCAGTATGCTATCATAGGGGCATTAATAATATGCCTAACATGCATCAGATAGAGGCATCATATTACACTCGCACGTGTTGGCAAGGTAATCAAATCGTAGCTGTGCTAGGCCAAGCAAATAATGATATCATATTAGGTTGCCCTTGCTCTAGCGAGGCGTGTGATGTGCAACTGTTGATTTTGGCCAAAATCGGCGGTAGCATTGCATACTAAACGGAAAGCGGAGGTACATTTATGAAGGGTATTTGAACTTCAAAGAATGTTATACTCAGGCCCATAATCTCCTGTTTAATAGTAAATCATCAAGCTCAAGGTAACCTTTGACCTTTCCAATAGAAAAGATGAACCTGTTCATACCTTTCCATCGCTGCTCAGCTCAATGGTGGTATGACCAAGTATGACGACCATCGTTCTATCCATATTTTCCTTTCGTTCATAGTCAACTAGGACAGAGAAGCTCCTGTTCACGAAGTCATGAGCCAATAAGAAGCTGCATTTGCCAGCAAAAGCAAAGTATTCCCCATCAAAAGTTTTAAAGTGTTGGTTTCCAGCCATGATAGCTTGCCCTGAAAAAGAAAATACACAGAAGTATCATAGTCAACGGTATGCCAGAGTCATCTTATATTCACCAAAAAAAATAATTTAAATTCTAGTTACAGCTTATCAAAATTTGAAGAAGTTTTACAGGAATATAGACATCTTGAGGCAACATGGGCTGAATTTGTGTAAAATATGATTGTAACCATTAAAACAGCAGAAAATTCCTTTAAAATTGGTTAAGAAGTGACCAATTTACAGCATTTTTAATTTTTAGCTGTCATTGTGCAATAATCTGTGACATCTGTGTCTTCAAATTAATCAAATAAATTATGTTATCAGTCAAAATATGTTGGGTGGGCGCTTATTAGAGCAGGGGCGCTTAATACGACGAATACGGTACATTTGATTGGAGCAGTCTTTTCCTTTTATACACATATTTATAAAGTGAGGAAAACATCATCATTGGGTTTTATTTGACTCACTCCATACAGCATTGTTGTATTTAGCAAAAAAAAGATATGGGAGTCACATGTATTAGAATGTGACCCTATGTATTAGAATGTGACCCGATGTATTAGAATGTGACCTGATGTATTAGAATGTGCCCTATGTATTAAAATGTGACCCCATGTATTAGAATGTGACCTGATGTATTAGAATGTGACCCTATGTATTAGAATGTGACCCTATGTATTAGAATGTGACCCGATGTATTAGAATGTGACCCTATGTATTAAAATGTGACCCTATGTATTAGAATGTGACCTGATGTATTAGAATGTGACCCGATGTATTAGAATGTGACCCTATGTATTAGAATGTGACCCGATGTATTAAAATGTGACCAGATGGACAAGAAACTTTAATCAGAACAGGGGCGCTTAATAGTCAAATTTGGTATTTATATAACATAGTTATCCGAGATTCATAAACCATAAGATTGATCATTTTGGGAGGCAAAACAAGTCAATGAATATTTAAATATTCAACAAACAGACTAATGGGACTAATCCACCTTTAGATTCACCCAGCTTGTTAGTGGGGTATTACGAAAATTATACTTACCTTCTAAGCTATAAATATGCAATCTGGTCTCAGAGACCTGATTCATCGCAAAATACAACCAAAACAAAAAACTATTGCAATAGCATCCCCCACCCCCCTAAACATGGCTTACGCAATGCGTCACATACACACGGTACTTCACTTCCTTTTAGCACTGTACAGAGACAAGTTGTACATCAGGTCTCTGAGACCAGATTGCATATTTATAGCATAGAAGGTAAAGTATAATTTGAAGTAAATAAAAACTTACCTAATTATCATAAGATAACATTCAGCATGCTGTAAGATTTCTCATTTTAATAAAACTTTGTTCTATGTTAAATTTCTTGCTGATTTTAATGAATCTTTGTTCTATTTTCATAGTTTATAGCATATTTTCATCAAATTAAACTCAATTTCTTCCAGTCCATAATTTCTGACTGATTTTAATGAAACTTTGTTCTATGTTAAATTTCTAACTGACTTTAATAAATCTTTGTTATATTTTCATAGTTTATAGCATATTTTCATCATATTAAACTCAATTTCTTCCAGTCCATAGATCCTTAAAGGATTGATTTACCCGTCTAGTTCATATTATGTGAAAGAAAACTGTGATAGATGTTCTATGAAATGTAAATGTGTACAAAAGGCATGGTTTGTGTAGAATGCATGTGGTTTGAGGAAAATGTGGAAGTGTCTATGTGCCAAGCATGTGGATTGAGCAAGCAATGTGGCTCACTTCATTAATGGAATGAGGAATTACCACACACAATACAATGTGCTTTCGTACTATATATAAAACACGAGTGACAGAATGAGAGTGTTAAGAGCCATGAATTGAATAAGCTGTTGTTGTGTTTACAATCAATTGCACTAATTGTAAAATACTTTTAAGAATCTTTACAAGAGGCTTAACTGAGTAAAGAAAGAGTGGCGGAAGTTACCTTTGAAACTTGGTACTCTCAGAGCTCTGTAGATCCTTTTGTTGATAGCGGCCCTTAACTCCCACAAGTCCCACAAATCAGGCTGTAGTCCATAATTCTCTTCAAAGTAGGACCGTACAAGTGGCATGCTGTCATATGCACTCTTGCGTGGAGATGTAATGATAGTAGCCAGTGGAAAGTCTTCACCAAGTCTACTGATGGCTGACTTGAGATAGCTTAATGAGTCAGTCCTGGGCGGGGTCACCAGATTATCGTATCTTTCTTGCGTGTAAAACCAGAATTCGATCTGACCGTTTTCGATGTCAGCTAGATATTTATAACCACGTTCCAGTTCGATGATCCAGTCAAGAAATTGTTGAGCTTTGTCTTCAATTTTATTAGAAATCTGTTCTGTCAAGGTACTGTCAATCAAGTCCCAAGTGTGGTCACCAGCCATTTGAATGGAAGGCTGGAGAGAAAAAAGCATGAATTCCAGTAATTCATTCTACAATCTTGGTCAACAATATTGTTGAAACACTTGACAATTGAAACAGCGTTGAAATAATGAATTACGCTACATTTAATATATATATAGACTAATATAGCGCCCCCCCCCCCTTCCATTTAATGTTGGTTAAAAATACGATCATCTCCTTCATTTACTGAGAAATAAAATTACTTTTTCTCCAACATTGAATGGGGAGGGGGAGGGGATGTCTGGTAATGAGGTCCTGGAAAATTAATAACGTAAACCATAAGATATTTTCGTGCCAAAAGATTATCTTATTTACAATTACGACAATAAACACAATAACATTTTTATCCTCACATACTAAACAATAAAATGCTCCACAATATCTGTGTTGGAAAATGGAGGAATTCTAAGGTGTTTCAAGCAATTTTGACCAAGATTGTCTGAGAAAATTTGTGACAAATTTGGCAGAAATCAGCCAAACATTTTACGTGTGCCTTTTAAATGTTCAAAGGTCTGTGGGTGTTTTTATTGCATTTTTGAAATGTTTTCTATTATTTTCATGAAATTCGTTTAAAGCATATTTGAACGTGTAAGATTTTAGAAGAATCTGTTTCAATATTCATAGGAAAAAGCGTTAGAAAAAAGTGCATGTACATTAAAAAAAAACCTTCAAAGTTAGTTAGATTTAAACCCGAGATGTTTAGGTTCTTAGAATTTGGACTCACACCAGTAGTCTATTATTCCAACCATGATTGCTATGCACAAAAAATGTAACTATTGTAAAGGTAAAAATTATTCACAAAGTAACGCTTAAGCATTTTTTTTTTTATGCTTTGATATCTTCGAAGGGTTAATTGATATTTGTGATTAAGCGTGGCGGAATTTGCAAATAACAAATTAGTGTTCCACAGCAATGTTTATCTTCAATAATTCATTGCCCCTGCCCTGCCCTGCCCCCCCCCCCCCTCCGCCCCTCACTGAATACACCACTAATTTCAGGGGGCAAATGAAAAAGGCAACTCCCAAAACTCAGCAATAACGGCAAAAAAAGGTGAAGAAGGTGGCAGTGATGTAACTAGGAAATGTTGGTGTGGGGAGGGGGACTAAAGTTTCCCCTGACCCACACTGGATATGCCACTGTTTGTGCCCAGGGACCCGATCTGAAATAGTGTCGCCGAGAAAGATAAGCGAACCCAAGAAATTATGTAGTTATACATTTTTCGTATTCAACAAACAAATATGATCAAATACGTCCATTGGTTCCATATTCGCGATCTCCACCACTGCTTCTGTTTTTTAGGGGTGCGCAAAGCCAAATATACACAGGACTCTAAAGTACTATTGCAAAAGCCCCTACCCCAAAAATCTTATGTCACAAATGGCCACTAATAAATTCATTCCTTTCTTGGTCTGAAACAGTGCCAAATTTGCAACAATTTCTATTAAAAATTCTGCATTCGATTCTCAGACAATCTCCGGATAATTGTTGAAAAACATGACGATGAAACAGCATTAAAATAATGAATGACGTTACATTTGATATATACATATATAGACCAAAATAGCTCCCCCCCCCCCTCTTCTTTTTCCCTTTTCAATGTTGGTTAAAAATATGATCACCTTCTTCATTTACTGTGAATTAAAAGTACTTTTTCTCCAACATTGAATGGGGAGGGGGTGGAGGCGGAGGGGGCGTCTGGTAATGAAGTCCTGAAAAACAAAAATGAAGTCAACCCTACGACATTTTTGCACCAAAAGTTTACCTTATTTACAATTACGCCAACAAACACAATACCATTTTTATCCGCAGATACAAAAAAGAAAATGTTCCGCAATAACTGTGTTGAAAAACGGAGGAATTATGAGGTGTTTCAAGCAATTTTAACCAAGATTGTAGGCTTTCATGACAAATTGCTGAAAACAACGAAACAGCAACTTACTTATCTGTTTATTTCATGAATAGTCAACATTAATATCATGTATATACTCTTCAACAATTAAAGGTCTATGGATGAATAGAGACAACATTCACAGTTACTAATTAATTGTTATTAATTGATAGTTATTAACTAATTGCTAACCATTAATCATTAAACATTAATTGTTTAACTGCAGCCTGATGGGCGAGGAGGCCTGAAGAGGTGAGGTGAATTGTTAAACTTCATTGCTTTAAAATCCAACAAAAACCAAAAATGACAGCAGCAAAATTACATCAGCAACACTTAAAAATAGCCTATATTAACCCTTTACTCTACCAGCACTTTTAAAAATGCACCTAGGAAGTGGAGTCAAAGATAGGACACCCATAACGGCAATAATATCGCCACTTGGTCAAGTAAAGGTTAAGCACATGCTAATTATTGAAGGGTCCTCTGTCTTCCGAGCAGCAAAGTCGGGCTTGTTCAGCTTCAGTGACCACCAGGACCATGCTGCATATATTTTCAAGTTGGCACGCTTGTCGCGGGTTGATTACCCCTTACTCTACCAGCGCTTTTTTGAAAATGCGCCTGGGAGGTGGAGTAAAACTGTGATAATATCGCCGTGTAGTGGAGTAAGGGATAAAGCATTTGGAATTTTCAGGCATCAAAGTGAAAATTGATGTAATTTGTGATGTCTTCACTTTGAATTTTATGATGTTAATTCTTTTGGTTTTATATTTATTATTATTATTTTTTCAATATTTTCATTTTATATTTGTATATTTTATTATCATAATATTTTGAAGAGGTGGAACTACAGTAACTCTGACCAGAAACTTTTGAGTCTTTATCATATACAAAAACAAATTCTGGTGAAAACAGGCTTTCTCACTATAATCAGTGACAAAGATTAGGAATGCACATGCAAATTTAAGGGTTCAACACCAGAAATTCTGGAATGTCATGAGAGAAATGGGTTTCTGCACACAGATCATAAATTTGGCTACAGACGTAATTGCCACTCATTCCACAAGAAGAAACCTCTACTTACCGCTGATGTCACTAGAGAAAAGTGGTTCTAATATTGCGAAGAATAGTGCCATCACTTCTCATGTTCCTATCCACTGCAGCTTTACGATTGAATAGTTCCACGTACCAATCATACAGCTCCCTGCGTCTTGCCATAGCTGTGGCTCTTAGGGAAATGGCATCACGCAGAATACGGTTACTATAGAAACTGAGCTTCATGCGCTCCACTTCATCTGTATCCGCCAAAGCTGTAAGATAGAATCAAGAAAGGATGACTTGCAAGACTGATCCCCTCTGCTGGTCATCCTTCCCGTTGAGTTGGCAATGGACTACACCAAAATATATCTCTAAATAATAAACATTATATCACTAGTCATGTTATATCCAACTACACGAAGTACAACTCTTAAGTGCTAATTACATCAACTCCTTCCTCCCATGACAAACAGGATATCTTCCAATCCAGTTGGCTGTGAACAAAGCCTAACTTGATTTCCGATTTCATCAAGCCCCCATCTGCCATGACAAAAATGAGTTCTTCTCACCAATCCTTCTGTATGCTATGTGAAAGCCTAACACTCAGTATCCATTACATCAAACTTCCACCTAACATGACTTGAAATCTTCCCATCGATTCTGATGTTTACCATGCCAATAGCCAATCTGAGTACTCACTTTATACAACTCTCTATGATGAACTTTGAACTACACTAATACTAACCCTGAACACTCAATAAATAAAACTCTCTACTATGAATTATACCAGAGCCTAACTCACCCCACTTGGGTAATGGGAGGTATTTACGAGAATTATACCTACCTTCTATGCTATAAATGTGCAACCGGACCACAAATGGTCAGCACACCATAACTATACAACCAAAACAGAGCTAAAGACGCAGTCCCACCATACCCCTTTAATGCCCCCCTCTCTCTAAACCTCACTTATATACCACCATAATATGATAGTGAGGACCTGTGGGGTCGGTGGGTGGGATGCATAGAAGGTAGGTATAATTCTCGTAAATACCCCCACTATCCAAGTGGGGTGAATTTACTTCAAATTATATCCTACCTTCTATGCTATAAATATGCAACCAGATTTCAACCGTGAATAGGATGGCAGAAGTTCTCACTATGCATTAAATAACAAAGCATATAGGAACAAAGGAACAAAAGGAACAAAGGGAACAACATCTCACCCTTATTAGGTGCCTTTGTCCAACACTGTGGAAGCCTGTCTTCCTTCAGACCGTGGCACAATCCTCACATAAGACCAAACAAACGTCGCAGACAAGATTTCTCTCACAGGAACCCCCCCGAAACAAAGCAATTGAGGATGCCATGGCTCTTACTTGATGGACATGCACCCCCGTATGAGTAAACAATGCATTTCTATTATAAAGAATCACTTTGGTAATCCAGCAGGAAACCATCTCACAAGAATCCAGTTTATAAGGGCTTTGGAAAGAAATGAATAGAGCCTTAGACTCTGCCCTAAAAGATTGGGTACACTTAATACAATTCTTAAGACATCCTACTGGACACCAGACCTTATCTTTTCTAGTATCAGAGAAAGAAGCTAAGGTCAGGAGAAAAACTGTATCTGGTAAAAATTATAATGTCTGATTCTTCGCTAGAAAAGAGGGGTCTGGGATTATACGGACTCCCTCTGACTCAAAGCGGATATGCCCTTCTCTCAAAGAAAGGGCATAAAGGGAGCTGCGACAGCAAGCAGAAGCAGCTGCCAAAAGAAAGGCAGTCTTGAAAGACAATTCCCTTAAAGCACAAGAAGATATAGGTTCAAAAGGAGAAGTTGCCAAAGTTTCTAACATTATTTGCATACTCCATGGCGGGGCCAAATTTCTGACCACTGGTCATTGGAGAAACATGCCTTTAATTTTACTAAAGGAACTACTGTGGATACTGAAGATCCATCGAAGAACCCCTTATGAATCACTGCAATAGCAGAACGAAACCCTTTGATAGTATTTACCTTTTTGATAAGATTGAATTGATCGAGCAAAAAATCTGCCACATCACCTGCAGACGCTGTATGCGGAGAAATCGCTCTAATTGTGCACCATTCTCCATACAGTCGGAGTCTCGCAGAATACATCCCTAAAGTGGAAGAGTGCCTGCATTGGGCCGCCATCTGGGTAGCCTCCTGCGAAAGCCCTCCCTGATAGAAGCCACGAAGTCAAGTGAAGTGCTGCCAGGTTGGGATGCCCAATTCCGGTAGCTTCAACAGCCCCTCGAACAGAGACAATGCCAATGGAGTGCCAGCCAGAAGGCTGAGTAACAGAGGAAACCAAGTCTGGCCTGGCCAACTGGGTGCTATTAGCAACAACTGACACTGATCAGTCATTATCTTGTCTAAGACACAAGGCACTATTGCGAACGGAAGGGAGGCGTAAGCCACTAGAGGACCCCAATGAATTGCGAAAGAGTTTACCTGCCAGACTCTTGGACCTGGGGTTAGAGCGCAAAAGCAGGGTAGTTGATTGCTGTTGTCTGCTGCAAATAGATCTACTTCTGGTGTTCCGAAGACGGACCAGAGTTTCTGACACACTGACCGATCGAGAGTCCACTCCGTGGGACCGACTCGTAGTCATGATAACATGTCCGCTATGGTGTTCAGTTCGCCCGGGAGATGCACTGCTACCAGTTTGATCTGGTGTTCTTCACACCATAGAAGGAGTGACTTGGTTAGCATCCAAAGTCTTTGGGATCTTGTCCCACCTTGTTTTTTGTTCCCATACACCACTACCATGGTATTGTCTGTTCGAACTAGGACTGTGTGTCCCTGAACTGGAAGTTTGAAGTGAAGGAGTGCCCTGCGCACCGCCTCCAACTCCAACATGTTGGTATGTTGGTGGAGCCACTCTCCTGTCCAAAGGCCTGCTATTTGTGTATCTCTAAAATGCGCTCCCATCCCTCCAAAGAGGCATCTGTGACCACTGTCACTGATGGGGATGGCGTGGAAAAATCAGCCCCTGAGAAAGATGGCACCGGTCTTGCCACCATAGAAGGTGGGGCCGCACTGAAGGTGGCAAGGGACTGGCGTGAAAAGATCTCTCATGAGAGGATCGAAGTGAGACAGAAGGTGAAATTGAAGGTCTCTCATAAAGAACCAGTACATGGGAACCACGTCTACCATCCATGCTTGGTAATCCAGAAAGACAAACCAGTACTGGGCTGGAGCTGAGTCTTGGGATACGAGGAGCTCTGCTCTGGAGAATACCACTTGGATTCTCTCTTGAGATGGTCGAATGTGACTGTCGTGAAATCCAACACCGCCCCCAAAAAGATTGAGGTCTGAGAGGGGACTAAATCTGACTTGGCTGAATTGATTATCCATCCTAACTCTTAAGCTACTTCTATCACCGGGCAGTATGGGCCGGGCTGTCTTCGTGTCGTCGGCTATGATGAGCCAATCGTCCAGGTTTATGAATATCTGAATGCCTTGTTTGCGCAAAAACGCAACTACTACCCGTGTGATTCTTGTGAATACTCGGGGAGCTGTGGATAGACCGAACGGCAATGCCTTGAAGACGAAGGTCTGGCCTTTGTAATTAAAGGTTAGAAACCTTCGGTGATCTGGATGGATGGGGATATGTAGGTAAGCATCTGACAGATCTATTGAAATTGCTTAGAGGCCTGAATGAAGTCTGGAAAGGATGGAGTGTAGGGTTTCCATTTTAAAAGTTGATAAAGCTCTGGATCCAGAGAGATGGGGGTGGGCTGGGGGGTGCCCTTCTCGGACAGGGGAGTTAAACTTGAGCTTGTACCCCTCTTGAATTGTTTTCAAGACCCAGTTGTCCTTTGGCACTCCTAGCCATTTTGAAGCGTAGGTCAACAGGTGCCCCTCCACTGGCCCTTCCACTAAGGGGGGTGCCAGGGGTGTCAAAAGTGTTTTCCCCTCCCTGTCCCGACCCTCGGGAGGTGCTGCATCGAGCAGCGAGGAAAGAGTGCTGGCCCTAGTTCACTGTGACCTGGCCTGACCATTGGGTACGTGTGCCCGATGAGGTTTGCTTTGTCTGGCAGCATGGAACAGAGGCCGTCTTTCAACATGTCTTCCAGAGAGTGCTAGTGCCCTGGGGGTGCCCAAGCATTGTGCTGTTGCTGGAGGGTTGGGGCTCCTGGCCTTCGCTGCCAAGTTTATGTTGCGGCAAAGTACATCCTGTCTGTCCGCCTGGCGAGACAGGATTTGCTGGAAATGGCCAGCGAACACATCAGAACCTTCCCTGTGCAGAAGTCGCAAATCTGATACCGTAGTGTCAGAAAGCCCCAACAGGGGAAAGAGGTTCTCCCATCTTTCCCCTGTCACACGGTGGATAACGCATGCCAGCTGATCCACTGTGGCATCTAGCAGGCCTGCTAGACCCTCCAACATCGGTTGGGCCCTGGTTCATAGCATTAGGCAGGACCCGGCCAAGCCTTTTGTGGCCCACACCCCCAGGGCCTGGTACTTGACCGCCACTCTGACTGACCTGTCAGTTATGCGGAGGGCTTTCTCTCACTTGTGGGCAGCAGGGTTCTTGAGAGGATTGCTCCCGTGCACTAACGATGCTAGGGAAGCCCCCTTCTAGGGGTGTCTCAGCATGGACCATATCTCATCTGGGATGAAAGGAAGGTAAAATCCCAATCCCTAACTCTTATTGCCAAGGGCAGGCTCTGCTCATAGGCAGTCAGGTCTTTGTACACCTTTCTGGCCCAGCCCTGGACCCTCCGGAGGATGGAGGGATCCACAGCAATCTTCCGAACTGGAGTCACTACTTCCCCGCCGGGCTTAAGAGATGGGTTCGCTGAGTCTGGTCAGCGCCCTTCTTTACAACAGGTGGGTCCACCACTGGGACCTTGCACTCACGTTATAGAGCTTGTACAGCATCCAGTAGGAAGGGGATCATGTCCTCCTGCAGGGGTGTCTCGGCTGGGTGGGCCTGTGGAAATAAAACCTCATCCAAAACCATCATCTGCTTCAATGGTAATGGGGTTATTTCCACCAGTGCGCCGGCTCAGGCAAGAGGTAATGAGGTTATTTCCGCCAGTGCGCCGGCTCAGGCAAGAGGGGTAGTGGCTTGAGGGGAGAGGCAGCCTCCTAAGCGGGCAGGGTAGGTGGCTCCTCCTCCCGTCGGCAGCCAGGGAGTCCCCTTCTTCAAACTCCACGTCTAAAGCGTACAGCTCTAGAGGGTCCCCGTGCAGAGCCAACTGCGAGGGGGGCAGGGTGAAAGGGACTCGGGACCCTCTTCTGGGGCCCTTGAAACTGTTGAGGTAGGAGGCTGTGGCAGCAGTTGAGAGTCCAATGCCTTAGACAGCCATATCTGGAGCTTGGCTTCCACTCTGCCAAGCAAGGCATCCTTATCCGGGACTGCATGACGAGCCCGTATAGAGCCTGTCAACCTGTCAGAGCTGGAGGAGAAGGAAGAAGGGAGAGGAATGACAGTCTTTCCTCTTGTGCCTCTCCGACCTATGTCAGTTGCGGCCCCTGTCTGGGGGTGGAGGCTCTGAGGAAAGGTCAGACCTAAGAAAGGTCATCCATCTCCTCTTCCAGACACATTTCTGGGAAGGGTGTCTTCCCTGGCAGGCTACTATGAAAGTGGTGGCAGGGGAGGTTTATAAACTTTTACGGCTTGTAAACTTTTACCGGCACAGCTTCCTATGAAGCCGGAGCAGGTTAGTATTAGTAGTCTATTCTTTCATCTTTCTTACCGGCCCGGTTACTGTGATCCGGCACGGCTTATAAACTCCAGCACGAATTCCTTGCAGAGCCTGCACGGGTTTGGGTCCTAAATCTCTTACCGGCATGGTTTACTGCAAACCGGCATGGCTTTTAACTCTTCCTGGCACGTGTTTCTTTGTCAAACCAGCACGGGAGCAAAGCGAAACTTTATCAAATTGACAAAATACAAATTTTGCAAATGGGGGGAGAACGAAGTGTATGATTAATATCCTTCATTATTCTGTTTTCTGTGAGAATGAAGAAGAAAAATACAGATGTTAGGCATTAATGCCAAAACATCAGTAATAATAGCTCTAAAGCCAGCCCCCAAGAAATTATTGAGGAAACAAAATTAATGCTGTCGCTATATGACAAATGTAAATGGAGGTAACTGTCCTCTATAGGCACCCGTAATTTCTTAACCACTAGACTAAAGCGAAGCCTATAGCCATCCAGAATCCTGAGACAGTATTGATGACGTCAAGTGACATCATAGGTGATGGAATCCTCTTGACTCTAGGACAACATATATACAAAAACTATGATGAGGGTAGCCTAACCAGCACTATATTATAGGAGGCATAACACTAGGATAACGAGGGATGCTCAGAGACTACAAAACAAGAAATCCTCATACATCATGGGTGTAAAGCCATGAACGTTAGCTCTAAATGATCTGTAACACATGGAAAAACAGAATATAACCTCAAATAGTAGCATATATACAAACAGAGAGTAAAAGAGGCCGTAACTTTTGGCATCTTTCTAGGCCAAGCTGCTGAAGCCAGCTTATCAAATCATGGATAAAATCCCAGCCAAAGCCTCAATATCTACCTTAGATGTCTCAAAAAGTACTTCAAAACTGTCTCAAAAAGTACTTCAAAACTGTCTCAAAAAATACTTCAAAACTGTCTCAAAACCTGAGAATGAAACGGTAGGTGAAAACAGTGAAAAAATGCTGAGTAAAGTAAAAATAGTATGTCAGGACTCAACGTCAATGCAGTCAATATCGTGCATTGAAGAAAAGTGAGGCTTAGAGAGAGAGAGAGAGGGGGGAGAGAGAGAGAGAGGTAAAAACAGTGAAAAATGCTGAGTAAAGTGAAAATAGTATGTCAGGACTCAACGTCAATGCAGTCAATATCGTGCATTGAAGAAAAGTGAGGCTTAGAGAGAGAGAGAGGGGGGAAGAGAGAGAGAGGGGGGTATAAAGGGGTATGGTGGGACTGCGTCTTTAGTTATGTTTTTGGTTGTATAGTTATGGTGTGCTGACCATTTGTGGTCAGGTTGCATATTTATAGCATGGAAGTTAGGACATACTTTGAAGTAAATTATAAATACTCACCACCTGTCAGGATTATAAACATAATATTTTTCCATCAAATCCTTTTTTAACAACACCATACCAAACCCTGAATACTCATTATATAAAACTCTCAACACTGAAGCAAACCACAGCCCCAACTCCAAACTCATTACATCTAACTCTCACCTGCCATGACAAAGATGAAATCTTCCCATCGAGTCATCAAGTTCTCTTTAGCTTCCACCCAGTTGTCTCTCATTTCCTCCATGAGGGCATTCTTGTAAGTCTCCACCTGGTTGCTAACCATTATCTCTTGCTCTTCCATCATCTGTGCATACACCACACCGGCTACGGCCATCTCTTCATTCATTTCTTGCTGGTACAAATACAATTCGGCAACAGTTGAGGCAATGTAGTTCTCTAGAGAAGTTCTTGCAGCCTGTTTGAACCAGAAAACAAAGCAGACACATTATCATACAAATCAGTCACATTCTGCATTCTAATGGGAGTCACATTCCACCCTCCACAATTCATGTCGCCATGGCGATGAAAACTTAAATCATGGCAACCCAAAAATTGAAAATGATGATTTTATTCCCCAGAGAAATAACACTTTTATGGCTCACCTTTCGACCAAAAATTAAAATTGTTTGAGTAAAAATGAACTGAAAATATTTCGGTAGCATGAAACGCTTTTTTCGTCTGTTCTTTACTGCCCCAAAATTACTGGCAGTCCTAATCCTGAATTTTTACGCTGTAAATTTGTCCCCACAAGTCCCATGGCGTTGATACAATCTCAAGTATGCTATAATATCACTGAGCAACAATATCATACCATACGGATGTAAGTAGTCCTGTTAGCCAGTTAGCACTTGTAATACTTAAAGAGAGTTACTTAAAAAAAAATATGATCATTGATCAAAAAATGATCATGTTTGCTTTGTGATCAGTCTTTACTTTCAATAATTGTTTGGTGCATTTGTAAAGAAATTGAAAAAGTTGTCATTAAAGGATTAGTTCAGTGGTCAAGCATGTCCATCTTATATGAAAGAGGACTTTAAAAAAAACAAAATGGTGAAGAAAACGTTCAAAAATCTTATTCTGTTGAGGAGATATTCAAGTTTAAAGTTTGGTATCATTTCTGTGGAAATGACTGAAATCAGACTACTTGTGATGTCACAGCCTCAGATTCCTCAGTCTTTATGTATTCTATATAAAGTTGACTATTAAAATTATTTTTTCTCAAACTTCCTTCAGGTGGTATATAATAGATACCCTTCCTTTATTCAGTTTTACTACTTTTTTGACATATTCCATGGTTTTTAAGCCACAAAATCGCAGAACAAAATGATAGAATACATAAAGACTGAGGAATCTGAGGTTATGATATCACGAGTAGTCTGATTTCAGTCGTTTCTACACAAATGATACCAAACTTTAAACTTAAATATCTCCTTAATGGTTTCTTTACCATTTTGTTTCTTTTGAAGTCCTCTTTCATATAAGATAAACATGCTTGACCACTAAACTAAACTTTTAAAGTATGAAGTTAAATTATTCATACAGGAAAACCATCGGGGGGAAGAAGGGATTTTTCATTCAAAATTATAATCTAAAACAGTTTTTTGTACTAGATCAAAATTCTGGAAATGAGGGAAAATGGTCGCCAGTTTTTTTTCTTGAGTTGGCAACCACAAAGCACACAGGAGTCACATTCTTTACATCGAGTCGCATTTTAATACTAAAGGGTCACATTTTAATACATGGGTTTCTATAAAGGTACATGTAAGTCACCTTTCTAGTTCACCCTTATTTCATTCTTTCCCACAATGTGTTTGTCTACTAGCTGTGGTGTAGCGGTTATCATACATGTCTACAGACCACGAGGCCAAGCCTGGGTTGGGTAGACATGCCAGTGCACCACAACTGGTTATCAAGGGCGGTGGACATTGACTTGGTTGTCGGTGTTATGTCTGTCCGTACGTCGTACCTGTGTTCTCGTCCGGGTTGTATAAAGCGTTTCGTGATAGCATTGTTACTATCATAACCAAATACGCTGGCGATGACCCCGTCATTGTAATTGTGTGTTGTGTTCATTCCTCGCCGTTGTGTCTATGCGAGGTATCAACATCAACAAAAAATCCACCAAACCCTATAAATTAACAGAAAAGAAACTTTCAACAAACCTGGAAATAATTTCTAACTTGATCTCCAACCAGGAGCTGCTCATAATTATTAGATGCTCCAGAACTGAGGTCTCTATACTCATCTCGCAGGCCTGCAAACTCGGTCTTCACTTCCTCGGCAAAAGCAGCAAATCTTGCCTGTTGATAAAATATTTTTAAAAAACACTTTAAGTGAAATGAATTCTTACCATTGCAAAAATATCAGTCAGTTTTTGTTGAATAGAACTATGCTCTAAGGAATGAGTCAAATAAACCCAATGATTATATGTCTTGCTTTTTTTTAATTTATGAAATATTGTGTATAAGAAAAGACAGCTCCAATAAGTGTAATTAGAATTTCAAAGCAACAAGAAAACCCTCACAAAAAAGAAACTTGCCGCATTTGACGTATTCAGCGCCCCTGCTCTAATAAGCACCCACCCAGCATTTTTTGACGGATAACATAATCTATTTAATTAGAAGACTTAAGAGACTCCAGTGTTGTTACATTCTTTGCTAATTTAATGTGTGATGCTCAGGATGATTATTGTGGGGCTAGTATAGTACCAGTTCACATATACATGTATGTACAGTGCAGTTTGAATAGCACAATATGCACAGCCTCGAGCATGCATGGGTAATTATTATGAAGAAACGTCAAGCCTAAAAGGTGGCGCAATTTTATTTTTGTAAACGCGCCGGGTGCTTATTACGTCGAATACAGTAATTAGAATTTCAAAGCAACAACAAAAACCTCACAAGAAGAAAACAAAACGTATGCATAAAATAGTGGGTTACAGGATTTGGTCAGTGGTCAAGCGTGTCTTTTTTGTATGATGAAGGACATCAAACTGTAAAGAAGCTACTTTAGCATTTTCCCATTTTAAAGTTGTCACAGTTTTATATGAAAATTCAAAAACCAAGATTTATTTTCCACAAGCAGATATCAATACAAGCAAGAACTTGACAAAGTTTATCAAATAGAGAGGGAGACTAGATAAGCAAATGCCTTTACAAAGAAAAAATATAATAGAAACAAATACAAATTACAATAGAAAAATATATAATAAGCAACAAGAAAAACAATGAACTTATAGAATTTGTGAATTTGAAATATATGTAAACCTTTTCATGAATAATTATGAAATACACAAGCACAAATTCACACTAAGAAAAAACCTACCCCCTCTTCCTAGAATTTTTTTTTAATAAACTAATGTATAACACCTTAACACCTTCACTTTCAAAACAATTGTTCATGCACTCTATTCAAAATTCATTTTAATTTTCTTACTTACTGATAAGTATTTATTATTTTATTTATACTTTCTACTGGTGGTGACTAACAGCACCTTCACTCTCCCGACATATCAAATGGTTGTACATCCCAAAAACACAAAATATTTCTCAACAAAATACGCAAAGAGGATCGAGGAATGCGAGGATGTAATTTTACTGTGTTATCGTTTGTTTCTTTGTTTGATGGGGGCTTAACGGCACCATGAGAGCGAGGGTGCTCAAGAGGTCAGATCATTCCAGAGGTTGGAAGGAAAGAAAACAGGGGGAGATTGAGAGAAACACTAGAACTAAACCCCAGAAAGCTGGGATTGAGAGAGATGGTGCATGGATGAAGGGAAAAAAACCCTAGTTATTTCCACACAGACCTGCTGGAATTTTGAACTTCAATATTTCCCGTTGTAACAGAGTAAGATTCTTGAATCCTCTCTCAAACACAATGAAAACCCTTGACCAATAAACTAATCCTTCAGAGACAAAAACTCTGACATAATCATATTTCATGTGATAGAAATAGAAATAACAAATTTTCTGACTAAGTTTCATACCTCTCAAGGCAATGTAAAATATTATTTGTTAATTATAAAATACATTAATTTAACCTCCATGGAAGCAACCATTTTTATTTTAAAACATATAGAAAATGATGTCATCAACCCAGCAGGACATTGGAATGTAATGTTCTTTATAATTTATCTCAAATTTTCTAGCTAATGTAAAATTGTTTTCCTTTGTATAGGTCAAGGTCATTTTGGTACAGACATGATATTACTAAAACAAACTATGAAAATTCTTGTCACATTTTGTAACAAAAAATTTGTAGAAAATGATAAATACATCACTGTCTGTGTTGTTGTAAGTATTGTCATACCTGACAAGATTTTTAATAGAATTTAGCAAAATGGCAACCTCCATGTGTCGACTTTAATCATGGATAACATCAGATAGGGATAGGCTTTTAACTTGCTGTTTTTTGGTGGTAAATTTCTTTTTCAATTCTCTATCAAATCAAATAAGGTATATGTCAGACTTTGTCTCCTTTAATGCAGACAGCACCATTTTTATGGTCGATGCCACAACACCTACCATCATTGCTTGTTTTTCTGCTTCAAACTCTGGTCGAAGTTCTTCCATTTTTCCCACCACTCCATCTTGGATTGCGATGATCTTGGACAGCGTAACAGCATTGCTAGTAATTGCCGTTTGCATATATGAGGAGATTCGCTCCTCGGCCTGCATAACAAAATTTGCAACAAACGCTTGTCGGGCCGATGCCATACTTGAAATCCACTCCTTAATAGGTTCCATGTCCTCCTAGATGCAGAAAAAAAGGCAACAAATCTTAGTTATGACGAAAATCTGTTGCAATGGAAAATCCTCAAAGCCTAGAAAGTTGAACAAAAACATCGTTGAAAATCACTCACCAATAAACAAACAAAACCTTCACTGTTAAATACCACCTTATTTGTAAATTATTACTTGGAGCCAGAAACATTGACCACAGGGGAATACTTTTGTCCTTGTGTTGAGTGTGAAAGTCAGTGCAGCTGCAGTGAAATTTGTTTACTATCAATGTCAAATAATGCTAATTGCTTGTGCTGCATTGTGGTTTCGGTTGTAAGCAATATAGACCCAACAGATTTTAGATTTTGTCGGGGCTTAAAACACCGAATGTATTGCGAGGTTTAGACTTAATGGTTTAAGAGAATGCGGATCTAAACTCATTCAGACTGACACTGTTCTTGATTGTTTTATGCATGTCAGAATCTAATCAAATCATTTTTATATGGAGTTCCCTACCAATCAATCTTAGAAATTGCTCCACTCTCATGACTTTTAAAAGTTAGCTTAAAAGCCCATCTTTTAAAATCCAGTAGTAATTCTAGGAACTTACTCGTCCTTCACTTTTCGTTTTTGGTATTTTATGTATATAGCATAACTATTGAATTTTTTCTTTCGTTTTTTTTGTTTTTGTTTTGTTTTTTGTTACTGTGTAAGGGGGTACTTCACCTACAGATACATTCATATCTTCTGAGTGCTTCCCCAAACCAATTATCTTTGTAAATATGTCACTTTTGTTATATTTTGTATTATGGTTTGAAATAAAGTGCGATCAGTCAATCAAAGAGCAAAATATACCTGAATGATCTGAGTTCTTAAAAACACGTAATATGCTCAAGGATTCTTATGTTTGTTGATGAGGGCTTAACAGCACCACAAAAACGAGGGTCAAATTGTGCATGAGAGGTAAGATCATTCTAGAGGTAGGAAGAAAAGAAAACAGGGGGAGAATGAGAGAAATACCAGAACTAAAAGTCAGAAAGCTGGGATCGAGAGAGGAGGGACATGGGTGAAAAAAACAAAGTAGAAAGAGGGCTTGTGGAAGAGGAGGACTAAATATGGTTGTAGAGGAAAGCATGATGAAGGAAGGAGATAATTTTATTCGGGGCGTTTTTCTGGAAGAACTCGGCTGTTGAGTTGTGGGGAGCGAGGGAAGCTCTGGGAAGGTTGTACAGGGGGCAAGCAAGGAGAACGTGATGGACTGTGAGGGTGCAATGACAATTGTTGCAGAGGGCTTAGGGGAGCCAATAAGGAAGTGGGAGTGAGTGAGGTGGGGGTGACTTATTTAAAGACGAGTAATATGAACCTTGTCGACACCAGAATGGTTGTTGATGGTGGGTTTGATCGAAATGGTGGGCTGGATGACATGGAGTTTGCTATTAATTTGGGAGTCCCATGAGGTTTGCCAGCGGTCACAAACAAGGGAAGCAATAAGCGGTTTGATGTCAGAAAGGGTTTTAGGAAATGGGGTAGGGGAGGTTAAGGACAAGCTTAGCAGCTGCATCAGCCCTGTAATTGCCAGGGAGGCCAACATGGCTGGGTATCCAGAAAAAAAGAATACTTTTCCTGCAGAGGGTGGGCGAAAGGAGTTTCCGGAGGAGGTGGGATGTGAAGTTATCCCATTTAAGATTGGGTAAAGAAGAACAGCGTTGCAGTCGGAGAAGATGGCAAAGAGGCTCTTGAGGGCGAGGAGAATGGCCTTTGCCTCAGCTGAAAAGATGGGCAAGTAGTCAGGAAGCCTGCTACTGAGGGTGATGTCTTGGATGACGGCAGCAGCAGCTGTCTTGTCACCTTTCTTGGAGACATCAGTATAGATAGAGGTGTAGTTTGAGAGTTGGTCTTCGAATTGGTTGTGAGGATTGATGAAGAGGTTAGGGTGAGTGTGGGTTTTGTGACGAGTGGAGAGGCCCATGTGGATAGAAGGGAGGGGGTGGCCCAAGGAGGAAAAGTAGGCCAGGAGAAAGTGCCAAGAATGGCGGTGTTGATGCTGAGATGGAGGAGATCTAATTTAATGCATAAGCTAAAGGAAGGGGATAGGGTTTTAGTCCTATCAAAGAGGGTGGAGAAATTGGGGTTCTAATGAGGTTGTAAACAGGGTTCTGGGTGTCGGTGACGACTCTAAAAGCATAGGAGAGGCTAAGCTTTCTACACCTAAGAAGAAGAAAGGGTTTGTTGGCTTCAACATGAAGGCTGGTAACTAGGAAGGTCCTGTAGGCACCCAAACAAAGCCCGGGGGCTTTATTTTGGATGGTGTTGATGTGGTTGAGGTATGAGTTGTGAGCGACACAGTAGACAATATTGCCATAGTCAAGCTTAGCACGAATGGTGAGCCTAAAGATTTTGAGAAGAGCATAGGGGTTCGCACCCCAAATGGTGTTGGAGAGGAGGCGGAAAAGGTTGAGGGAGCTGTAGCAATTCTGTTTCAGATTAATGATGTGCTGTTTGCAGGAGAGCTTGTGGTGTAGAATTAAGCCCAGGAACTTAGTGTGGTCAACTTTAGGGATGCGATTGCCATTGAGCACGAGGTTCGGGTTGGGTAGGAGGTTGTTGAAATGACAGAAGTGCATGCAGACTGTCTAGTCTTTGGAGAATTCAAAAGCGTTATCGTTGCACCAGACTGCAGCTGGTTGAGGCTGAGTTAAAGTCTATTTTCGACAAGAGGAAAGCTACGGGAGGAGTACAAGATGGTGAAGTCGTCTACGTAGAGGGTACGTTTGATAATGGGGCCAAGGTTGTCCGCGATGTCATTAATGCTCAGGTTGAAGACAGTAGGGGAGAGGATGCTGCCCAGGGGCTTGCCCTCTTCTTGGGGGTACGGGTTGGAGAGGGTGTGGCCAATACAAACTGGAACTGCCTGGGTGAGAGGGAGTTTTGTATAAAGGTGGGGAGGTGGCTTCTGAGGCCGATGGTGTAAAGTTTGCAGTTAATGCCTTATTTCCAAGTGGTGTCGAAAGCTTTCTCAAGGTCGAAAAAGATAGCAATGAGATGTTCTTTTTTTGCAAAGGAATCCTGGAGAGCGTTGTCAAAGATAATTAACTGGTCTAGAGTATTGCAACGTTTCCTAAAGCCGCTTTGGTGAGGGGAGAGGATTCTGTTGGCCTTATGTAACCAGTTTAATCTCTGGTTAATGATCCTTTCCATAATTTTACAGAGACAGCAGGTGAGGGCGATGGGGCGGTAGCTGGAGGGGTCGGTATTGTCCTTCCCCGGTTTAGGACAGGGGTGACAATAGCTGTCCTCCAGATAGGGGGAAAGGAGTGTGAGGACCAAATGTGGTTAACGATGGTAAGTAGGGTAGTGGTGGCCTTGTTGGGGAGGTGTTTCAGGAACTGGTAGGGGATGTTATCTGGGTCCTTGGAGGTGCAACCAGCATCATGGATGGCTTGGTTTAATTCAGAAAGGGTGAAAGGGGTGTTGCAGCTCTCAGAGTTGTCGGAGGAAAGATGATACTCCAGGCTTCATCGCAAGCTTTTTTTGGTTTTGAAAGCATTGGGGTAGTTGGCCGAGCACGAGATGTTGCTGAAAGAGGCGGCAATCAATCCTAATCGGTTATAATAACTTGTTCTTGATCATCTGATGAATGTTGTCACGTATGCCTATGAACATAATCTTTTTATTTTGTTATTAACTCTTTTTCACTAGAAACAACCTAGAAAGCACACCACTTGATAAACATCGACACTATGGTTGGGTTGATAAGCTAACGTTGAACCAGCATAGGCCCAATGTACTGTATGGCAAATAATAAGGCCATATACATTGAACCAACATTGCCTCAAATTTTAAATTGTATACTGAACATGTTGGCATTTAAGTAGGTCTTATGCCACACCTACAAGCAGTAACCTTGAAATAACTTTGTGCAACAGTGGTCCACCTTAAATTTGTCCAAACTTTTGCCAACGTTGGCCCAATCTAACTGTATTATCAGGAATCCATTAAATACTGGCTAAAAAAGCGGTCATACCATCCAATGCTAAAAATTCAAAAAGCTCTTTCCTTCTCATTCTTTAAAGCCATCATGCTGTGCAATGTTTGTTAGGGCTGTATTTTGTAGGGTACTTGCACCCCCTCCCTCCCCCCTTCACCCTTCCCTCACCATTTCAGGCACGAATTTTGAAATGAGGTCCATAGTTTTATAAAGATTTTATTCTTTGCCTTGAAATGCTTGGATTTATAATGTGATTTGGTGTAAACGTGTAAACACCAGGGGAGAAAGGGGTCCCACTACGCCTACACAAACAAGAATTATAACCCTGGTGTGTTCACATCTCCTCTACACTTCTCAAATCTCCTATACACCCATGTCATACCTGCAACTCCAATGGGTATTCTGGTCTCCAGTTCAAAAGCAGGTAAAATGTGTGAGGGTCGAGCAGACTCAGGGTCGCTTTGGCGTGTTGTACCTCGGCATTCCTGGTGGTCTTAGCAAGCTTTACTTCAATAGCAGAATCGTTAAGGTAGCCTATGCCCAGGACTACGTCACCTGAAAACAACAAGCAATTTCTTTCCTTAACAAACTGATGTTTAAACACATAAAAAAAAGGGTTATTGAAAACCAAGTATTTTAATGTAAAGATACATTAAAGAATACAATTCACCTTCCTGATTGGTTGAAATATTTATAAAAAATACTGGCAAGCCAATCGATAAATGCAACATAAGTGACATCCCCAGCATATAACAGATTTCCTCATGATGTGTCACTATTATAGATCATATTTACTGGTGATGTATCACTATTATAGATCATATTTACTGGTGATGTGTCACTATTATAGATCATATTTACTGGTGATGTGTCACTATTATAGATCATATTTACTGGTGATGTGTCACTATTATAGATCATATTTACTGGTGATGTGTCACTATTATAGATCATATTTACTGGTGATGTGTCACTATTATAGATCATATTTACTGGTGATGTGTCACTATTATAGATCATATTTACTGGTGATGTGTCACTATTATTGATCATCTTCACTGGTGATGTGTCACTATTATAGATCATATTTACTGGTGATGTGTCACTATTATAGATTATATTTACTGATGGTGTGTCACTATTATAGATCATATTAACTGGTGATGTGTCACTATTATAGATCATATTTACTCCTGATGTGTCACTATTATAGATCATATTTACTGGTGATGTGTCACTATTACAGATCATATTTACTGGTGATGTGTCACTATTATAGATCATATTTACTGGTGATGTGTCCCTATTATAGATCATATATACTGGTGATGTGTCACTATTATAGATCATATTTACTGGTGATGTGTCACTATTATAGATTATATTTACTGGTGATATGTCACTATTATAGATCAGATTTACTGATAAAGTTTCACTATTTTATATCAGATTTGATGGTGACCTGTAAAGAAATTTTTTGGGATGAGATCCCTCTTTGACCTCCTGAACAACTGTAGGTTTAATAGTAAGTCACAATGCATAAAATGTTTGGTCTGATTTTAGTTATATCTTTTTCTTGGATTAAGATATTTCAATACATCCATCATTATTTTGTTCTTCTTAATCGTATAAAACCAACAAGTTAATCCTTCAATGACATTTTGTAGTCGTACGCATAGACTCTGTAATACTAAAGCAATAGAGTAGCACCTGTCTCCTTCTCAACAGCAAATGTTAGTGATTTCTGCATCATATCCACTTCAAAATTGTATGGGTGCACCTCTCCGTTCAACTCGGTATGCATGTCCACCCGATAAACACCTTCCTCATTGTGGGAGTCATCAACGTTTCCTCTGACCCACATTTCGTCCAAAGGACCATTGCTCTGAGGAAGATAAATTACATATCATCAAATAAAAGCATGAGTAAAAATAGTCCGACATAATCCTTATTTCATACATGATAAAATAACAAATCTTCTGACCAATTTTCATACTCGAAAAACAATCTAAAATATTTTTTTCCAATTTTTTTGCAGAACTGAAAGGTTTGGTGGTTCCAATGCTTTTTCATAGGCTGATTGATTTGCGAAATTTGTATTAACTGTCATGTCTTTGCATATCATGAAATATTTGTTCCATGATATTTATTCATAAGCCACACCCACTATGCACATCAATAAGAAATTGTTGACAACATCAGCATTTGCACAATAATTACCAAGATCATCAAAGTAGGTATGATGCAAAATCGCATTAAGTCTAAACCTCACAATACAATTTTGTGTCTTAAGCCCCAACAAAATCTAAATTCTTTGGGGTCTATATTGCTCACAACAGAAGCCACAATCCAGCACAAGCAATTAGTAATTACACCAGAGATTTCCACACACTTCCCCTCACTTTCCATGGTTATAATCTGACATTGATAGTAGAACAAATTTCACTGCAGCTGCACTGACTTTCACACTCAACACAAGGACAAAAGTATTCCCCTGTGGTCAAATTATCTGGCTTGAAGTAATAATTTACAAATAAGGTGGTATTTAACAGTAAAAATTTTGTTTGTTTATTGATGAGTGATTTTAAGTGATGTTTTTGTTCAACCTTGTAGGTTTTGAGGATTTGGGACTGAAAATCCATTGCAACAGATTTTCATGATGGATTGCTCATTTATCCTATTTCAAGAATTTGTCAGTAAACCTGTTTACTCATTAGCACTCATAACATCACTACCACAACATTAGAACATATGTACAGACCAGGACCCATCTGTGTACCACATGTAGCATAAATTTAATATATCATTTATAGTGTTTACATCATTTAGCACTTTCACATTAAGCCACACCCACCATGTATATCAATGACATCTGGTAAACACATAAGCATGTACACAATAACTAAAAAATTTTCATGCCCAACATGATGCAATACAAACATACAGTTGCTTATTTATCACTTCTTCAAAATGTTAACTTTAAGCCCTGCCCACTTATAAATATGCATGAATCACCATCACAAACATTAGGTCACATCTGTAGACCATGAGCTGTGTACCACACATGATGTAAATCCAGTTCATAGTTTTTGATATATTGTGTTTACTTGTGCTTTTTGTTTACAAAATAATATAAGCCCCACCCACTAGGCATATTAATGAAATTCAACATTTTTATACCATGAAAACATACACACTAGCTCACTTCATTATTATAACAAATATTAAATAAAACAGAAATGAGATTGTGAAAGTAAGAGCATTTCATGATTTTTATATTAAGCCCCGCCTACTCATTATATGCATTGATATCACCACCAAAAACAATAGAGCACATCTACAGACCATGGGCTATCTGTGTACCACATAAATACATTAATCCATTTTACTATTCTTGAAATACCGTGTTTACAGCTTTTTTCAGCAAAATCATATTAAGCCCTTCCCAATATGAATATTAATTTCAATGTTTTTTACATCATGAACATACACACCAGCTAACATCATAATCATACCACATATGAAACAAAACAGACATGTGGTTGTTACAAAGTAAGCATTTCTTTCACTTTAAGCCCCGCCTACTCATTAATATAAATGACATCATGATCAAAAACAATAGAGCACATCTACAGACCATGGGCTATCAGTGTACCAAATATGACATGAATCCAATTTACCGTTCTAAAGATACTATGTTTACAAGCACTTTTCAGCAAAAATCATATTAAGCCCCGCCCACTACGCATATTAATAAAATTCAACATTTTTACATCATGAACATGTACATGCCAGAGAACAAGCTAATTAGACCAAATATGAAACAAAACAGAGACATGTGGTTGTTAAAATATGAGCATTTCAAGATTTTTACATTTAGCCCTGCCGACTCATTAATATGCATGACATCACCATTAAAAACAATTGGGCACATCTACGGACCATGGGCTATCTGTGTACCACATGACCTGAATCCAGTGTATCGTTCTTGAGATATCGCGTTTACGAGCTGGCGGTCACAAACATACATACACACACCATCATATCCACAATAGGTTCCTGATGCTATCGCATCGGAACCAAAAACTATAATGCTACTACTAAATAGTATTATGGGCGCCGCCATTTTTACTTTAAAACATGCAGAAAATAATGCCATCAGCCCTGCTTGCAGGATGATAGAGTGTCTTGAATTTCTTTACAAACTTTGTGCCACATCATTTTTGAGTGAAAACTTCACATTGAATTAAATTGATAAAGAAATACAAATTTAAATCCCCATATTCCCATTGGGAAAATAATGTCATCCATATCCCTATTGGGGAAATAATGTCATCCATATCCCTATTGGGGACATAATGTCATCCATATCCCTATTGGGGACATAATGCCATCATGCACAAGATTTTAACAAGTTCTCAAGTTATTCAAACATGAATAACTTGAGATAGAAATAAAGAGGATATCAGAGGATCGATCAGATTTACTCACCCCACTTGGGGAGTGGGGGTATTTACGAGAATTATACCTGTACCTTCTATAAATCCCACCCACCGGCCCCACAGGTCCTCACTATTATGTTATGGTGGTATAAAAGTGAGGTTTAGAAAGAGAGAGGGGGCATTAAAGGGGTATGGTGGGACTGCATCTTTAGCTCTGTTTTTGGTTGCATATTTATGGTGTGCTGACCATTTGTGGTCAGCTTGCATATGTATAGCATAGAAGGTAGGATATAATTTGAAGTAAATTTTATGTCCCCTTTTATAGCCCACTTTGCATGAACTGTGCTTATTGGCGGTGTGGAAGGTAGTCAACAATTCTCGCAAACAAAACACAAATTTAATCAATCTTTTAAATACAACAATCCGCAAATGAATCAATTTCATTTTATAAATGTTTATGTTTTTAAACAACGGATGCTAAGATGTGGAGGCAAACTGATAGCCTATTTTTCAAAGCAATTCATGTTTTATTTTTATTATTATTATTTTTCATTTCAGTTCTTTTATCAGGGTAAACTGCAATTTGGTCAACTGCAATTTATTTTATATTATTATTTTTATTTCAGTTCTTTTATCAGGGTAGCCTGTTCAGTCCAAGTACTGGTCTTACACATGGCCCTGAGCAAATTAAAAGAGTACAAATTCAAAGAACATATAAGAAAGACAAATAAAACAATAGAATATCAAACAAAGAATAAGTTATACAAATGGCATCAAAGAAAACAATATACAAGAAACTTTGGTTTGGTTTGTTGATGTTTAATGGCACCACAAAGTCAGAGTCAAATGTGCCAAGAGGGTGTTAAAAACTAAGGTGCAAGAATTAGGACATAGAGGAATGGGGGAGGGAAAGGGGAAAGGAAGGAGATAAAAAAAAAATAGAACAAAGTAAAAACTAGTAAAACAAATAGTAAAAATGTGAAAAATATGTAAAGATCATAAAAGGAAAAATAATAAAATATTAGCGCTAACAGAAGTAAAAGGATGAGACTTTAAGGATAAAAGCTTTAATTGGGCGATGTAAGTATCACTTGTTGGATCTGGCTCTTGTAAATGGCAAAGAAATGACAACATTTCAAATCTTTATTTAAATTGTTTCATAATTTATTCCTTTGAATACAAAAGATTTCTTATATATATCAGTTTTACACGATGGAAGTCTGAGCAACCAGCCCTCAGTTTGCTGTGTCGACTGAACAGCTGAATCAAAATGTTTAACTTGTTTAATTTTAAACTAATATTTTTATTGTTTCTGTTTCTTAGCTTAATTTTCAAATAGAAAATTCCCCAGGAATTTTCATTTTTATATACATAATAGAATACTATTAAAAAGACAAATTTGCATTGATGCCAAAAACCATGTTGATATCATTGATTTTCCATTTTGTGATTGATGAGTCATTGACATTTCAAAAAATTTACCAGTGTGTTAAAAATGACCTTGTGCATACTTTACACTCAGAGGAGGGATCAAGAAAAGGAAAGGGGGTACAGGTTTCATTTATGATATGATTTTTGATTAAACATCCACAACAAGTTTTGTATGTACTAGTTTTCATTAAATTATTGTTGAGACGAATTTAATTTTAAACGTTTCTGTTTTTTTCTCATTTTATTACTTAATGAAAAAAAAACATGCAGTGTGTTTAGTGCATCTATGATATGATAATTAAAGATCCACAACAATTTTTAATGTATCTTACATTTCTCATTTAATAGAAGACAAATTATCTAGAAGAAAAACAAAAAATTTCATTTGATAAATATTCTTTAAGGCACTGAAAAAATTATTAGCATTTTAAAATTATTAGTATTTTAAATTTATTAGTATTTTATAGTATTTTTTATGTATTTTATGAAAAGACAAAAAAATAATGAGTATTTTTTACATTTTTTTCATCGAGATCTGTAAAGAACTACTTCTAAACCTACTGTATATCTGTTTTAAAGTGGCTCATCGTGCATCCGTGCAAATAGCGATAATTCTCTTAATTAATGTTCCAAATACTGCGATATTGTCACAAAAATTTGGGTAACTATGAAATGTATTTCACATCACGGTGCCCTAAAGTAATTTGATTCTACACTTACATGCAAGAAGAAGCTCTTTGTTCCCTTGTTGACCTCTCCTTCAAAGGCTATGGGATTGGATCGTGTTCGCCATGCAGCACGCCCTCAAGTCCAAAGTACGCCCTCGCAACGTTATTCTCAATGGACCTACCGTATGAAACATAACCAAAATCAACTTCTATCAATGCCACCATGCAATCCACTGATTACAATTAACATTACCTTTTTCTGCAGCGATGAAGAATGCATGGGTATGGCCAAGCTGTTACACCGTGTTTATAAGAGTTCTTTCCTTACCAAAGAATGATACAGTTACCACAGAAATTAAGAAGTAAACTTAACCAACAAATTTAGTGGCCAATCATGTACTGTACATGTATCATGTGATTGGCTAATTTTCTTGCATTTTCCCCCTCCCACTACAACAAGACTTCACTGTGAAACTACTTTACAAAACACAATATTCATGATGAAACAGTTGAAAGTGTTCAAATAATTTTCTTCACAATTTAAAATGATGGCATATAAATTATTAGCATGTTACCATGTTAGTCAAAATAATTTATGAACAAGACTCTTCAGAAAATCTTGCTAAAGCACAACTGCCTAACTGTCCCACAAAATACGAAGTCATCACTTTTCTTCAAATTTCTCGAAAAGCTGGTGAATTTTAAAAGCGTACGATGAAAAGATAATTCATATGTCATTATTTCAAATCGGGAAGAAAAATTTGAACCCTTCAGTGGTTGAGTTCCCCGCGTTGAATCGTGTCTGATTCTTATGTTATTCCTATACAACTTTAAATTTGGATAGATGCATTGTGGGATACTTCTGTAAAGGACCCCTCAATCAGGAGAACAAAACTATTCTCCCGATGGGAGGTAAGAACTAGACTGGTAATGGGGAGGCTGTGTTTGGATATAGATCTCCTTGTCAATTCATTGGATAACTAGAATATTAGCACTCTTCCCTTCGGATAGTAAATATACAAAATGCCAAGCTCTTCACAAATAATACGCTTACCAAAGAGTTTCAATGTCAATTTCGCTGACTGGGTGAGTGATCCCCAGTTCAACTACGACCTCCATGCCATCCTCTGTCATATCTTTGTTGCTATCAATATTGATGGTAAGCTCCTCATCTTTGGAATCGCTGTACAAGAATACCACCTTCTCTTTATAGCAGTCTCAGACTTTTTCTCAAACAATGAGATTAACCTAACAGGCTAGAAGAGAAAATGAATAATCAGTGAAAGAGACATCTAAAGCAAAACAACACAGGAACTTCATTTTGAATTGTCATAGCAACAGACATATCAGAGAACAAGTGAACGCAAATTAATCATTTAACATTATAACTTAATCTGAGAGAAATACCACACTAGGCACTTTTGAAAATAGAATTGCACCAATTCTTAGGCCTAAAAAGTTTCTTTCTGATAAGCGCCCATGCTCCGCGGCTATGTGCAGTGTGCTATTTGAACTGCACTGTGTGAACTGGTTGTATACTAGCCCAAACTATGCATTGCAATAGCATCTTGAGCGTCAGATGCAAAATTAACAACTAATAGTAACAAAACTAATTTCAAGTCTTCAAACTAATCAAATAAATTATGTTATCAGTCAAAAGATGTTGGGCGGGCGCTTATTAGAGCAGAGGCACTTAATACATCGTATACGATAAATGCACTTTATGGTGAAAAGTAAAGTCTTTAGTAAGAAATCTCTTTTTCTTAACTGATACAAAAAAAATGCCGGAATTTGTCATGTACTTCTTCAATTTCTGAAAACAACAATTGTTAACTTTCCCAGTGACTCTAGTGCACTCTTGAGGTTTTCTACAGTTCTGCATACACTAATATATTATAAATTGCAAATTTATAATCTAAAGCTCAGGGAGATGGCGAGTATTGGAATTCTTTAGATGTGTGTTTACATACCCAGCAATCCTTAAATTCCGTTTGATCGGCTTTTAAAAGATATCTGTTAAACAATTATTGACCTGTATATTTCATCTCTATCATTGGTGTGGTGGTGTGAGTGGGATTAAGTACTTAAGCGTTGATTTTTTTTTTTTTTTTTTTCTCTCTATTGGGTGGCCTGCAATTCAAATAAGCACTGCTTCCTCCAGGTCTCCTTGGCATATTTGTTATCATGTGAGTAATTGTACATAAAATTAATCATGCATATCCATTTAATGATATATGCTGCTCTGTATATTATCATCTACCTCTTTGTATTATGTTTTTTCATGTACAATATAATATTTGTCACATTTTATGTTGTGGATATAAATAAATAAATCAATTTCCTCCTGATTGTAACTCAAGAAAAATAATGATCCAAAAGGAGACCTAAAAAAATTTTATTAAGGAATAATTCCTACAGTTTCAAAGAACCTACAGAAGCAGTCATTTATATTCCCTTCAATTTTTCGTCAGAGGGAATTTTTCATTAAGTTTAAAAAAATTAAATTCATAAACAATCATCAGCTTTTTTTCCTTTCTTAGAAGAGACACAGTTAGGACACAATACAGTTTTTTGTACCAAAGGTAGTTTGTTGCTAATTTTTGTTAAAGGAGCTGGTTTTTGCAAATTTCACAGATTATGAAATATATTATCCACAACAGATCTATAAACTTCATGTCTCTATAGCACACAGATGACATGAGGGCAAAGGTCACTTGACTATTCATATCAACCAAAAAATGATAGATAAGCATTCAATTTTGGGAGGACCAGCTATAAACATGTTGTCACTTTATGGTGCAGTGCCCCTTTAAACCAATCCATCATCATGTGCAGAGTAGGGATGACTATTTTTGTTTAATTCAATAAACGATAAACGATCATCTTTATCGATCGTTTATCGGTTAACCGATAACACGCCGAAAAAACAGATTGAATCAACCCCATTGTTTATGTTGTATCATGTCGCACACACTGTGTGTACATACAGTACAGTACTAGGCTTGTTTAGTACAGCAGTAAACAATTAGCATGAGTGGCATCAGAAATCAGCTTCATTTTGAAGGAGATATCTGACAATATACAGTAACAAACACATCTTTCTAACATTCAATAAAATATCACAACCATTCACAATAACTACTGGAATCAAAATTTTGAGTTGAATAAAAAAGCTGTTCGTCGAGTGTTAAGTACGCGATTACCACGGCTATTTTGGAGAGGGTGTTACAACTATTACATGTTCTATTCAATACCAAAACATGAGAACATTAGAAAGAGAAAACCTCTTCAACAAGCAAAATTAAAATTTAATTTAATCCGTCAATTTTTATCCTATTGTATACCCAATAAATACACTTTATGTTGACAAATGTCCATCAAGATTACGGACTTCTGTCTTTTATCACCGGATTATGTGGCCAGATAAATGTTATTCATTGTTGATTGCGTGCTCCTTGTTTAGGCAGTGAATGGTAAAATGGCCAACATCAGCCGCATCTAGAGTTTAAAGATAATCCACAATTATCTTTGCTATAAAGCCACGTAAGTGGACAAGATATTGATTTTAGTGCATTTACGGAATTATTACAAGACATTCTGAGGATAATTTCACTATACAAAGTGAGTATGTAGTGGCCAAAATAACATTGTTGCCGTCGGCAAATGGGCATCGCATTGTTTGTAACGATGATTAGGCCAGGCATACTGTGCATTGTGCTCTTATCCTAATGACTTTTCGAGTTTATCACGATGGACAAATCAAAGTTATTGATGCTGTGAAGGGAAAACAAATATTGATTTTCTTTGAACAATTTGATTCTCAAAGTGAATGTTAAGTGATTGATGTATGGGGAATGGTTTGAATTAATTAAAAGGCCAAATTTTCGTTTAAACAAAACACTAATTATTGTAACGGTAAACGATAGTAATGATCGTTTAACGGTTAACCGATAAACGGTCGCATCCCTACTGCAGAGAAAAAGACTCAACAAGGCATTTACCTCTAATGCCCCTCTCGTTGGTGGTAAAATGGCTATTACCCTCCATGCCTACTCACTCCTAGGTCATGAAAGTGACCATCATCGAATGATGGACTATACATTACAAGAAAACAGATACCGTGTTCAATGTAATAAGCACACAGGTCGTTATGTAAATAGAATTGCACTACGTTTTAAGCACAAAGTTTTTCCCTAATAAGCACCCATGTTTCGGGCCGTGTAAAGTGTGCAATTTGAGGTGCATCGTGTGAACTGGCTCTTTACTAGCCCCACGGTAACCACTACAAAAACATTGTGAGTGTCAGATGCAAAATAAGCAAATAATGTAACAAAACTTAATTCTAAGTTTTTAAAATTATCAAATGAATTGTGTTATCGGTCAAAAAATATTGGTTGCACGTTTATAAGAGCAGGGGCACTTAATTCGTAGAATGCAGTATTCCTTAAAAAATCTTTACGTAAAAACTGGGACATCTTGTAACTGATAGGTAAAGCTTACAGTGCAATCAGTCTTGTGGAGCTGCACAGAAGTTGCATAATGTGGGAGTTCAGGAGTACCCCCTTCTAAGAAATGGTCAATCTGCATACTGCCGAAATTGTTGGTGAACTGCAAACATGAGAGAGAAAAAGTGTTAAAAAATCACAACAAAAAGCACATACATTTGAAAAAATGGAGACTAGTGGCAGAATTCAATAATAACTGAAAACTAGAGCTGTCTGAGTGACAGCATGCTAGACTATTCGAAGCTGCAGGAGTAGTGCGATACTTGATGGGAGTAAGCATTTATTTATCCCGTAAATTCCAGTGAGAGAAATTTTGATAACAAGCTAAGCTTTAGGGAAGTCTACTTACAGTATCTAATTCTTTGTTTTCATTTTTGGTTTTGAAGCTATCAGCATCAGTAACCTATGCAGTGGTGTCGGTGTGTGTGTGTGGGTGTGTGTGTAGGTGTGACGCTTTGCTTGTAAACACGATATCTCATTTATTCACTTTTGAATAATGCTTATTTATTAAATGATGACATACATCTCATAGGCACTGCAATTACTGTAGCAAAGTATGAAATGACAATAGTTTGATGAATTCCACCCGAAAGTTATCTATCCCCCTCCAACGGCATCCATTTATTCCTCCCTGATAATATCCTTCCCTCCCTCCCCAATGCCAACCATTTATCCCTCCCTCCGTGATGCCATCCCTCCCTCCGTGATGCCATCCCTCCCTCCCCAATGCTATCTATCCTTACCTAAAGCCATCCATTCGTCCCGCCCTGATACTATTCTTTCCACCCTCCGATGCCATGAATCTATCATCCTCCCCTTTGATGCCTATCCCCTCCCTCCCTAATGCCATCCATCCCTCTTCTTCCTGATGCCATTCATCCATTCCTTCAGGAAGCCATCCATCCCTCTCCTCCCCAAAGCTCTCCATCCATCCTCCTCATTGCCATCCATCCCTCCCTACTAATGCCATTCATCCATCATCCTGCCCCTCTAATGCCATCTATCTCTCCCTCCCTGATGCCATCTATTCCTCCCTCCCTGATGCCATCCATCCCTCCCTCCCCAATGCCATCCATCCCTCCCTCCCCAATGCCATCCAACCCTCCCTCCCCAATGCCGTCCATCCCTCCCTCCCCAATGCCATCCATCCCTCTCTCCCTAATGCCATCCATTCCTCCCTCCCCAATGCCATCCATCCCTACCTCCCCAATGTCATCCATCCCTCCCTCCCTTCCCAACGCCATCCATCCCTCTCTCCCTCCCCAATGCCATCCATCCCTCTCTCCCTCCCCAATGCCATCCATCCCCCTTCCTCCCCAATGCCATCCATCCCTCCCTCCCTCTCCAATGCCATCCATCCCTACCTCCTTCCCCAATGTCATCCATCCCTCCCTCCCTTTCCAATGTTCTCCATCCCTCCCTCCCTCCCCAATGCCATTCATCCCTCCCTCCCTCCCCATTGCTATCCATACCTCCCTCCCTCCCCGATGCCATCCATCCCTCCCTCCCTCCCTCCCCAATGCCATTCATCCCTCCCTCCCCAATGCCATTCATCCCTCCCTCTCCAATGCCATTCATCCCTCCCTCCCTCCCCAATGCCATTTATCCCTCCCCTCCCTCCCCAATGCCATTTATTCCTCCCTCCCTCCCCAATGCCATCCTCCTATGTGTAATTACCATCTTACATGTCATTCTTTAAGATCCTTATATTTAAGTTCTAAATTCCAAGTGCCATTTCTAATAGTGCATTGAACACTTCTGAAATTAGAAGCACAAAGAAGCACATCTCATTGTTAAATGAATGCAAAAAATTCCTGATGAAATAACTGTCCACCTGTAGTACATTAGCAGAAGTTATTTGTGTACTTGGAAGAATGAAAAGAGTAATCAATGGTCTATGTCCCTTTTCAAATGTAAATTGCATACTACGTTTGTTTGTTTGTACTTATAAATAGATAAAAGTCAGTTTATATAACAACTCTATGCAAAATGGCAGTCAATTTAAATAATTAGGGCAGAATCTAATAATTTCCACTAAAAAATCTTTAAAACAATATTTCAGATATTTCTTAACTTTTCAGTTCTTTTCAAGCCAAATCATTTGTTATTTTGGTTACCATCTATGACACTGCAAGTTTTAATTCAGACATAAATGGACATTCTATATATCTATTCCACTTTTAAATAATGTACATTTTCAAATGACAACAAGCTTCTTTTTTTCTTATACCTTGCTCCCCCAAAAACTTTAACCAACGCCGAGGCGGATGTAGACGCCGACGAGGACGCTGATGCCAAGGTGATAAAAATAGCTCCAACTATTATTTGACTAGTCAAACTAAAAATGTAGTTTCTGCAAAAATGACTTCCTGATTAAAATCTGCAGACAATTTACTGCGCCAGCAAGTGAACAATATGGTGGGAACAATATTGTTGCTAGCCCCAATGTACCCAAATAAAATCAAATTAGGGGGGTGTGTGGGGGGGCAAGACTAAAAACACTGCGATACAAGTTGTATGGGGTCCTCTGTAGAAAGTTCCCCAAGAATCCAATTGGAAAAAAAATTAGGAGACACAACTTACATTCCAGCGAAAGCCTGAGTCAGATGTATAAAAAGTGACATTTCCTATGTACTCCGGCTCCAAACCAGCTATTTCAAATGGCTGCTTCAATGACAGAGAAACCTGGGTGGACCCATCCTGCATAGCGCTAGACACTGATGCAACAATCTGCTTTTCCTCTCCCCACCTGAATGACGTAGAAGCAACAACCCTCTCATCCTCTGTAGTGTCTCTGTATGTTTCCAGTGCAAAGGTTCGGTGATTGGGGTTGCTGTTGCGAGGCAAGTACAGAACTGCAGAGAGACTGGTACGCCTAGCTGGTTCCGGAACAACAACTTCAAAATCACTCCTTTTATTTATTTGAAATGTTACCTGTTTTAGATCATGGAAAAAACAATTCACATTTATTATATGAAATACAACAACATTTTGGGTATATCAACATGTAGGTTTGATTTGGTTTGGTTTGTTGATGTGTAATGGCTTTGCAACAGTCAGAGTCAAATGTGCCAAGAGGGTGTTAATAAATTATGATGTAAGATTAGGACAGTGAGGAAAGGAAGGTGTGTAAGGGAGAAAAGGGGGGGAAAACAGTAAGAGACAAAAAAAAAAAAGAGGTAAGTAAGGTTAGGTGTAGAAGGGGGAGGGAAGGGGGAAGTTAAATGTGGTGGAAGAGGTTGTTGTTGCGGAGGAACTTGATGATGTTTGAGGAAGAATTGTATTTGAAAAAGTCCGAGATTGAGGATAGTGAGGAGAGAAGAGATCTGGAGTTCTGGTACAAGGGACAGGTTACGAAGATATGTAGAAGCAACACTAGCTATAAAACTTTGAAAGTAGCAAAACAAAACAAAACTCAATAAAATCAGTTAAAATGTGGTTATTTTACAGCGCTTTGAAATCTCATTTTCTTTTGTAAATCCTTTTTTATATATATTTTTTTATTGTCCATCAAAATTCTTTCAAGTGGTGCACACAGCAAATTCTACCCAATAGTTTTTGATCAAATATTTACTACACCCCGATCAAATTCTAGTAGGGATAAACTTTCTCACAATTCTTATTAAGTCAGAGTTAGAAAAGAAATTTGACGAACTGCATAAAGACTTTCATCTGTCTGGCCAGTCATACTATACATGACTTAAAAATTGATTTAATTTTGATCAGCCCTAACTATTATAAGAATTCTACACTCGTCTGTTCATGATTCTAGCAGGATATCATGTTTCTAGGATAATATCGTAACTTGAAGTACCTATTGAAATGAATTTCTAATTTGTAAATGAGATGTGAAGAGTAAGAAAGTCAACTTACAACAGGAGCACGGGTCACATTAAGGCTGGACACCATGCCGATTTGACCCATTGCATAATCAAAATGGATGAGTATGTCCACAGGATAAGAAGGAGCATACACTGAAGAAACCGAAATAGTAATGTCGGTGTTAAAGACATCTTGCACGAAAACAGCAGTGCCGATATTGATACGGAGTCTTTCTTCATCTGGATTTCTGATGACAAAGTGGTAATTGAGGCCGTTTGCATTACGTACGACTCCAGTGTCAAGCGTTACAATCTTCTTCATCACCTGGGTCGTTATGATGAGATTGCCGTTCTGCCCAAAAATAGTTTCTTCGTTGGTGAAGTCTATTTCAAAGTCAAGCAGCTTGATATCCCTGATTTTGAAAGCACTCATGGCTACAATAAGATGCGGGTTGAAGGAGGTGTCATCCTGCCAGTGATTCAACATCACTCTGACCGACTTGAATGGTGCAGTAATCGCCAATTCAAAGTCGAAAGCTTTTGGGTTTGCTTCATCACGTGTCAGCATTGTGTTGAACATCAAGTGTTGTCCCTTCATATACATGATATCCAAATTAGAGCTGAAACTCACTTCCGGCATGAACTTCAGATTGTATGTAATTGAATTTGAATGGTATGGGGCGGTCGTGAAAATACCCACGTAAAAATTCTCTGCAGAGTCTCCAGTAATGTATGTTTCTAATCCATATTTGGATTCAGATTCTTCGTTTGGGTTGACGATGAAAAATAGACCAGCATGAGTGTTGGGTGCTGCCTTGCCCCTGGTGCAGAAGATTGTATTCTGGTACACAACGACCGGCCATAAGATTGTCAACGTCATTGTGTCTGTGTCATCCGTCTCATTCGATGTTTTCTCATAACCAAGAGTTACAACGGTGGGCTTTTGATCAGCACGTGTCCTCTGCGATAAGAAGTATTCATAGCTGTTCTCCATCTCCCAGCTCCTGAGGGTCATTTCTATGTCTGGTGCGTAATAATTGAGGGGATTACGCATCTGCAATGTGTATTCATATCCGTTCCTCACACCACTCTCGTACATCAGATCCCACTGATAGAAGAATTTTTCTTCCCCATTTTTACTGAGGACCTCTGAGAACTGTACAGTGTCCCCCACTGTATGATGATGCATATGGAAATTGAAAGTAACGTCCTGAGAGGGAACAGTCAAAGAAGAATCAATATTGTACTTAGCTACATTATCCTCTCTACGTACATCATTTGTGTTGGTCACTACAAAGGTCAACGTCTCCTCCGCTGACCATTGAAGAGTAGTAATGGAATTGAGTTCACTCTCAGCATTATTCCATTCCCACGACTGCATTACTTTTTTTTCTGAAAATTTTGTTCTCAGTCCCAATTCAAAAGTACCGCTCTTTGTGGTCACTGAATCCTCTTTCTCTACATTGATATATGTGGACACGAGTTCCACAGATGGAGAGCTGGCTTGATCCGTTACCGTGACAGCAAATTCTACAGGCTTGGCAGCAGTGACAGCCAATGTTTGCTCCAGCTGCATGTTGGCACCACGAGCGGGATGACGAAAGTTGAGGGTCAGTGTATTAGAAGGATGTTCACCTCCACTGTATGACAAATCATGGCTCAAAACGATCTACAAGAAAAGAGATGAGAAGTATTCACCCAGATGCATTCATAATACAATTTGTGAAGATATTTTTCTTTAAAAATATTTTTTTATTCTCCAAAACACATCGAAAACAATTGTCACAGAAAATATATAGACAAGCATAGCACTTAGTCAAAGAGCAACAGTATCTTGATGTACTTGTGAAAAAATTGTATCCATTAAATCTTTAAAATGCAAAAATGATATGCGAGTCCTTTAACCTGGTTATGGCATTCCTGAGCTTTTACTCTGACCTCTGGCGAGATAAGAAAAGATGTTATAATGATACTTGCCCACATATCCATAGTTAAGGTTACATTGTGCCAGGGAGATTAAACATTTTTCAAATTTAAAAGAAAAATGCTGCAGTCTATTTTGAAAACAAATCTCTTCTTAAGCCACGCGGTCGTGACAAGACTGATTGGACATGCATTTCAAGAAATTATTTTACTTTGTCAAATAGCAGTGATTCTGATATCACTTGAAGAGCTCGAATAGTTCTTTCAGAAAATGTAACTTTTTGATGCGGGTTATGTTGAAAATTTTTGAAGAAAAAAATGGGTTCAAATAAAGAAAATTCCAAAAATGCATAAAATTTAACAAAAAACCTTTTTTTTTTTTCAAAGACTTGCTCGCCATACTTCCAGACCTTGCTTTTACACGAAAACCAGTGAGGAATTACAAAAACATCAATGCATCCAATTCTGCTCGAATCATTTTTTAAAAGTTGTTAAAAATATGATGTTTTTTAGCCTTTTTGAGACCAAAGTTTGCAAAATTTGAAGTTTCTGATCCTATGCGAAATATATCGTTAGAAATGCCAATCCACAAGCTTTCGATTGAAATCAAAAAGAGGAACTACCCCCTCTTTATTCAAGCCAATATTTAAGTATGAAAACAAACCCATGCACTAGAACATACCAGGCTAGTACAGCGGTTAGTGTTCGGAAAGTTCATGCCGATGTCCCGGTTTAGAGTATCACAACAATGCGTGGCATTGTTCTTCGTGAGTAATTACAGCAGTGATTATTTTATATTTCATTTTCAATGTTTTTGTAGATTTTGCTTGGAGAAAAAAAATTAGACTGGTGTCAATGGAAAGGAAATTTTACAAACAATTTAAATATGTACAAAAATCCTTCATTTTCATTATTCACATGAAAAACTATAAGCTCAAAAAAATTGGCCTAATTTTGCCTACAATTTGCAAATTTGCATATTTATGTTGATATTTTCTTTATTTTGAGTTTATTTGTCTTAGCAGTCATATAAACCACACTTGAAAATTAAGTCTGAAAAAAAATAATTCCAGTCACGTTTTGGACCCCATGGGACATTAAGGGTTAATTTCTTGGCTTCGCTATCCAAACCATATTTGAATACCGTATTAAGTGCCCCTGCTCTAATAAGCGCACACCCAACATTTATTGATTGATAACATAATTTATTTGATTAATTTAAAGACTTAAAGTAAGTTCTGTTACATTATTTGCTTATTTTGCATTTGACCATGGCAGTGATTTTGTGGTGGCTATTGTAGGGCTAGCAAAGCTTGGCATCTTTTCAATATATTCAAACATGTGATGCAAGAACAAGAAAAGACCCCAAAATGCTTCTTTTTTTTTTCTTCCCCTAATCTCAGACCTTGAAAATGTTCAAAATGCCTTCTACAGCTTGAGGTTGGTTGAGGTATAGTAAAAGAAAAAATCGTGAAAATTTGCTAAGCATGTGATATACCCAACCTCCCCCACCTGAGCTGGAAGTTTTTCAGAGTCGGGTTTTAAAGCAAGCAGGAGCGAAATGTGTACTGAACCAATACAAACCTTGTCATCACCGCTGCAGCTCGTTGAACCATAACAGAACTTAGTGTTGCTGCTGGACAGGCCTTCAGACTGGGTAAATTCCAAATCAAATCTGAAGTTGGCTTGGGTCATGTGAGAGAATTCTCCATTCATAAGCACGTCAAATTCTGTGCCCTCCTGCAATATGACAAGAGAGATGAGAAGCCTTCAGCATACATGAATAAAAAACATATTTTTTTATATTGATTAAAGATTAATGTTGAAATGGAATGTTTATATGCATATTTATTGCAAGGGGCAAAGGACTTTTCAGACCCCTAGCTTTGCTGTTTTACAGGGCTGCCTGCCCTGCCCCTCCATGGGTCCACCCTGCCCCCTGGGGTTCGCCCTGCACCCAAGTGTCCGCCCTGCCCCTCATGAGAAAAAAAGTATTTTTAGATTATTTTTTTTTTTTTTTAAACTTAATAATCTTAATTAACCTCATAAATGAAATACCTTACATGGATACAGAATACAGAATGATAGCATAGTAAGTAATTGTCCTGTTTGGCTCATGAATAGTCCTTATTAATCAGAATAGTTTCATTCTGAGGTATGATTATAGCTAAAATCCCAGAGCTTCTTCACCATGGGATTGAGCCCCTGGACTTCATGCCGAAAAGACGCATGGCTTCTGCGCATGCATTAATGTGCCCCTCAACAAGTCTAGCACCCTGCCCCTTTTTAAATCAAACTAGGGTCTGCTTTTGACACGAGTGGAATGGCCCGACTTTTGGAGAGTCATTGGCAAGTGCAAAGGACACTATTTAATGCATTGAACCATGCATTAAATACGCATATACATAATATGCTAAAACATTAATCTTTTTATAAAAAATTTATGTTAGATTGTTTAAAATGCACAAACTAAAAAGAATGAAAAACGAGAAAAGTTTACATATAATTGATCGCTTTAATAAAAAATTACCTGTTTTGAAAATGGAATAAACTAAATCATGATTAACAGGAATTTAATGCATGGGTCATAACAGTGAAACACCCCAATAGAAATTTTAGAAAACTTTTAACAAATTGATAAATGAAAAAATAACAAACTTTTGAGGACTTTCTCCACATTTCAATGATAGCAAACGATATAAAAATCACTAAACATATTTCCTGTACAAGCATTAGTAAAGGCACTGCTTAAAAATTTGTCATGAAATTTTTAAGCAACAAATTAAGTACATTATTCCACAAGATTAAATTTGCATCATAACATTGAGGTATAAATAGTTCTATGCTCATATTTCATTTCACTTTTCCCCTGCAGCAAAGACAAACAATGCCAGCATTGATTACATTACTACTTATATTACAAGGAATGCAATTATATTCTGATGTGTGTGAGTAAAAATACCTTGTAACACTAGCGGGAGTAGTTGTTATCTTGAAGGAGCTTTGGAAAGGTGAAACTGTATACAGTTTTGTGGTTTGGGAAACAAAAGAAATATATAACTTTACTCCGACCGCCCCTGTTCCATTTGAGGGCCGGTTGAAATGTTCCTGGTTTTAAGCAAAGTTATTTCTAATGAGTCCTTATTTTACAAAAAGCCAAATTTCTAAACAATTCTTTTAATTTCATACAGTCTATTCCTATCAGGACCATGGCAAGACTCTTTTGGACAGAATTTACTTCACCACTTCAAGAAATTATGATAGACATTCAAAAAAAACAAAGGAATTTCAAAGAAAAATACCAAAGATTGCCATGCTATACATCACAAAATATGCAAATTGATCACAAAATATGCAAATTGATCACAAAATATGCAAATTGATCAAAAAATATGCAAATTAATACCTGAGATTTAAAACTACTGCAAAATAGTCAATGTTTAACCAATTTTTATGAATTTTTTGGCATCTATTATCTTTTTAAATAGTTTTGAAAGCAATTAAGCCCATGTTACCTCTGCATGTCCATAAACTGTTTAACTTTGTCTAGATATGAGGATCATGTGTCATGATAGACAAGAAGAATCTGAAGTTACTGCAGGCACAATTTTGCATCTTCCCTTTAAATTACTTTTTTAAATTTCTCTAAGGAGCAAAAGTTTTGTTTATTTATTACTTTTTTAAATTAATTCAATCAGATTTTGGCCAAAGCACATAAAAACAATTAACAAAATAAAATATACATACATTGAGGTTCATAATTGAAAAAAAAAAAAAATTGATATTAAAGGAAATAAATACGTAAGAACTTCAAGAGAATGTTAGTTACCCCTTCAAACAGCTCTTTTCATTGAGTCATTACATAAAATAGAAAACATTAAAGCAATGTTATAAATATCTTTATGTTGCTTATGCAAAACAAAGTTATTACATGAGAGTTCGAAACCAGTTTTGGCAAGAAATTATCTTCTTTTTGTGATGTCATGGGATGCAATCTATTTTGTATACAATTCTTTTAATATTATATAAAAAAAAAAAATTATGCTTGGTGTGTCACGAGGTTCCATCTCTCAAACTACAAGATAATGGAAAACATGCTAATTAGTAAACCAGAAAATATGATATCAACCAGGAAATATGCTGTAAACCAGGAAAATATGCTGTAACCAGGAAAATATGCTATTAACCAGGAAAATATGCTGTAACCAGGAAAATATGCTGTAAACCGTGAAAATATGCTGTAACCAGGAAAATATGCTATAAACCAGGAAAATATGCTGTAAACCAGGAAAATATACTATAAACCAGGAAAATATGCTGTAAACCAGGAAAATATGCTGTAAACCAGGAAAATATGCTGTAAACCAGGAAAATATGCTGTAAACCAGGAAAATATGCTGTAAACCAGGAAAATATGCTGTAAACCAGGAAAATATGCTGTAAACCAAGAAAATATGCTGTAAACCAGGAAAATATGCTGTAAACCAGGAAAATATACTATAAACCAGGAAAATATGCTGTAAACCAGGAAAATATGCTGTAAACCAGGAAAATATGCTGTAAACCAAGAAAATATGTTGTAAACCAGGAAAATATGCTGTAAACCAGGAAAATATGTTGTAAACCAGGAAAATAGGCTGTAAACCAGGAAAATATGCTGCAAACAAAGAAAATATGTTGTAAACCAGGAAAATATGTTGTAAACCAGGAAAATATGCTATAAACCATGAAAATATGCTGTAAACTAGGAAAACATGCTAAAAACCAGGTAAATATGCTGTAAACCAGGAAAATAGGCTATAAACCAGGAAAATAGGCTATAAACCAGGAAAATAGTTTTAAAATATTTCAAATTGATTGAAAATTGAGCATTTTACAGCAATATGGATTTGATAACCTTATTGTAATTAAATATACAAATTTTATTGTAATTTTGTGACATCACAACAAGAAAACCTATGAATTTTCTTTATCATATGTTAACCTATTGTTTCTTCACCAATTTTATTTGAAACAGCATTTGAATATGACCAAGAAATTAAATTTCCATCCTACCCCTCTATAAAACATTATCAGGACAAAGTCTAATGATTTTCAGTGACAGAAAATTAGGACATAATGTTTTGAAGAATTACATTAAAAGATTTTGAGGTGTCCTCTCTCATACATGGCATCACAATTTGTTTTTCTTTTTTCAAACTTTGATTTAGTCATAACTCAGACATTACAGGTGGTACTGTCGTAATTTATTGACAACTCTGTTTCAGAAAGCTTTTTTTCTGGTAAATATATGCCTCTCCATCATCTTTAATTAACCCTACAGATTCACATCCATACCTCTGAGGATTTGTCACTCAGCCTGAATTGAAGGGTCAAGGTTCTTGGATCGTCGTTCTCCAACGGTTTCGTCAAAACAGTATCGATGATGTAGGTGGAGTCACGGCGCTGTATCTGAACATCTGCCGAGGCTGTGAGATAATCCCCTCCGAAATTCAATTCAACACCATAGTGTGTCTTCCTCTGACTTGAAACTTTTGAGATGGTACCTGAAATAATTTACAATTTATGGAAGATCAGCACATTAATATTACTTAAGTGATAAATTATAAACTATGAAATTAAAGCAGATATGGAGCTCCAGTATATATTCACTCCAAACCAAGATCAGATTATGCAATATTATTGTCAAGTCAATTCTCTTATACGCTTGGGAGACGTGGAAGACCAATGAAGCTGACAATAAGAAAATTGATCCCTTCATGATTAAATGCATGAGAAGAATTTACAGCATTTGTTCAGTGGTCGAACAAGTTTATCTTTTATAAAGAGGACTTCAAAACAAACAAAATGGTGAAGAAAGCATTCAAAAATCTTATTTCATTATGGAGATATGCAAGTTTTAAGTTTGGTATCATTTGTGTAGAAACGACTGAAATAAGACTAGTTGTGATGTCACAGCCTCAGATTCCTCAAAATCATTATGTATTTTAAAGAAAGTTTATTCAATTTTTTAAGTATTTAAATTATTTTTCCTCAAATTTTCTTTAGCTGGTCTATTACAAATATCCTTCCTAGATTCACTTTTACTACATTTTCAACATATCCCATGGTTTCTAAGCCACAAAATTACAGGACAAAATATGATAGAATACATAAAGACTTTTGAGGAATCTGAGGCTATGACATCACAACTAGTCTGATTTCAGTCATTTCTACACAAATGATACCAAACTTTAAACTTGAATATCTCCTTAACGGAATAAGATTTTTTGAATGCTTTCTTCACCATTTTGTATCTCTTGAAGTCTTCTTTTATATTAGATGGACATGCTCGACCTCTGAACTAATCCTTTAAGATCAGATAATGTTGTTTTAAATGATGAATTATTGAGATTTACAATAGAAAATAAACAACTAAGTCAAAATGAGAAGACAGAGGTGGATTGAACATGTATAGAGAATGGAAGATGACAGCCACTGCATGACAACATTGACGTAGAAGCCAGAAGGGAGAAAGAAAGTAGGATGCCCAAGAATGACATGGAGAAGAAGAGTAGTAAAGGACAGAGAGGAGCTAGGGTGGAATTCCTGGAATGAAGCCAGACACATTGCCAGAGACAGGATATGTTGGAGAGAGTACACTGCAGCCTTATGGGACACATGGCCCGAAGAGGACAGTGAGTGAGTGAGATAAGTTATAATATCTACTGTATGGCAATAGCATATGAGATGGTAATGCAAGAACTATATCACTTTCTAGTGTTTGACAAAAGGGCATAAACATATACTCCATCAAAAATCGAAATGGCCGCACAAATTTAATTCATAAAATCTTGCCCGTTTGAGTGACAGGTACCTGCAATCCTATTTGAACTGATATTTTTGTTTGTTTTTTTCATGTTGATTTTTCATTAGATCGTTTCGTCTAAAAATGACAAACAACAAAAATACGAGACCTATTTTGTTGGAAGATTACTACTTCTTATCATCTTCAAGAAATGAATGAATTTTCATTTGCATTTATATGATGCATTTATATGATGCATTTATATAAAGCATTTATATGATGCATTTATATGATGCATTTATATGTTTGTATGATGAGGGCTTAACGACACCAAGACAGCGAGGGTCAAATTGTGCCTGAGAGATTAGATTATTCATAGGCATTAATATGATGCATTTATATGATGCATTTATATGATGCATTTATATGATGCACTTATATGATGCACTTATATGATGCATTTTTATGATGCATTTATATGATGCATTTATATGATGCATTTATATGATGCATTTATATGATGCATTTACATGATGCATTTACATGATGCATTTATATGATGCATTTATATGATGCATTTATATGATGCATTTATATGATGTATTTATATGATGTATTTATATGATGCATTTATATGATGCATTAATATGATGCATTTATATGATGCATTTATACGATGTATTTATATGATACTTTATATGATGCATTTATAAAGCTAAATCCACTCGAGCCATTAGGCTCATTGAGCCGGTGCTTATCCCCGGTTTCCATGGTGCAAGTGGATGAGAGTACATTACTCCCCCTGGACGCCAGTCCATCACAGATTAACTCCCCAGCAGTGCTGGTACTCATTTTACAGCTGAGTGGACCGAAGCAAGTAAAGTGTCTTCCTCGCTCAAGGACACAATGCAGCGCTCACGGCAGGTTTGTTTGTTTGATGAGAGTTTAACGGCACCACAACAGCAAGGGTCAAATTGTGCCTGAGAGGTTAGATCATTCCAAAGGTAGGAAGAAGAGTAAACAGGGGGAGATTGAGACAGGAATCGAACTAAGTACCTCTCGAATACGAGCATGACTCCTTAACCACTGAGCCACAGCACCTCTGATTATTCATATATATGATGCATTTATATGATGCATTTGTATGATAAAAGAAAAAAATTGGTAAAAGACCCTGTTCCTATCTAATTCCATTTTGAAGTTATGGCATTTAAAATGTTCTTGGAGGTGCAGCTACAGTATGATATCACATAAGACTTAATAAGACTTACTGCATCGATCACTACATTCAGTCCTGCACATGTGCCAATTGAGCTAAATGGATAGTATAGCCCATTCAAGCTAACTGAGCAAAATCGGACTAAAGCCAACAACTTGGCTACAGTGTTTGGATGGTATAGCCCAATCGGGCTATTTTAGCCAAATCGGGCTTTTCACCAATTTGAGCAAGCACAAAACCTGGGAAGTTTCATTCATACCATAACAATGACAAACAATAATATTTGTAAATTTTTAGCTAGAAATGATTTTTTCTAACAATCTTAATTAAAATAAATTAAACTTTTGTTGTATTAGGCAACCAAATGAATTTTTTTTTAATACTTGGATACTCACACGGTTAACGTATAATTTTGTCAATGTAAACTTAGAACTAATTTGAGCTGGTATTACAAATTAACTTATCTTACGAGGTCACGTGACTGTTAAATATGTTAAATAATGCCTCAATCTCTCATTCTTCTCCTCTTTTTGAAAATTGACAGGGTAAAGTGGGCCTGAATTAGCTTATCTTTCCTTTTTCATCAAATATAACATGCACCATGCTTACAAAAAGCACGAAAAGTGCCCAAACAGCCATATTTGAGCTTTTAGTCAAAATGAGCTATCAACTACAAGTGTTATAGCCCAATTGGGCTATATGTTGAGACAAATCCCTAATGGGCTATTTTAGCTCAATTGGTACTGGCTGACATTACCGGACTGACATTACCTCACTATACATAAGTACCTTATTAGTAATCAAAAATGATCTCTTTGTTGTCAAGACTGTTTTAACCAGAAGAGACCTTTTGGCAGTCATGTTGTGCCAGAGGAATCAAATCATGTGGTGATGGGGTGTGGGGGAGGGGAGGTCAAAAGTCAGCCAACAAGGATGCATCTAAGGAATCAAAGACCGGTGGTATTAAACATATTCATTATTTCTTTTCTAATTTCATTTATTCTAAATTGAGGTATACCAAAAGGTTGACTGGTTGGGTGATGATATTTAAAGGCACCACAACAGCGATGGTCAAATTGTGTCAAGAAAGATTAGATAATGTCAGAAGTAAGAGAGGTTCAAGAGATGTTTGTGGGGAGAGCAGGGAATAGGTAGGGAAAGAAGAGATTGATATATTAATGTTATACTTGAGGTGGTGCAAGAAGGAGCAATCTTTTGAGGTGAGATATTGTGGAGGAGATCGGCAGAAGGAGTTTAAACTCACCACCAACTGTCAACATGGTGACGGTCTGCCCAAGCAACTGCATGTCAATGGATACTGACTCGTCCTCCTGGTTGTGGATGATAGAGCCAGAATAATGAAGTTCTCCAAGATGAGGTGTCACAATGTCAAACCCTGGATAATAGCTGACCTCTCCACCAGACTCGCTCCTCTCATAATCATAACTTAGTGAGAACTCTTCTTCGTCCATTGTGAAGGTGATGGATCCCATGGCGCTACCGTCGGTCTTTTGCCCTCCAGCTGAAACAGCCAAACAAACAAAAAAAGCTGAAATAAAAGTCGTCACCTTTAACTATTCAGCCCTGTTCCCAAGCGTCTATCATCATCCTCCATTAACATAGGATATTATTTAATTTTCTGTCCTAAATTTCAGTCATTAAAAATAATCAGAAATGGTTTTTTTTTTTTCTTTAAAACTTCTTTGTCATATTAAACTGCTTTCATTTAAATAATGTTGGTACAGGATTAAAAAACAATAATTGAAATTAATATTTTTTTTTGTGATGCTTAAAATTTAAACAAAACTTGCATAGTTTATTTTAAGGCCTTAAAATTGAATAGGTTGTTTAATGGTCAATTTTCTAAAGATTTTGATCAAATTTTTGGTCATTTTCATGGTTTAGAGCATAATATCTTCCAATTGCACTCATGATGTTGCATGGATTTCTAAATGGTCAGTTTTTAACATGTTTTAATTTATGCTTTTTTTTTGTAGCTTTCAATAGTTTTGAAGACAATCTACCTTCATATGTCTTTAAGGTCCATATAACTCAAAAGCAGCAGAACGAAAGAAACTTTACACTTTACCATTAACTCCAAAGGTCTTAAAAGGTGTCTCGAGCTCCATGCTCAGGTCCTTACTTTGGCGATTGAATGACATCTGGAGGTCGTAAGTACGCTTGTAGGCAGTGTTTGGTGTTCCAATCATGAAGTGGAAGTTGTCTGTGTCCTGTCTCTCCCCTGATACCATTTCCTGAGTAAGATATAAAAGTTGGCAAATAGAAACCATAGAAACATACAAAAACCTGGATAATTATAGCCACCATGCAAAAAACAGAATTAGTTCAGTGGTCAAGCATTTTCATCATATATGAAAGAGGACTGTAAAAGAATGCATGCTCAAAAGTTTCTCTCTCAGCCTACCCACACCCAACACCTGAGTTAATCCTAAAAACTTAGGTATGGCAATCACCAACCTGACTTCCTGCTCAGTGTATTGCGTTTCCACTCCAAACAATAATTGTTTATCTGCCATTCCCATGCATGCCACAGTCATGTAGCCCAAGGTTATTTGTGTGTATAGGATTACAGAAGCCAGTGCTAACTTATCAAGGCACTTTTGTGATTAAAATCACTCAACCGTGTTTAGGTGTCTAAGTGGGAGGAATTTGTTTGCAAACTAATGATAAAAATAGTTGTGTATTATATGCTTGAGGTGATGTGTGCATTAACTGTGAATGATTGATGGACCATTTCTCCTAAGGAAAGGCATTGCTTCATGTAGAAATTGTAAAGAAACTGCTTCAGCATCTTATTCAGTTAAGGAGATATTTACATATAAAATCTCACTTGTGTAAAAATGACTGGTGTGAAAAGTGTACATTAAAAGGGTCATGCCCTTATTCTAACTTCCTCAACAATTGTTAATGTATTTTTAAGAAAATGTGTTTATTTTACTTATTTAATTTTTTTCTCCACGTGGTAAATTATAATAACCTTCCTATTATGTTTTCTTAATTTCCTGATGTATCCAATGATCTTTAAGCCACAATACTTCAGGAAAAACATAATAGAATACCTACAGACTTCGATGAATGTGAGGATATGACATCACAAATCTGATTTCAATCATTTCTAGAACACTTAAATGAATTAGATTTTTAACGATTTCTTGTTTTGTTTCTTGTAAAGTGAATTTTCCGTTCTTAAAAGATGGACTTTGAAACTAGTCCTTCATATATTAATCAACACTCCTAACCATTCTAAATGATGAATAAAACTCACTTGGAAAATTCATCACATACATCCTACCTGATCTTCACATAGCCAAGGACGTAGTGAATTTCACAATTTTGGGGGACAAGCATACAAGAAGCCCAAGTCAGAAAACTACATTTGTCATGAGTCTTCCCCATCCAACTCAAAACTGCACCCCTACACATGGCAATCAGTGAACCAAATATTTAAAAAATTATTTCAAAAAGATGAAATTACAAAATACTGCAATCTGCAGTCTCAATTGGCACTCACAGAATCCAAAGAGTAGGATGATTCGAGGTCATATGTCATCAGGTCGTCCTCTGCTTTTTCAAAATAAATGGCAGATTGATAAGATCCTCCCATAGGATAAGTTCTCTGTGGTACAGAAAAGTACAGAAACAAAATTGACCTTTTATCCTGAACATCATTGGGATCTAACAAATGACAGTTTAAAATTTACATGAAATGCTAGTAAAGGGCCCACAATACCACATTAATTTTCTCTTTCAAAATTGTGCTGCAATATGACTTCCAATGATTTTCATGGCTTTTTAAGGGCCACAATTAATGTTTGTAATTTTTCCATGACTTTCCCATGCCTTTAAATTCAACTAGTCATATCATATGATTTTAACAAATTCCAAGAGTAGTGAGCTTTAAAATGGGATAGGGGGAGGGATTGTCTAATATTTTTCAGATCTTAAGGTAGTTTAGGCAATACTGTTAAATAAAATATAGACATTGTTTTAAAAAGTTCAGTATGTCTTGGGAGCACCAAATACAAGAGGTCCCTTATGGAGTTTGCTAAGGGTCTTTGGACACACTTACTTCATCTTATGGGATGGGGAGGGAGTAAAAATGTATCCAGATGCTCCTCAATCCACTATAGCCCAATTTGATAGACAATTATCACCTTTATTGTCTTATCCCAGAAAGGCAGAAAATAAAGCTGCTGGTCACACTTTTTACTTTTTGGAAAAACTTGGTGTAGTGCAGGCTAAATGAATTAATTGGGAGAGGGAATAATAGTAAGGTCAAAGAATTGGATATCTAGCTGCATTCTTATTCAAGATGTCTTCCTATGGCGGTTCAGGGAGGGGCATATCCAATGAATGTAACTGACCTTGATCGTTTCCTGGCAGAAAGAACAGGTAGATGGTGCTACTACCGAGGACGGGGTAGTACCACTATTGAGGAGGGGGTTTACGTGGTAACGAAAGGTATGGGCCAATTCTTAAACAAATACTGATGACAACACAAGTTAAAATAGTTACCCACTTTGGGTTAATGAATACGAGTGTGTTATGCCTTATTTAACCTTTCCAAGTTTCCAAATAGGCCACGCCCACCATAGCAACGCGGTAACTATGTGAGGCAAACAAACCTCAAATCCGCAATCGTGCATTACCAATGCGTTGACATTTAGCCTAACTTAGATGTTAACGAGGCCTGTCACAAGCTTTTGATTCATTTATGGCACCTCTCCGGATCTTTAGGGTTTTTAGCAAATAAAATAAACAAAATTCATTTTGCTAACTGTTCTGGATAATAGTAATCAGATTTTCAAAGCCTGCAAAGCAGGCCCGTAAGCGCAATTTTTGTTCACCATTTTGCCGTCACAAAGTCTGTGTGTGCAAAAATTTGTTTTGTACAGTAAGTTGCATTGACTACATCAGCGCACCTGCTAGCTGGTTGTACTGTACCAGTACCCATAGGGTGTTTGCCCCCACTCAGTCTATGCAGATACTGTTGCTAGGAAAATTCATGCGGTGATTGGTTAAAACAAGCTGTCAATCATTAAACCCAGACAGGTTAATTACCCTGCCTAGCGATATAGCTCTTAATGTTGTCTTTAAAATCAATATTAGAAAAGTGGAAAGGTGACAATCAAGTTCTTTGTTAGCTGCAAGGTCATCTGTCCAAAAGTCAAGCAGATAGTAAACTGTTAGCTATAGAGGATCGTTAGACCACTTACGTCATCTGTGTATTCATGGTAGCTGGAAACTCCGCACACCCTGACACCCAGCAAGTTTTGAAATGAAGTCTCCTGTACATTCACTGATTTCCTGCTTCTCTAAAGCGGCACTAAATCTTGGAAGTTCATCTTTGCTTTCTTGGTGAAGAAAGTACACTTTGGAACTGCAATCAAAAGAGCACCAAATTCAGTTAGAATAATTACTTCAGTGGTCAAGCATGTCCATCTTATATGAAAGAGGACTCAAAAAGAAACAAAATGGTGAAGAAAGCATTGCAAAATCTTATTCTGTTAAGAAGATATTTAAGTTTAAAGTTTGGTATCATTTCTGTAAAAAAGACTGAAATCAGACTAGTTGTGATGTCACAGCCTCGGATTCCTCATAGTCTTTATGTATTTTAAGGAAAGTTTATATAATTTTTTCACTATCTAAATTATTTTTCCTCAAACTTTCTTCAGGCGGTATATTACAAATACCCTTCCTAGATTCAGTTTTACTATGTTTTTGACATACATCAAGACTTTGAGGAATCTGAGGCTATAACATCACAAGTAGTCTGATTTCAGTCATTTCTACACAAATGATACCAAACTTTAAACTTAAATATCTCCTTAACAGAATAAGATGTTTAAATGCCTTCTTCACCATTTTGTTTCTTTTGAAGTCCTCTGTCATATAAGATAGCATGCTTGACCACTGAACTAATCCTTTAAGCACTGTGAGACAGCTATAACATGGAAACCAGAGGGGTGAAGGAAAGTTGGTCGTCCTTTATCAACCTGGAAAAGGACAGTCGAGAAGGACAGTCGAGAAGGACAGTCGAGAAGGACAGTCGAGAAGGAGAGGAAAGTTATGGAATGGAGCTCGTGGACAGAAGCCAGACAAGTTGCAAATAACAGAGTCCAGTGGAGAGAGTGCACTGCAGCCTTATGGGCCAGGAGGCCTGAAGAGACTAGGTGATGTGAGGTGAGCTGTGGAGCAATATTCCTTACTAGTTGTGTACAATTATAATTCAATTCTATTTAATCCATTCCAATCAATCTCAGTCACTGAAAATAATAAGAAACTACATTTGGGCAGAATTCAAAAGATCTTACGGAAAGGAAAAGAAAAATTCTAAAAGCTAAAAAACGACAAAGGCTTAACCTGCCTTTTATAGAAATGAACTGAAATCTACATCAAGTGACATGGCCTCATATTCCCTCATAAGTAGTTTTTTTTTGGTATTTTATTGCAATATTTTTTCTTTTTGAAATCCTGAGACTTTGGATATATTAACAGATCAGTAAAAAAATTCTACTGACTAGCTTTGATCTTCCACCTTAAAGGACATTACTCACTGAACGTAACGCGGCGAGCTATATTTTAGATAATCATAAAGGAAACAAATATTATAAGATGCTTTGTCGTTTTGCTTACACACAATAAAGTTTACAATTGATGCTTTATGATGATAATGGAAAATTTGCTAAAAATGCTTTTTTGTTCAAACTGTGGATAAATTTGCTTTAGTGGGGCACAATTTTCTGTCACGATGCAAAATTTGCTTTAATGGGCATAAAAACGCCCTTTTAATCAATTTTCCATTATTATCTGAATAGGCATGCGATGACGATCCTTCTCTATAAACAAGAGGACAAAAAGTTTCTTTTCCTTTTGTTTTATTCAATTTTGTTTAAAAATTTGCTCGCCTTCGTCGTGTTCAGTGTGTAACAGCCTTTAGTCCTAAAAATCTCTTCCCAGTTCTGTTTTGTCTTAGTATCCGTTTCCTGACCCCCCTAAGGTAACAAAACACCGATGGGAACTAACCTGAAGCTGACCAAGTCTTGTCTCACTTCTGGTGCACGCATTTGGAGGTGGACGCTGCGACCATTTTCCACGATTATCTTTCCACCAAGGCTGAAAGCACTGTGACTTCTAGCCACATGGTTTAAACCAGCGCGAGCGCAATGGGCATCGATCTCAAACAGTGCACTGATCTCCGAGGCAACGCTGAAAGAATAAATGAAGAATTATTTAAATAAGTGTTTAATATGGAATTGACTTTTTTCACACTGCGGGTATCAAAATTGTGAAATTTCATACTGCAGTTACCAAAATATCTGTCATTCTGCAGATATGTTTTTCAGATGGTGGACTGCACACCCCTACCACTTTTAGTATGAAGTGCCCCCCCCCCCCTTCCCCCATGGGCAAGAAGTATAAACAATAAGGAGACATTTTTATGTGTAAGTTTTCCTGCCAATACTACTATCAAAAGAATTAAATCTCCCTACCTTGGCTCGATCACTCCATCAATTTCGAATGAGCGTGGCTTTATGAAAGCTCCCATCAGATTGAGCCTGCCAGACGCTTTCACATGGTACGTTGAGGAGGCGTTCGCTGTGAGTCTAAGGGGCAGTCCATTTCCCATCGGAACAGAGATAGAATGTTCCAGGCCCATCATACTCTTGGTATCTTCATATGTTTGTCCTTCTGCAAGCTTCATTATCATCTATTTTTCAGAGAACAAAAAAAATACTAAATTAAAGGTGTGCATCTTTGAGAGGTCTGAAATCATATGAATATATTAAAGTGATGATGAAATAGAAAATAGGGGTTTGCTAGTAATGAGAAAAAGGGCTCAATGACTGCCCCTGGATGGGACACTAATTCATCACAGGCTAACTCCTCATCAATTTTTTTGTTGTTTTTGTTTTATTGTGTTTTAGCTGAATTTACACCCAAGTAGACTAAAGAAAGGAGAATAAAGTGCCTTGTGCAAGGATACTATGCAGGTCTTGGGCAAGAAATCAGATGTAGTGCAATGTACGACATTGCAACAATCTTGGACAAAACCGTTGGAACATTTTTAGCTCTAGGCCCTCCCCCTTTTTTGATTATTTCATTCCATGATTTTAAGCTCTACGTCCCCTCCCCCCCATCCCTATTTTCAAATTTTGGATTTTTTGTGTCTTAGCCTTATTTGATGATATTATCATGCCAAATATGACGCAAAACGGACATACACTTGCTCATAAATCACTTTTTTTTTTTCACTTAAGCTTCGTTCACTTATTAATATGCATGATGAAATCAGCACCAAAAACATTAGGACACATGTGCAGACTGTGAGCTATCTGTGTACCACACATGACATGAATACAGTTCAATGCTTTTGAGACATCGTGTTTACAAGCTTTTTGCTTACAAAATCATATTAAGCCCCGCCCACTACGCATATTAATGAAAGTCAACATTTTTATACATAAACACATACACAGTAAGCCAACATCATTATTATAACAAACATGAAAACAAAACAAACATTTGATTGTCAAATCAGAGCATTTCAAGATTTCCATATTAAGCCCCACCTACTAATGATATCACTACCAAAAACAATAGGGCACATCTACAGCCCATGACTTATCTGTGTACCACACATGACATAAACCCAGTTCACCATTCTTGTGATGCTGTGTTTACAAGCTCTTTTCAGCAAAATCTTATTAATGTAAGTCAACATTTTTACATCATCAACATGTAACACCAGCTAACATCATAATTATACCAAATATGAAACAAAATAGGCATGTGGTTAATAAAATATGAACATTTTAGGATTTTTACATTAAGCCCCACCTCAATATTATGCATGACGTCACCATCAAAAAGTATAGGGCACATCTATGGACAATGGGCTATCTGTGTACCAAATATAATAAATCCAGTTTACCGTTCTTGAGATACCATGTTTACAAGCTCTTTTCAGTGAAATCATATCAAGTTCCACCCACTACTGTGCATATTAATGACATTCAACGTTTCTACATAATGAACATGTATACATTAACTAACATCATAATTATACCAACTATGAAAACAAAACAGACATGCAGTTGTTAAAATATGAGCATTTCAAGATTTTTACATTAAGCCCCGCCCACTCATTAATAAGCAAGACATTACCATCAAAACACATTTACAGACCATTGGCTGTATGTGTATTAGATATGACATGAATCCAGTGTATCGTTCTTGAGATATCGCGTTTATGAGCTGGCCGTCACAAACATACATACATACACACACACACACACAGGTCTATGATGAAGTGAGGACACAACCGACACCTAATTTTCATCATTACACAGCAGTTTTGTGAGGTCTGACCTTACATTGCATTTTCCTTCCAGGTTTGGTCATATGAAGCAATGGCAAAATCATAAGTTCGGCGCTGTACTCAGTTTAGTGCTTTTATCTCCGCGAGTGTAAGCATGTGTACTTATTTCAATGCAAACATAAATATAACAACAATATACTTCAATGTATAACACTGAGGGCGTTACTTCAGAAAAGCAAATCAGAAGTGTATACACGTATGTATCTAGCATCATATCAAAGTAAGGACTGCCTATAAACATGAAATTTGAGGTGGGACATGATCGTAGTTTTGCAGACAAAAAAAAAGTAAGGTCAGCAAAAATGTACTCACTATCATTTTAATGACCTCGCATCCAACATGTAGTATAGATCGGTGTACTTACATTGCTATAAATAAAAGTATACCAATACACATATACATACATACACATGCCATCATAACCACATAGGTTCCTGATGCTATCGTACCTGAATCAAAAAATATGTTAATTAAAGCACAAATTTTCCCGACATGTTTTAATGAGTAGTAGATGTTACTGTATTTCTCTTAATAAACTCATTACTTCCAAAATTTGATGGCAGAAACTTTGGTTTATAGACTCACCTCTAAAGTATCTTGAGTCTTCATGCCAGCCTTTATGTCATCAATGTCTTTGTACCAGAAGTCATGGCCAAACAACTTCATGTATAGGTAGCCTTCTGGCTTGTCTTCAACATCAACCTCAAACTGAATCAAAATAAAATATAATCATTCAATTATTATCATTATTATTATCATTCAATTACTATTATTATTATTATTACAATTACTATTATTATTACAATTACTATTATTATTATTATTACTATTATTATTATTATTACTAATATTACTATCATTATTATTATTACTATTATCATTCTTACTATTATTATTATTATTATTATTATTATTATTATTATTATTATTATTATTATTACTATTATTATTATTACTATTTAAATATTTATAAAGCCACATACATATATATTATATATATATATATAAAACATATATATATAAGTAAAACCATAAGCTATGGTGCTGTACAATACATAAAAGGTATGAAACAAAAGTAAAAAACAAATATAGTAAAGTACCAATTAAGAACTAAGTCCTAAAAAACTAAAACTTTAAATGACTATTCAAATCAAAAGATTAAATCCTAAAAAAGTCAAGTGAAAATCAAACAGATGGAAGCAAGGATAAATCAATATTAAAGCTGTGACTGTTTAGCGTGTACACGCTACACGCTCGCAAATCTTGTAAATGTTTACTAAATACTTCATTGCGAGTAATCGTTTTTCATACATCATAGTGTCTTGCCATTAAAAATCAATATTCATGATTCAAATCACACACACATTTGGCTGACAAATTTCCAATCAATAACTTTTTACAAACTGTAAACCCGATTAGCATAATCCTTTTTAAATGTGCGAATCACAAATGCGCAGTAATCACCAATGAATGGGGATGTTATGCACTTTGATTTCGCCGAAATCTGAGTAATCTAACTTGTAAAATGCACCGCAAATGTGCAGCAGTAAACAGTGAAACTAACAATAGGCCTAACATTAAGCCATAAGGCTTTAAATCTCACGCAATCAAGGCCCTTTTTACAAGCTGTTAAATCGACCAAAAAACACTTGAAAAATACTTGAATCGTGACAATCAGTACATTTACATGTAAATATTACCTAATGAGTCAAATCAATTTTGCAAGAAAGAAAAAATATTGCATAATAAACAAACAGAAAAAGGTTTTAACAGAGCTTAAATTCTGCATGCGTCGCAAAAGATGGCGGCCATTTTTTCGAGAGGATTGGTATTTCAGAACTTCCTGGTGGTGGTGGCGTAGTTTTAAAATGTTTTACAACGAGGTATATCATAAGCCTAGCGTGCAAAATTTTCACAGAAGAACTTTGGAAGCTGTCGCGAATAGGACAAAAAAGTTACGCGATGTTGAGTTTAAATGACATTGAAAGAAAGTTATCTGTTCTTTCTAAACTGAATTTCCATGCATATTTTCCATAAAAATGATGATTTATACTGTAGAAGTAAACTTTTTACGATTTGGAAAGCAAAACTCAGCGTCTATTTGGGCAATACAGTCAGTACTTTTGCCATATTGGTTGCGCATATTTTTTTACTTCGCCTCGTAGTTTTGGAGTGATTTTGGTGTATTTCCGAAAATTACTGTACTAAACGCGTGTACACGATACACGCTCGCTTTTTTTGCCGTGTATACGTTTACTAAAATCCCTAAACGTTACACAGCTCTAATCAATACACACACGACCTAAAAAATAAATGGATACAAAGATATTAAGAACAAATTAATATTACAAACATTTGAAAATAAAGGTCTCAAGATTTGATTTAGAAATACTGACAGTACTGGAGTTACGTACAGTATATATGTATGGCTGATGGAATTGCGTTCCACAATTTTGGGGCACAGGCACAGAAAGCTCTATAGCAGAAGGACTTCCAGTGAGTATGGGAATATTTAAAATCAATTTGTCATGAGAACGTATAGAGTAACCCACTGCACGTGGTGTTAGCAGGTCTTTAAGGTGGTGCAGTTCCATGTAGTGCCTTGTAAATAATAAAACTTTAAAGGATTAGTTTAGTGGTCAAGCATGTTTATCTTATATGAAAGAGGACTTCAAAAGAAACAAAATGGTGAAGTAAGCATTAAAAAATCTGAGTCCATTAGAGGATTAGTTCAGGGGTCAAGCATGTTTACCTTATATGAAAGAGGACTTTAAAAGAAACTAAATGGTGAAGAAAGCATTCAAAAATCTTATTCCGTTAGAGGATTAGTTCAGGGGTCAAGCATGTTTACCTTATATGAAAGAGGACTTTAAAAGAAACTAAATGGTGAAAAAAGCATTCAAAAATCTTATTCCGTTAGAGGATTAGTTCAGGGGTCAAGCATGTTTATCTTATATGAAAGAGGACTTCAAAAGAAACAAAATGGTGAAGAAAGCATTCAAAAATCCTATTCCGTTAGAGGATTAGTTCAGGGGTCAAGCATGTTTATCTTATATGAAAGAGGACTTCAAAAGAAACAAAATGGTGAAGAAAGCATTCAAAAATCTTATTCCATTATGGAGATATTTCAATTTAAAGTTTGGTATCATTTCTGTAGAAACGACTGAAATCAGACTAGTTGTGATGTCACAGCCTCAGATTCCTCAAAGTCTTTATGTATTTAAAAAAAAGTTTGTTTAATTTTCACACTATTTAAATTTAAAAACATGGTTTTTTAAGCAAGAAAATCGCAGAACAAATTATGACATAAAGAATTTGAGGAATCTGAGGCTATGACATCACAACTAGTCTGATTTCAGTCGTTTCTACACAAATGATACCAAACTTTAAAGTTAAATATCTTCTTAACCAAATAAGATTTTTGAATTCTTTTTTAAGCATTTTGTTTCTTTTAAAGTCCTCTTTCATATAAGATCAACATGCTTGACCCAAGAACTAATCCTTCAAATCAATGCATCTTTGATCAGAAGCCAGTGGAGGAGTCTAAAAGCAGAGGATATACTGTCATATTTATTCAAATTTTGGATAATACGGACTGCCATATTCTGAATGCGCTGAAACCTACCCAAGGATGAACCAGGAAGTCCGTATAACAACGAATTACAATAATCAAAATGTGAGACAAGTGACTGTACAAAAGTGTGAGTAGAATCAATTAAAAGATGTTTGCGTAACTTTCTAATATCATAAAGTTGGAACTTGCAATTTTGCACTTCTCATTAATGTGTTTTAATATTGATATTCAATAGATTTAATCTGTGGATAAACTGTTCACAAAACTTTAAACTCCCTGATGTTGAATAGAAATTTAATAGAAACGAAAAACTAAAAGTAACATGTAAAAGTTTGTTCTGTCATATCAAGTAATGAATATTCAACGAGTTACAAGATAAGTTTTTTAGAGTTTGTTCTGTTATCAAGTAATGAATATTTCAAGAGTTAAAAGACAAGTTTTTTAAAGTTTGTTTTGTTATCAATGAATATTCAAAGAGTTACAAGACATCAAGTAATGAATATTCAAAGAGTTACAAGACAATTTTAAAAAGTTTGTTCTGTTATCAAGTTATGAATATCCAAAGAGTTACAAGACAGTTTTTAAAAAGTTTCTTTTGTGATCAAGTAATGAATATTCAAAGAGTTACAAGACAGTTTTTAAAAAGTTTGTTTTATTATCAAGTTATGAATATTCAAAAAGTTACAAGACAATTTAAAAAAGTTTATTCTATTATCAAGTTATGAATATTTAAAGTTACAAGACAGTTTTAATAAGTTTGTTGTTATCAAGTAATGAATATTCAAAGAGTTACGAGACAATTCAAAAAGTTTGTTCTGTTATAAAGTTATGAATATTCAAAAAGTTACAAGACAGGTTTTAAAGAGTTTGTTTTGTTTTCAAGTTATTAATTTTACCTAGGAATATAAAATATCAATTGCCCAGATGCATAATATTTTTTAAATGCATATCATAATAATTTTCTTTGCATTTTGTAGCTCTACTTATAATCAACCTTTTTATCATGAAAATTTATACTTTTTCATACATTTCTTAAAAGAAAGGTTTTCTAGAAATATCAAAAAAATCAACCACTTTCATTTATTTTCAAAAACGATCTGTATGTCATCCTCCATAACTCAATCAAATATACACCTGTGACCACAAGCGTACAGGTGAAGTTAATTTGAGAGTGAGGGGAGGGGGGAGGGAGGGGGTCTGTTAAATTTTTCCCTAATGAAAAATAAATAAAAGTTTACAGTGCCATTTGCTACACAGCAACAGACAAATTGAAGAAAAAAAATCAAATTTTGTAGCAATGTTTTTAATTTGGTGTAAAAACTGCTCTGAAATTGTTGATGTTTATTTTGCCTGAATGTTTCTAACATTGTTGCCAGAAAATATGAAGCATTGCCCCCCCCCCTTCCCCCCCTCCTCCTCCTCACCCCAATGGATATTTTTTGCCCAAATATATTTAACATTTTTGCCAAAATGGATATTTTTGCCTGAATATATCTACCATTTTGTTATCTTTTCATCCGACTGCAGGGCTGCATTTCCCTCCCACCTGCAGCCCCCTCCCACCCCCACTCCCACCTCGTGCACCTATGCCTGTAACTGCCAAGAAATATTTGAAATATCTATACATATATGAACAAAAAACAAGATTTTTAGAGACCATTTGCTCAAATTGTTTCCTTCGAGCTTCTCTCTGATGTTCTACATCAAGGGTTCTTAATTAAAAAATTTTCAAGGGCCATCATTTCACAACAGCTTCAGGCCATGGACCAACCGCAAGGCGAAACCAGCATCATGTGACAAACAAAACATGTCAAAACTTGACAATCCCTAAATAAAAATAAGTTGAAAGCGTGTGCGATTACAAGGATATACGCCAGATGTCAGCGGTTCTCTTATCCACCTTTTTTTGACAAGCCACGAGCCCAATTTATAGTGGAACTAAAAATAACATTTTATTTAATAAGTTTTAGTGTGCTTGATCTGCCCTGGAAAAACACCAAAATAAAGGAGTATTTTAAGATTTTTTTTCTGATCTCATTCGGATTGATCTTACATGCAATGCACTGTATTGCATTATATAATGACTATTGTTCACGGACCAGATTGGAATGTCTGGCGGGCCAGATTTGGCCTGCAGGCCGCTTATTATGAATCGCCGTTCTAAATAAAGAATTACATTGTTAGGTAACGGGTAGATGTCACCCAGTCATGCCAAGGGTGAGTGAGGTTCACCTTGACAGCATTGGTCAAATTGTGCGTCAGAAGTTTAAAATAGCTCAAAATTGATGTAAACAGTGCAGATCCGCAAGGTTGAAAGAGCTATCATTAAGATGGGTGGTAGGACGCTAAGTCAGTCATCATAACCCAGAAGAAAATTTCACTTGGGATTTTCCTAACTGGTCCCAATTAGGAATTTTTCGGACCGGAATTTTTTTAAATCCAAACTTCGATGACACAAGTCCAAGTTGGGAATATGTTCAATCCCAGTTGGGAATTTCTTTATTCCAAGTTGGGACCAGTTGGGAATATTCAATCCAAGTTGGGACCAATTCATCCCAGTTAGGAAACCCAACTAGTCTTAACTGGAATTTTCCACTGGGAACACTTACATTATCAAGCACATTTTCCAGTTTACTCTCTTTGATAAGGTGCCTCTTCTTGCGAGTCTGAACCTCGTTGCTTGCATCTTTTTCCTTCTTTCCAAGACGACGTCCATGTTTCTTTGGCTTCAATTTCCTCTTATTTATTGTGTCCTCAACCTCCACAGATTCTTCCTCTGGAGCAGTTACAGGTCCACTGTTCACCAACGGTGATAACATGGACTCCAACATTTGCTGAATGCCTTCTACACGTCCACCAATCTAAAGATAAAAAGTAAGTCTTATGCTATGAACAGCGTGGGAGTACAAGACATTATACCTTTTCCATAAACAGTTTAAAACATGAACAGGAAAAATGTATTAAACCCTCCATTATCATCACCAAAGAAGAGTCGTACAACGCCCTCTCCCCACACCATCCTTTATACATTCACTTACTTTCAGCGAACCTGGATGATACAAAATGGGTAATCATGAAACCTTTTATTAACATAAATTTATAAATATCTCAGCTACATAAATCAATTCACAAGCTTTCACAAGCTTTTACAAGCTTTCTGCAAAAATGACCAAATTTAAGCAGAAGTGATATGCTTTAGTCCTTAACAGTGTAGGAAAATGCAGAGCATTTAAAGATTTACAGTTGCAGCACAGATTCACATCAAAATAATTTTGTCAAATTTATTGAATAATTGTACACATTCTATGGTTTAAATTTTCCTTCTTTGCGTAATCTTTTTAAAATCTTGATTTTTGTATTTGCTATACTGTTTTTGTATTTTGTCATCTGTTCTTCTATATCTTCTGACATGTGAGTGACGAAGTAGCTGAAATTGATCAATTATCTCAACAAAATAGCTAAGTATTGTCAATTATGCAGAAAATAGGTCAAATTAGCTTAAAAATAGCTAAAACAGCTGAATAGCTGAAGTATCACATGCTGAAAATAATCAATTTTCTCATCAAAATAGCTAAGTATTGTCAATTATGCAGAAAATAGGTGAAATTAGCTAGGAAAACAGCTGCTATCTGCTAAATAGCTAAAGTCTCACATGCTGAAATTGATCAATTTTCTCATCAAAATAGCTAAGTATTGTCAATTATGCAGCAAATAAGTGAAATTAACTTAAAAATAGCTGCTATCAACTAAATGGCTGATGTCTCACATGCTGAAATTGATCAATTTTTTCATCAAAATAGCTACAGTAAGTATTGTCAATTATGCAGAAAATAGGTGAAATTAGCTTAGAAAATAGCTGCTATCAGCTAAATAGCTGAAGTCTCATATGCTGAAATTAATCATTTTCTCATCAATAGCTAAGTATTGTCAATTGTCAATTATGCACAAAATAGGTGAAATTGACTTGGAAAATAGCTAAAATCAGCTAAATAGCTGAAGTATCACATGCTGAAATTAATCAATTTTCTCATCAAAATAGCTCAGTATTGTCAATTATGCGAAAAATAGGTGAAATTAAGTTGGAAAATAGCTGCAATCAGCCAAATAGCTAAAGTCTCACATGCTAACATTGATCAATTTTCTTATTAAAATAGCTAAGTATTGCCAATTATGCAGAAAATAGGTGAAATTAGCTTGGAAAATAGCTAAAATCAGCTAAATAGCTGAAGTCTCACATGCCTGATCTTACTCTATTATCTTTTTTTTTCTTTATAATCTATTTTTTCATTCTTTCGTTTTGTACTGTTTTTATTGCTCGGGCAATGTGTAAGACCAGTCTAAATTTGGACTGAACAAGCTACCCTAAGTAAAGAACTGAAATATAATAAATGTGGGTGGACAATAGGATGCTTTGTACCAAGTCAAAAACTGAAGTCAACGCAAGTGACTATGTGGATTGATTATCCACATAAGTCACTGTCATTTATATACTGTGAAGGAAATATAAAAACTATGCCATATTTGGTCAAACAGTCTCCTCATGCATACCTCCAAGCCTTCAATGGCATAACCGAACACATCAAACTGCGTACCGACGGACACTTGACGAGGAATGAATGATTTGGGAGAGAATATGATATTGCTGTCCCCGGTGAATCCAAGGCCGGTGGTATCTGAAACAAAGAGGAGGTCATCATATTCAATGTCCATTCACCATTCAATTATGACATCACACTGTACCTGCAAGGTGACTTTTCAAGACACTGCTGAAATCTTTGAAAATCAATAAACTGAATAAGATATCATCATGGGTTTTTCACCAACTTGTTTCTTTAATAATTCTTTATCATATAAGTAAAGATAAAAATTCACACATTAAGAATTTTTGGCCCTTAGACCCCTCCAATCCGACACCCTCGATTTTCTCCAAATCAGGGGTAATTCACACCATTCAACCCGAGAGACTCTTCACAATTCATTGACTAGCATCCAGCTATTGTTACACCATACACAACTCATGGGTAATCTATACCTTCTTAACTGACAACATCTTCATAGTCTATTCACAGTTCACTTGTTATCAACCAGCTACTGTTACACTGTACCCAATAAGTCATTCATTTTGGGCTCAAGCTACATAACTGCTGTTCAGTGATGCGAATGATTAGTCCTTGGCGGAGCCTAAATATAAATATACATGCTTGGGAGGACTGTGCAAAACCCATGAATGATTGATGGACCATTCCTTGTAAGGATGGTTATTTCATCATGCAGGAAAACTGCATAAATCCAAGATATATATATATATATATATATATATATATATATATATATATATATATATATATATATATATATATATATATATATATATATATATATATATATATATATATATATATATATATATATATATATATATATATATATATATATATATATATATATATATATATATATATATATATATATATATATATATATATATATATATATACTTCATACCCACTGAAAAAGGAAACAGGAGTTTTTGAAATATTTGGTTTATACAAAAATCTGTTGGCTAGAGACATTGTTATTTTTCCTATTTTCTTTTATATATATATATATATATATATATATATATATATATATATATATATATATATATATATATATATATATATATATATATATATATATATATACATATGTATATATATACATATATATATATATGTATATATATACATATATATATATATGTATATATATACATATATATAGGCAAACTCATACAGTGGATTTGTTGAAAAAGCTGTCAATCATGTAACCTGGAAAGGTTAATTCAACTTAACACGTCTCTCACCGTTGAACCAGGAAATCTCAAAATTGCGAGAAAACTTGAGAGGATCATCCAAGAAGGTTTGTGTGACTTCGTTGTTTTCCACCAGTGTGCGGAGAGATTGCTTCAAAGGGTCGTTTGTTTTCTTCAGGTTTTTCAGATGGCTGACCACAAAGGAACCAACTAGGCAGAGGAGAGAAAATTATTATTTTTACGTTGATATCTTAGACCTGTGTCTAAATTTATTTATTCGTTGCCTTAGAATCTAAAAAAATGCCAACACTTTTAAAAATGTCACTCTTGATAGACATAAAATAAAAGGAGTTCACGCAGATAAATTTTACCTTGATTAGTTTCTTCCTGAGCAAGCACGGCATTGACTGAATCAAGAGTAGTTTGTGTTGTGCACTTCATGACTCCCAAATAAGCCATCAAACGCATCTCACTGTCAAGGTCTGCATTCTCAAACACCTGCAGGAGTTCCTGATGCTAAAAACCAAACACAGTTTCAGATTTAATTTAACACAATGTAAAAAAATACATAAGAATTGTGAAATTAATTAGTGCTATTAAAAATCTTAATGGGTATGGGGCTCTCCTTAACATCATGATAATACTTAAATGTAATTTACAAAAATAGAGAAAACGAGAACTTAATAATAAAATTAATAATAAAATATACACTTTTTGGTCAAGGCTGATATATACTTCTGGGTCAAATCATAATAACCCAGGTATTAACTCTACAAACTTAAAATTTCAACTGACATTTCCAGAAATATGTAGATGTAAAAAAGACAGTGTCATTTCGTCACCCATCCATATTCTTGAAAATGACTCCCACCCATTCAGTGCACAAGATAAGATTCTTAGCTCCTCTAAATAGGTTTGCATTGTAACACCAGAACACCAAGGCTGGCATGGTGCAATGAACAACCTCCTAGAAGTAGTGCACAATCTTAATTAATTATAATGTATAATCAAGAAACTAAATATACACCTATGTGACAGAAAGATTTAAAAACACTTAAATTTACTTGCTATCCTTTAATAATAACTTTGATGAAAGCTTTAACAAGATTGATATCTCTTCACAAGATGAAGCCTTTAACAAGAAGAACTCTTTATCAAGATTGAAATCTTTAAGAAGATTGAAATCTTTATCAAGATTGAAATCTTTAACAAGATTGAAATCTCTTCACAAGATGAAACCTTTAACAAGAGGAAGTCTTTATCAAGATTGAAATCTTTAAGGAGATTAAAATCTTTAACAAGATTGAAATCTCTTTACAAGATAAAACCTTTAACAAGAAGAACTCTTTATCAAGGTTGAAATCTTTACGAAGATTGAAATCTTTATCAAGATTGAAATCTTTAACAAAATTGAAATATCTTCACAAGATGAAACCTTTAACAAGAGGAAGTCTTTATCAAGATTGAAATCTTTAAGATGGAAATCTTTAACAAGATTAAAATCTTTATCGAGATTGACATCTTTAACAAGATTTAAATCTTTAACTAGATTGAAATCTTTAACAAGTTTTAAATCTTTAACAAGATTGAAATCTTCCACAAGATTGAAACCTTTAACAAGATTGAAATCTTTGACAAGTTTAAAACCTTTGACAAATTTGAAACCATTGATAAATTTGAAATCTTTGACAAGATTGAAATCTTTAACAAGATTGAAATCTTTAACAAGACTGAAACCTTTAACAAGACTGAAATCTTGAAGAGAACTGAAATTTTAAACACATTTAATTGAAACCTAGTTTCAAGATTGAAATTTTAAACACAATTGAAATCTTCAAAAAGACTGAAATCTTCAACAATACTAAAATCTTCAACACGATTGAATGCTTTAAAAAGATTAAATTAACAAGATTAACACCTTTAACAAGTTTGAAACCTTTGACAAGTTTGACACCTTTGACAAGTTTAAACTTTGACAAAATTAAAATCCCTAATCAGACTGAAATCTTCCACAAAATTGAAATCTTCCAACTAGATTGAAATCTTCCAACTAGATTGAAATCTTCAACTAGATTGAAATCTTTCACTAGATTTAAACCTTTAACTAGACTGCGACCACAAAATTAAAACCTTTGACAAGATCGAAACCTTCGACAATTTTGAAATCTTTGGCAAGATTAAATTTTTTGACAAGTTTGAATCTTTGACATGATTGAAATCTTTGAAAAATGTATTACTTTGATAAGATTAAAACCTTTGATAAGATTGAAACCTTTGACAAGATCAAAATCTTTGATATGCTTGAAATCTGAAAGTCACTTACGTCCTGGTATTCACATGGAACAGCCGCCGCAGCCTGGACAGCAGCAATGCGGATACCGTTGGATGTTACCCTGTTCTCATAACATTTCCTCAGAAAAGGGTTTACAGTAGAGGTTGGGATGGCAGCATTGGCTAAAGCTCTCAATGTACTCATAATCACTTTCTGTGAATGGAGAAAATTCAGACATGCAATTAAGACAACAGTACATCCAGTTTTTACGAACAATTTGGAAAACGCACCTTCATTATCATAAGGTTCCTACTAAGATTTTGCAAAACGTACCTTTAAAATGATAATTCACAATTACAAAGATAATTGGAGCGATCAAAGTTTGTAACTTAATAAACATGACCCCAGTTAAGGAAGTTTACACCATTTACATTTTTCATCGTTCCACATGCAATGTGTTCTGTAGTACACCCAGTTCCTATTAACAATTTGGAAAATGAACATTCATTATCATAAAATTCCTGCTTATAATTTGCAAAACTTATGTTCAAAATAGTTGTTTACAATTACAAAGATAATTGGAGCTAGCTAAATTTGTAACCAGAGTTGAGGAAGTTTGCACCAATAACATATTTACATATATCACATAAAGAAAATCTTTTAAACTCTGTGAAAAGGTGAGAACGTTTGTAAACAATTAACAACTATTTGAGGCAATTTTTTATTTTTTTAATAGATTTTTTAAAGCCTTTAATTTTTATTTCCATCACATGCACATAACATTTCATTTCCATCACATGCACATAACATTTTATTTCCATCACATGCACATAACATTTCATTTCCATCACATGCACATAAAGATAGTTTTGATCAGTTTTTGATAGTTCTACAGTCCTTTAAACTTTGTAAATATTCCTGTATTGCTACTAATGCATTTCTGTCACAATTTTCTTCTTGTTCTGTAATTTGCTTTTGCATTAGGCTCATGTTTGATATAAAGATGAAGACAAGTTTAAGGTTTATGTCAAACATTTGTCATGTAATCAAGTCACATTTTAAACCAATGCAAAAGATTTACATTACTATTGATCAAGGAAGTATTCAATCACAATTGAGAGAATAGAATTCTCCTCCTTTGAACTCTCAAGAGTTGTAGTATGAAAGTCAATTCAATTTTCTGTACTTTAACAAGATGAAATCTTTAACAAGATAAATTCTTTAGCAAGATGAAATGGGTAACAAGATAAAACCAATAACAAAATTAAACCATTAACAAGATGAAACCTGAAACACGATGAAACCATTAACAAAATAGAACATTTAACAAGATGAAACCTTTAAGAAGATGAAACCAATAACAAGATGAAACCTTTAACAAGATGAAACCTTTAAGAAGATCAAACCTTTAACAAGATGAAACCTTTAACAAGATGAAACCTTTAAGAAGATCAAACCTTTAACAAGATGAAACCAATAACAAGATGAAACATTTAACAAGATTAAACCTTTAACAAGATAAAATCTTTAACAAGATGAAACCTTTAACAAGTTCAAACCTTTAACAAGATGAAACCTTTAACAAGATGAAACCTTTAACAAGATGAAACCTTTAACAAAATGAAACCTTTAACAAGATGAAACCTTTAACAAGATGAAACCTTTAACAAGATGAAACCTTTAACAAGATGAAACCTTTAACAAAATGAAACCTTTAACAAAATGAAACCTTTAACAAGTTCAAACCTTTAACAAGATGAAACCTTTAACAAGATGAAACCTTTAACAAAATGGAACCTTTAACAAAATGAAACCTTTAACAAGATGAAACCTTTAACAAGATGAAACCTTTAACAAGATGAAACCTTTAACAAGATGAAATCATTAACAAGATGAAATCTTTAGCAAGATGAAAACTTTAACAAGACAAAAACTTTAGCAAGATGAAATCTTTAACAAGAAAACTTTAAGAAGATGAAAACTCTAGAAGATGAAACCTTTAACAAGATGAAAACATTAGCAAGATGAAAACTTTATCATCATGAAAACTTTTAAAAGATGAAAACTTTAACAAGATGAAATCTTTAAATAGTCTGACAGCATGCCTATTAATGGGAACGTAAATTTACCTAAAAATGGGAACATTATACTACATGGAAGCCGCCATTTTGTGATATTTCCCATGATCCTTTGCTATCCTAATGCTAAAGCCTTATGCAATGTTACATATTTTAAATTTGAAATACCTCTGGGAAAAATATCTTTGCTAGGAGAAACTAAAAACACATGAAAATGCCTTCATTTCTGTCATGGCTAACCATTCGAAATATTATAAATAATAGACAATAGAGCTAGGCTTTTAAGCGGAAAACAGCCATTTTGAAAATTCAAATATTTTACAACACAATGGTTTTTGATTTTTCAAGTACATCAATTAAAAACTATGACATTCTATCGCAACATCTGAATAATATGGCTGCATGACTTCAATATTCTAGTGTGTAATGAATGTCCCTTTTAATAGGCATACTTCTGGACTGTTTAACAAGATGAAAACTTTAAAAAGATGAAAACTTTAACAAGATGAAACCTTTAACAAGATGAAACCATTAACAAGATGAAACCTTTACTTTAATAAGATGAAACCAATAACAAGATAAAACCATTAACAAGATGAAACCAATAACAAGATGAAAGCTTTAACAAGATGACACCTTTAACAAGATCAAACCTTTAACAAGATGAAACCTTTAACAAGATGAAATCTTTAACAAGATGAAACCATTAACAAGATGAAACCTTTAACAAGATAAAACCATTAACAAGATGAAACCTTTAATAAGATGAAAACTTTAACAAGAAGAAAGATTCAAGTTTTTTCACCATCCTGCCAATGTTTCACATAACATAAAATCATAAAAGTATCATCAATGTCACCTTTTCTTCATCATCCCTGTATCTGCATCTGGCTCCCAAATTTTCCTTGAAGAAAGCTATAACATTTGTCACTTCAGAGACAGCAGTGCAATCAGTGTTGACAGCCGTGCAGTAACGGTTCACCATCGAGGAGAGTGCCACAAATGCCAGCTTGTTCGTCTTGTCATTAGATGTAAAATCCTTTAAAAAATATCAAACTTGTAAGCAGTTAATGGAGATAACAGATTACTTCGGTACTCACTGATTTGTATTTTACATGGTTTGGGATGACTAGCAAATAATTCAATTAAATCAAATAAGATCTTTACTCTAACCAAAACAGCATAAATACAAGTTAAAGGTGGTCTAGACCCATTTGTAAATATTTCAAATATTCATTGACCTGTTTTGCTTCCAATGAATCTCAGATAAGGCCTAAAAAAACTTGTTTGTTTGCCTTCCTCCGCCGCCCCTAACTCGCTGAAAATTAGGAGTAGCATTTTTTTTCTTCTCAAAAATCCCTACCCTTTATAAAAATGTCTACAAAAACTTTTGTCTCTTGAATGTTGCTGTTATTGCAGAGAAATTAAAGTCCACCACCCACAAAAGCTTAAGAATAAAAATTTTACCTGCCTGTTTGAAACGAGTGTGTCAGAATATCAGGCAAGGGAGAAAAATAATCCCAAATTACACAAAAAGCATCAGTGAGATCAAAACTGAGCGAAATAAAAGGAAACAACGATCTCAAAATGAGGTAAAGTGTTTTAATTCTGTATTATAAATTTTCTTAATATTTAATCCTGAGGGGCCCAATTTGTATTACATATTTTTTTATTTCGCCGCCCCTCCCTCACAAATTTCCACAAGAAAGGGCAAACAAATGAATTTGTCTTAGGGCTTACTACTACATAGTATAAATATTGGTGTTAGAGAAGTTTTGAAGATGAGTGGCACAAAGCTCTGATGAATATTGTAGTTTCTGGCCGATTGATTGAATAGATTACAATATTCACTATGAAAGGAGATAGCTAACCCATCCAAACACAGGTTATGTAGCTGCTGTAATTCCTATCTAGAGAAACTGGCAACTATGTAATTTTATTATTCAGAAAAAATTATTCAAAATGATTTTGATGAAATTCTAGCAATAAAAGAAAGTTATTTAAGACTTTCTAGTTCTTATTGTCAGGCATGTGAGTGAGGAATAAATAAAATAGCCAAAATATATTCGATGCGCTTGAGGTGTTGCCCGAATCTAAACGGCATGGGATCCACAGGCCCGCTAAAGGGCACCTGGTGGGGGTACAGGGGAGGGGGTATGGTTTTCCATAGGAAAATTGATAAATTTGTGATTTTGAGGGCAAGAAATAGACCTAATAGTGCTAAAACAATTAAGTACTATGGTTAATATTGAGTATATAGTGGTATAAAGATTGTCAGAGCAAAAAAAATCGGAAAAACCTAATGACCAGTGGAATTGTTCTGATTGAAATAGTTGTAATCCGCAAAATAACAGAGGTCTCACATGCCTGTATTATAATCATCTTTTGTCCGTAATTCGTTATTCAATTAAAGAGTAAAATCTTACAAACATGGCTTTGATCATCTCCTTGGTAGGTGATGGAATGAGGGCAGCAGAGGCCAGCCAATTGGTCTTTGTCTGCTCATTCTCGATCACATTTTGAGTCATGAGGTCCAGCATGACCTGGAAGCATCCAGTGTCTCCGCAACTGTACAGGGCATCTATCACCACATTTCTATTAAAGACACGAAAACAATGCAAATTCAGTAATGAATCTTTCTAACCAAAATAAAACATTAACTATTTAGAGAGAGCTACGTTTAGGCTGGAATTTTTTTTACCAATAAATGCTTCCAGCAACTTTGCAACAAGGAATACTATTTGGTCGTTTATAACTCAACTATTTGATTTTTTGATGACTTTTTGTTTGAAAACATTGATTTAGCCCAACTGAGGGTGACGATGCACTGCTGATGATGCACTGCTGATAATGCACTGCTGATAATGCATTGCTGATGATGCACTGCTGATGATGTATTGCTGACAATGCACGACTGACAATGCCCTGCTGACAATGCACTGTTAACAGTGCCCTGCTGATGATGCAGTGCTGACAATGCCCTGCTGATGATGCACTGTTGACAATGCCCTACTGATGATGCACTGCTGGCAATGCCCTACTGATGATGCACTGCTGGCAATGCCCTATTGATGATGCACTGCTTACAATGCCCTGTTAATAATGCACTGCTGACAATGCCCTGCTGATGATGCACTGCTGACAATGCCCTACTGATGATGCACTGCTGGCAATGCCCCACTGATGATGCACTGCTTACAATGCCCTGCTGATAATGCACTGATGGCAATGTCCTGCTGATGATGCACTGCTGACAATGCCCTGCTGATGATGCACTGCTGAAAATGCCCTGCTGATGATGCACTGATTACAAGGCCCTGCTGATGATGCACTGCTGACAATGCCCTGCTGATGATGCACTGCTGATGATGCCCTTCTGATAATGGTGCTAGTTCTTATATCCGCATAGGGATGCCCAAATTCTTTAATTCATGACACACTTACTGTACAGCTTCCTTGTATCCCTCGCATTCTAAATTGTTATTGATTTCACCCAGCAGCCTTGTGATGAGTTCAGAGTTCATCTTCCTCATTTCATGGACAAGGACCGTAAACAGGTGTGCTGTTTCTGCATCAACCCCACCAGTAAAGGAAGCACAGATGTCTTGGACGATTGCGATTCCAATTGCAAAATCTTCCCTCTCTTGCATCATGTGACTATCGTGCTCAAACAGAAGGTCCGATACTATATCAAAAGCATCATCTGTAAACCAGGAGTAAATTTGTTTAATATTTTCAAAAGTGACTACCAACTTTGTGAAATCCTACAAAACATATTTCCAAGTTTGTTTTTTGTTCAAACGTCAAATGTTTTTTGCACTCAGTGACAATTTGGCAAGAGTTGACATCTACATACTCTTTGACACGAATTCAGAAACAGCTAAATGATTTGGTATTTCATGAATAGTTTTCTGTCTTAAAGATGTATTGACAGGGAGCGGCAACATTACCTACATTGCTTGAAATTCCAGAACCACAGAGAAACAAAAATTACAGCTTCTTTTTTTTTAGGTGTAAATATGACAAATTTGTGATGTATAAAAGGGCTTACCTGTTTATGTTCCTGATGTTTTTTTTAAATTATATACCATAAAAGCTAAAACCATCGAAGCTATTAGCCTCATAGGGCTGGTGCTTATTCCCGGTTTCCATGGCGCATAAAGGGGATGAAAGTACATGCCTTCCTAAACGGGATGCCAGTCCAATGCAGGTTAACCCCCCAGCAGTGCTGGTACTCATTTTACAGCTGAATGAACAGAAGCAAGTGAAGTGCCTTGCTCAGGGACACTATGCAGCAATCCAGGACGCTATAATGCAGCAATCCAGGACACTATGCAGCAATCAAGGACACGATGCAGTGATCTAGGACACGATGCAGCAATCCAGGACACTATGCAGCAATCAAGGACACTATGCAGTGATCGAGGACACGATGCAGCAATCGAGGACATGATGCAGCGATTGACGACATGATGCAGCGATTGAGGACAGGATGCAGCGATCAAGGACACGATGCAGCAATCGAGGACACGATGCAGCAATCAAGGACATGATGCAGCAATCAAGGACACGATGCAGTGATCGAGGACACGATGCAGCAATCGAGGACACGATGCAGCAATCGAAGACACAATGCAGCAATCGAGGACACGATGCAGCAATCGAGGACACGATGCAGCGATCGAAGACACGATGCAGCGATCAAGGACACTATGCAGCGATCAAGGACACGATGCAGCGATCAATGACACGATGCAGCAATCGAGGACACGATGCAGCGATTAAGGACACGGTGCAGCGATCAAGGACACGATGCAGCGATCAAGGACACGATGCAGCGATCAATGACACGATGCAGCAATCGAGGACACAACGCAGCAATCAAGGACACGATGCAGCAATCAAGGACATGATGCAGCGATCGAGGACAGGATGCAGCGATCAAGGACACGGTGCAGCGATCGAGGACACGATGCAGCGATCAAGGACACGATGCAGCAATCGAGGACACGATGCAGCAGTCGAGGACACGATGCAGCAATCGAGGACACGATGCAGCAATCGAGGACACGATGCAGCAATCGAGGACACGATGCAGCAATCGAGGACACGATGCAGCGATCAAGGACACGATGCAGCGATCAAGGACACGATGCAGCAATCGAGGACACGATGCAGCAATCAATGACACGATGCAGCAATCGAGGACACGATGCAGCAATCAAGGACACGATGCAGCGATCGAGGACACGATGCAGCGATCAATGACACGATGCAGCAATCAATGACACGATGCAGCGATCGAGGACATGATGCAGCGATTGAGGACAGGATGCAGCGATCAAGGACACGATGCAGCAATCGAGGACACGATGCAGCGATCAAGGATACGATGCAGCGATCAATGACACGATGCAGCAATCAATGACACGATGCAGCGATCGAGGACATGATGCAGCGATCGAGGACAGGATGCAGTGATCAAGGACAGGATGCAGCAATCCAGGACACAATGCAGCAATCCAGGACACGATGCAGCGATCCAGGACACGATGCAGCGATCCAGGACACGATGCAGCAATCAATGACACAATGCAGTGATCTAGGACACGATGCAGCAATCAAGGACACCATGCAGCGCCCAACGGGCATCTAACCCAGTACCTTTTGCATACGAGCATGACTCCTTAACCACTGCATCTCTTATATACCACAAAGCTTGAAGGTTAAATAAGTAACATAGATCAGCAATACTTAAAAGATCTACACTGGTTACCAGTCCACTACAGAAATCAGATCAAGATACTCCTGCTTGTATACAAATCATTTCACGACCTGGCTCCAACATATCTATCATCCCTTTGTATTCTTAAGCAGCATCAGTATCAATTACGTCAGTCAGAAACAAACTTAGTAGTACCACATATTAAATATGAAACATTAAGGAAAAGGGCATTTGCTTTTGCGGGACCGAACTTATGGAATAATCTTTCCATTCAACTTCCCAGAGCTCCTTCAATTGCAAACTTTAGAAGTCAGTTAAAAATACATCTAATTCTCAAAGCTTCTACTTAATCGTCTCTTTCTTCTGTGAGGTAGTCATCTTGATTGTGCACACATCTGTGTTGTTATTCGTTTTTAATCTTTATTATGTGTTACCTATTTATCTGTTTACTTTAAGGTTGGTTTTCTTTTCCAGTGTAAAGCACAACTGAACATTTTTATAGTGCGCTATATAAGATTATTAAACTTAAATCTGAAATTTAACTTTTTGCTTTTGGATCTTAATCATAATCCAAAACAATATGTAAGAAAGCAAACAATTTCATTTTTTCAAGAACAGACATTTAGGAAGCAGAAATTAATGGTTGGTTCTTTTTTCTTTTTTTTTAATTCTCTTGAATATATTTTGATTTATTGATGTCTGGTCACTTTTTGATATGAAAAAGTGAAGACCAATTCTTAATTCTACCAACGGATTGTTAATTCTACCAATTTTCTGAGAAATAAATAATCTTTCATAGAATTTTAAGTCACTGTAGATATTTCTATGGAACCTGTCACCTAAAAAGAGACTGATTAATGTGTCATGTAACTACAGGATGATAACTGCATTGATGTAAAGAATACAGAAGTCTAACTGAATTAAACTTGACTCTTTGAGCAACATATCCACTTATCTCTGTCGCAAAAAAACAGATTTTATCACCTGCTTTGTCCAATTGGACAGATCCAAAATCATTGGCAATTTTGTTCTGCTCAAAAGTTCAACCAGTGCTGGATTCTGTACCAGGACAACTAATGATGCAATTAATAGTATTCAATCTGTGATAGATATTCGGGCAATGGATCAACAGTCATTTAAGAACCGAAACAGTATCATCAGTAACCTGTGTACTGTAGGTGTAAATTAATATGCTGATCTCGAGTTTTAAACACTTTCTGCATAATTCAGTTTGGGGCTGTCACGACATGCGTAAATCATGCAGATAGCAATTATCATGAACAAAAATATCATATCACCATATCGTGATATATATATATATATACTGTCTGTAATGTTTAATAATTTTTGAAAACTACTTGGGTTTTCCACATGCAGATCTAAAATTTTCCATGAAATTCAAGATCTAAAAAATGAAAGCATAAACGATCAGATTTACTGCAAATATTTTGATAAACTCTCATTCATTTGAAATGTTTCTGAAATTCTTTTTTGCAAATTTTTGATACAATATGCAGTGTGAAAATGGCATATCACGATACGTTGTTCAGAGTATTATACATATGCCCTTTGCTATGTATGTCCTATACATAGCTTATGTAAAGTGAATATCATTTGTAGTTCAATATGTGAACCATCCTGACTTCTGTTATTATATTTTACATATCGATTGTTTTATATCATATTTTCTTTGTAAAAGCTTGAAAGATTTTGAAATATGACTGGAGGGAGAATAAAAAAAATTAATAATCAATCAATCAGATTTACTGCAAATATTTTGTTAAAATCTCATTCATTTGAAATGTTTCTGAAATTCTGTTTCACAAATGTTGTTATAATATGCAGTATTTACATAGAAATGGCAGGCATATCACGATATTTTGTTCGGAGTATTTTTGATACCATGGAGAAAGTAACATCATAATATTGCGATAATCGAAGCACCAAATCTTGACGGCACTAAATCTGTTTCTCCAGTATTATCCTCTTAATAATAATACAATAATATATTATTTATATGATGGGCACGCTTGACCACTAAAATAATCCTTTATAAATGGCCGACCAAGAGAAAAATCATGAACAACGCAGACCCAAATGAGAGGTACATACCTAAGCTGGAAGACACTGAATCCTTTCTCTGCTGGAATTGAAGCATCTGGGTGACCATTGCAGTTGGTCCTAGCTCGTGGGACGAATATGGCTTCAGTCTGTGAACTTCTTCACATTGTGATGATTGTAGAGTTGATCCATCCATGGTGTAGCTACAAGATTGGCGACTTGCAAGCATTGTGGTTGTGGGCTGTCATGAGAAACAATCAATCATTTAGTAATTATGTAAACATACATTACAATCATGACGGTGACCTCAACAATCAGCACAATGGCAGGCTGTCCAACGTAACTTTCTTAAGGGCAAATCAACGATAAATCTCTACTGAAATACTGCACTGTATATCATGATTAACCAGACATCTGTTATTGTACGACATATGAAGTATACAATCTTTATATATGACTTTCAATCTATCATTGAGACTTAATACTTAACCCATATCAGGGCCCATTATAAAAACAAAAATGAACTAACCACATAACTGTTAATGGGGCAAAATATGTAATACTTGAAGCTGAATGGGTTGGTCATACTAATATATTTTTATATAGTCATATTTTCAGCCTTTAAAGATTTCTGACATGTATTAAATACACTATACATGATGCATTAATGCTTTTCTTACAACTTTCATGTGACATAGAATGGATCTTTACATCTCTCATCAATCACAATCCAGTAAAAATAAGACCCCTGGATCTGCTTTCATAGAGTTACAAATCAAAACAACTAATTATCAGAAAAATGAGGAAAACTACAGTAAATTTGGATTTCTGTTTATATTAATGTTATTTATTGGCAGGCACTTCCTCTGCTTGAGGGCAATGTAAACAAGAATGCCAACTTTTTATGACATTTTATTCCACAAACACTGGTGGATTGCTAACACTGACACAGGTGGATAGCTAACACTGACACTGGTGGATCGCTAACACTAACATTGAGAGATTCCTAACAGACACAGAGAGATCCCTATCAGACACAAAGAGATCGCGAAATGACATTGAGAGATCGCGAACTGACATTAAGAGATCGCGAACTGACATTGAGAGATCACGAACTGACAATGAGAGGTCGCAAACTGATATTGAGAGATCATGAACTGACATTGAGAGATCGCAAACTGACATTGAGAGATCGCAAACTGACATTGAGAGATTGTTATCAGACACTGCATGAGACATCACTAAAAGACATTGATGGATCATTAACAGACACTGAAAGATCCCAAAAAGACCTTGATGAATCTCTAACAGACACTGTAGAGGTCACTAACAGACACTAAGAGATCACTAACAGACACTAAAGAGATCGCAAACTGACATTAATAGATCGCGAACTGGCATTGAGATCGCAAACTGGCATTAAGAGATTGCGAACTGACATTAAGAGATTGCGAACTGACATTGAGAGATCACGAACTGACATTAAGAGATCACGAACTGACATTTAGAGATCGTGAACTGACAATGAGAGATCACGAACTGACATTGAGAGATCGTGAACTGACAATGAGAGATCCTGGCAAACACTGAGAGATCCTTAACAGACACCGAGAGATCGCGAACTGACATTGAGAGATCATGAACTGACATTGAGATATCGCAAACTGACATTGAGAGATTGTTATCAGACACTGCAGGAGACATCACTAAAAGACATTGATGGATCACTAACAGACACTGTAGAGGTCACTAACAGACCTTGATGAATCACAAACAGACACTGTAGAGGTCACTAACAGACACTAACAGACACTAACAGATCACTAAAGATATCGCAAACTGACATTGAAAGATCGCCAACTGGCATTTAAACATCGCAAACTGGCATTGAGAGATCGCGAACTGACGTTGAGAGATCACGAACTGACATTGAGAGATCGTGAACTGACATTAAGATATCGCTAAAAGACATTGATGGATCACTAACAGACATGAAGAGATCGCGAACTGACATTGAGAGATCGTGAAAAGACTATAAGAGATCACTAAAAGGCACTGAGAGATTGCTAATAGACACTGAGAGATCACTAAAAGGCACTGAGAGATTGCTAACAGACACTGAGAGATCACTAAAAGGCACTGAGAAATTGCTAACAGACAATAAGAGATCACTAAAAGGCATTGAGAGATTGCTAACAGACACTGAGAGATCACTACAAGGCACTGAGAGATTGCTAACAGACACTGAGAGATCACTAAAAGGCACTGAGAGATTGCTAAGAGACACTGAGAGATCACTAAAAGGCACTGAGAAATTGCTAACAGACAATAAGAGATCACTAAAAGGCACTGAGAGATTGCTAACAGACACTGAGAGATCACTAAAAGGCACTGAGAGATTGCTAACAGACACTGAGAGATCACTAAAAGGCACTGAAAAATTGCTAACAGACAATAAGAGATCACTAAAAGGCACTGAGAGATTGCTAACAGACAGACACTGAGAGATCACTAAAAGGCACTGAGAGATTGCTAATAGACACTGAGAGATCACTAAAAGGCACTGAGAAATTGCTAACAGACAATAAGAGATCACTAAAAGGCATTGAGAGATTGCTAACAGACATTGAGAGATCACTAAAAGGCACTGAGAGATTGCTAACAAACAGACATTGAGAGATCACTAAAAGGCACTGACAGATTGCTAACAGACACTGAGAAATCACTAAAAGGCACTGAGAGATTGCTATCAGACACTAAGAGATCACTAAAAGGCACTGAGAGATTGCTAACAGACAATGAGAGATCACTAAAAGGCACTGAGAGATTGCTAACAGACACTGAGAGATCACTAAAAGGCACTGAGAGATTGCTAACAGACACTGAGAGATCACTAAAAGGCACTGAGAGATTGCTAACAGACACTGAGAGATCACTAAAAGCAACTGAGAGATTGCTAACAGACACTGAGAGATCACTAAAAGCCACTGAGAGATTGCTAACAGACACTGAGAGATCACTAAAAGGCACTGAGAGATTGCTATCAGACACTGAGAGATCACTACAAGGCACTGAGAGATTGCTAACAGACACTGAGAGATCACTAAAAGGCACTGAGAGATTGCTAAGAGACACTGAGAGATCACTAAAAGGCACTGAGAAATTGCTAACAGACAATAAGAGATCACTAAAAGGCACTGAGAGATTGCTAACAGACACTGAGAGATCACTAAAAGGCACTGAGAGATTGCTAACAGACACTGAGAGATCACTAAAAGGCACTGAGAGATCACTAAAAGCCACTAAGAGATTGCTAACAGACAGACACTGAGAGATCACTAAAAGGCACTGAGAGATTGCTAACAGACACTGAGAGATCACTAAAAGGCACTGAGAGATTGCTAACAGACAATAAGAGATCACTAAAAGGCATTGAGAGATTGCTAACAGACATTGAGAGATCACTAAAAGGCACTGAGAGATTGCTAACAAACAGACATTGAGAGATCACTAAAAGGCACTGAGAGATTGCTAACAGACACTGAGAAATCACTAAAAGGCACTGAGAGATTGCTATCAGACACTGAGAGATCACTAAAAGGCACTGAGAGATTGCTAACAGACAATGAGAGATCACTAAAAGGCACTGAGAGATTGCTAACAGACACTGAGAGATCACTAAAAGGCACTGAGAGATTGCTAACAGACACTGAGAGATCACTAAAAGGCACTGAGAGATTGCTAACAGACACTGAGAGATCACTAAAAGCAACTGAGAGATTGCTAACAGACACTGAGAGATCACTAAAAGGCATTGAGATTGCTAACAGACACTGAGAGATCATTATAAGGCACTGAGAGATTGCTAAGAGACACTGAGAGATCACTAAAAGGCACTGAGAGATTGCTAACAGACAATAAGAGATCACTAAAAGGCACTGACAGATTGCTAACAGACACTGAGAGATCACTAAAAGGCACTGAGAGATTGCTAACAGACACTGAGAGATCACTAAAAGGCACTGAGAGATTGCTAACAGACAATGAGAGATCACTAAAAGGCACTGAGAGATTGCTAACAGACAATGAGAGATTACTAAAAGGCACTGAGAGATTGCTAACAGACAATGAGAGATCACTAAAAGGCACTGAGAGATTGCTAACAGACACTGAGAGATCACTAAAAGGCACTGAGAGATTGCTAACAGACAATGAGAGATCACTAAAAGGCACTGAGAGATTGCTAACAGACACTGAGAGATCACTAAAAGGCACTGAGAGATTGCTAACAGACACTGAGAGATCACTAAAAGGCATTGAGAGATTGCTAACAGACACTGAGAGATCACTAAAAGGCACTGAGAGATTGCTAACAGACACTGAGAGATCACTAAAAGGCACTGAGAGATTGCTAACAGACACTGAGAGATCACTAAAAGGCACTGAGAGATTGCTAATAGACACCGAAAGATCACTAAAAGGCACTGAGAGATTGCTAACAGGCATTGAGAGATCACTAAAAGGCATTGAGATTGCTAACAGACAATAAGAGATCACTAAAAGGCACTGAGAGATTGCTAACAGACACTGAGAGATCACTAAAAGGCACTGAGAGATTGCTAACAGACACTGAGAGATTACTAAAAGGCACTGAGAGATTGCTAACAGACAATGAGAGATCACTAAAAGGCACTGAGAGATTGCTAACAGACAATGAGAGATCACTAAAAGGCACTGAGAGATTGCTAACAGACACTGAGAGATCACTAAAAGGCACTGAAAGATTGCTAACAGACACTGAGAGATCACTAAAAGGCACTGAGAGATTGCCAACAGACACTGAGAGATCACTAAAAGGCACTGAGAGATTGCTAATAGACACTGAGAGATCACTAAAAGGCACTGAGAGATTGCTAACAGACACTGAGAGATCACTAAAAGGCACTGAGAGATTGCTAACAGACACTGAGAGATCACTAAAAGGCACTGAGAGATTGCTAACAGACACTGAGAGATCACTAAAAGGCACTGAGAGATTGCTAACAGACACTGAGAGATCACTAAAAGGCACTGAGAGATTGCTAACAGACACTGAGAGATCACTAAAAGGCATTGAGAGATTGCTAACAGACACTGAGAAATCACTAAAAGGCCCTGAGAGATTGCTAACAGACACTGAGAGATCACTAAAAGGCACTGAGAGATTGCTAACAGACACTGAGAGATCACTAAAAGCCACTGAGAGATTGCTAACAGACACTGAGAGATTGCTAACAGACACTGAGAGATCACTAAAAGCCACTGAGAGATTGCTAACAGACACTGAGAGATCACTAAAAGGCACTGAGAGATTGCTATCAGACACTGAGAGATCACTAAAAGGCACTAAGAGATTGCTAACAGACACTGAGAGATCACTAAAAGGCACTGAGAGATTGCTAACAGACAATGAGAGATCACTAAAAGGCATTGAGATATTGCTAACAGACAATGAGAGATCACTAAAAGGCATTGAGATATTGCTAACAGACAATGAGAGATCACTAAAAGGCACTGAGAGATTGCTAACAGACACTGAGAGATCACTAAAAAGGCACTGAGAATTTGCTAACAGACACTGAGAGATCACTAAAAAGGCACTGAGAGATTGCTAACAGACACTGAGAGATCACTAAAAGGCACTGAGAGATTGCTAACAGACGCTGAGAGATCACTAAAAGGCACTGAGACATTGCTAACAGACACTGAGAGATCACTAAAAGGCACTGAGAGATTGCTAACAGACACTGAGAGATCACTAAAAGGCACTGAGAGATTGCTATCAGACACTGAGAGATCACTAAAAGGCACTGAGAGATTGCTAACAGACACTGAGAGATCACTAAAAGCCACTGAGAGATTGCTAACAGACACTGAGAGATCACTAAAAGGCACTGAGAGATTGCTAATAGACACTGAGAGATCACTAAAAGGCACTGAGAGATTGCTATCAGACACTGAGAGATCACTAAAAGGCACTGAGAGATTGCTAACAGACACTGAGAGATCACTAAAAGGCACTGAGAGATTGCTAATAGACACTGAGAGATCACTAAAAGGCATTGAGATATTGCTAACAGACAATGAGAGATCACTAAAAGGCACTGAGAGATTGCTAACAGACACTGAGAGATCACTAAAAGGCACTGAGAGATTGCTATCAGACACTGAGAGATCACTAAAAGGCACTGAGAGATTGCTAATAGACACTGAGAGATCACTAAAAGGCATTGAGAGATTGCTATCAGACACTGAGAGATCACTAAAAGGCACTGACAGATTGCTAACAGACAATGAGAGATCACTAAAAGGCATTGAGATATTGCTAACAGACAATGAGAGATCACTAAAAGGCACTGAGAGATTGCTAACAGACACTGAGAGATCACTAAAAGGCACTGAGAAATTGCTAATAGACACTGAGAGATCACTAAAAGGCACTGAGAGATTGCTAACAGACACTGAGAGATCACTAAAAGCCACTGAGAGATTGCTAACAGACACTGAGAGATCACTAAAAGGCACTGAGAGATTGCTAACAGACACTGAGAGATCACTAAAAGGCACTGAGAAATTGCTAATAGACACTGAGAGATCACTAAAAGGCACTGAGAGATTGCTAACAGACACTGAGAGATCACTAAAAGCCACTGAGAGATTGCTATCAGACACTGAGAGATCACTAAAAGGCACTGAGAGATTTCTAACAGACACTGAGAGATCACTAAAAGGCATTGAGAGATTGCTAACAGACACTGAGAGATCACTAAAAGGCACTGAGAGATTGCTAACAGACACTGAGAGATCACTAAAAGGCACTGAGAGATTGCTATCAGACACTGAGAGATCACTAAAAGGCACTGAGAGATTGCTAACAGACACTGAGAGATCACTAAAAGGCACTGAGAGATTGCTAATAGACACTGAGAGATCACTAAAAGGCATTGAGATATTGCTAACAGACAATGAGAGATCACTAAAAGGCACTGAGAGATTGCTAAGAGACACTGAGAGATCACTAAAAGGCACTGAGAGATTGCTAACAGACACTGAGAGATCACTAAAAGGCACTGAGAGATTGCTATCAGACAATGAGAGATCACTAAAAGGCACTGAGAGATTGCTAATAGACACTAAGAGATCACTAAAAGGCATTGAGAGATTGCTATCAGACACTGAGAGATCACTAAAAGGCACTGACAGATTGCTAACAGACAATGAGAGATCACTAAAAGGCATTGAGATATTGCTAACAGACAATGAGAGATCACTAAAAGGCACTGAGAGATTGCTAACAGACACTGAGAGATCACTAAAAGGCAATGAGAAATTGCTAATAGACACTGAGAGATCACTAAAAGGCACTGAGAGATTGCTAACAGACACTGAGAGATCACTAAAAGCCACTGAGAGATTGCTAACAGACACTGAGAGATCACTAAAAGGCACTGAGAGATTGCTATCAGACACTGAGAGATCACTAAAAGGCACTGAGAGATTGCTAACAGACACTGAGAGATCACCAAAAGGCACTGAGAGATTGCTAACAGACACTGAGAGATCACTAAAAGGCACTGAGAGATTGCTAACAGACACTGAGAGATCACTAAAAGCCACTGAGAGATTGCTAACAGACACTGAGAGATCACTAAAAGGCACTGAGAGATTGCTAACAGACACTGAGAGATCACTAAAAGGCACTGAGAGATTGCTAACAGACACTGAGAGATCACTAAAAGCCACTGAGAGATTGCTATCAGACACTGAGAGATCACTAAAAGGCACTGAGAGATTGCTAACAGACACTGAGAGATCACTAAAAGGCACTGAGAGATTGCTATCAGACACTGAGAGATCACTAAAAGGCACTGAGAGATTGCTAACAGACAATGAGAGATCACTAAAAGGCACTGAGAGATTGCTAACAGACAATGAGAGATCACTAAATGGCACTGAGAGATTGCTAACAGACAATGAGAGATCACTAAAAGGCACTGAGAGATTGCTAACAGACACTGAGAGATCACTAAAAGGCACTGAGAGATTGCTAACAGACAGACACTGAGAAATCACTAAAAGGCATTGAGAGATTGCTAACAGACACTGAGAGATCACTAAAAGGCACTGAGAGATTGCTAACAGACACTGAGAGATCACTAAAAGGCACTGAGAGATTGCTAACAGACACTGAGAGATCACTAAAAGCCACTGAGAGATTGCTAACAGACACTGAGAGATCACTAAAAGGCACTGAGAAATTGCTAACAGACATTGAGTGAGAAATCGCTATCAGATACTGCGAGAGAAATCAATAATATACTTACGGCTGTTGGGAGCAGCTTGATTGCTTGTAGAGAACCTTCTAGTTCAACTCGTTCTGAACACCCTGTATAATCTTTGGTTTTGTAGAAAGTGCTATGCATGGAGTACACTTCGGCTGGGCATTTGCCTGTTACATCCGTCTAAGAATAGAAAGGGATGGAAAACATGAAGTCCTGCCAATAAAAACTTAATTATGCAATTTTTACCAGAATTGTTTTTATAAATACTGAAACACTATGCAAGCATTACCAACAAATCACTGCATTTGTAAAACAATCTTGCATAGAATAATCAAATCCAACTGAAGAGGAATCTTAGAAATTTAAAAATATGTCAATAAACAAAGAAAATCCTTTTCAACAGAATAGACAAACAATTTTATTAAAGGCTGATTGATAGAAAGATAGATAGAAAGACAGATAGATAGAAAGATAGATAGATAGCAAGATAATTAGATAGATAGATAGATAGATAGATAGATAGATAGATAGCAAGATAGCAAGATAGATAGATAGATAGCAAGATAGATAGATAGACTGTGCGGAGCGCCCTTTGTGTGAAGCGCCCTCTGTACAAAGCGCCCTCTGTACAAAGCGCCCTCTGTAAGGAGCGCCCTCTGTAAGGAGCGCCCTCTGTAAGGAGCGCCCTGCGCTGAGCGCCCGCGCTGAGCGCCCGCGCTGAGCGCCCCGCGCTGAGCGCGCTGAGCGCCCTCGCGCTGAGCGCCCTCGCGCTGAGCGCCCTGCGCTGAGCGCCCGCGCTGAGCGCCCGCGCTGAGCGCCCGCGCTGAGCCCGCGCTGAGCCCGCGCTGAGCGCCGCGCTGAGCGCCCGCGCTGAGCCCGCGCTGAGCGCCCCGCGCTGAGCGCCCGCGCGCTGAGCGCCCTCTGCGCTGAGCGCCCTCTGCGCTGAGCGCCCTCTGTGCTGAGCGCCCTCTGTGCTGAGCGCCCTCTGCGCTGAGCGCCCTCTGCGCTGAGCGCCCTCTGCGCTGAGCGCCCTCTGTGCTGAGCGCCCCCTGTGCTGAGCGCCCTCTGTACATTTAAAATGAATTTATGTCATAATGTACTCCATTACCAAAATGACTAAAATAATGTGCATGTGATTTTCACTTTGAACTTCTGAGTCTTCTGAGTGGTATAAAATCTTCAAAGACTTTCTTTGGCCGTACTTGGTTTATGCTCTATCATGTAGGTTATTTTTAGTTTCTGTTGTCCTTCTATCAAGTAGGGCATGATTCACCACATTCAACACCTCTGAAGGTTTTTACAGACATGGAAAATCTAACATTTCTGTATTACATTTTAATTCACTCTTTATCATGCATGTGAATACACATGTCAAAGTGTGCAAAAACCAAAAATAGACAACTAATTTATTCTGTAAATTTGATCTGAATCGATATTGATCCATAAATTACTCAAAACTGTTGATGTTTTGTAAGGACCAACAGCATGAGTATCCATTAACACCAATCAATTGGTGATAAAAACAGATAAGCCCCCATTGTATCAGCTAATGGTCCAATCAAAGTACACTCACTAGACCTTATATCCTAAGTGTCTTGCACACTTAGATATGGTTTATATCAGATGTACATCAAATACAATATCCTTACGTTGTGATAAGTCATATCAAAGGTGCATGTGCAGGAAGATGCATGTGCAGACAGCATTTTCCTGTTGTCAATACTCTTTATCATGCTACTTTTCACTACCCTGCAACTAATGTTTTTCCACTGTACCCCCACATCTTACAAACAATTTTTTGTGTCAAACATACTATCACATTATTTCCTCAACATTTCACTACAACATTACCTGTAACTACAAAGTGTAGAAACAAATATGATTTATTTAATTATAATTTAATAGGGAAAGCTAAGCCATGTTACAACCAATGTATGAAAAACATTGACCCCACCCCATCTCCCATTTTCAAAAGTATTATTTGATGTTACCCGGCCAGAAAACAAACCGCAACCTACCAGCTGAAATTTGTATTTAATAAGGTAAGCTCAGCCATGTCAAACCCCTAGCTTTGCTGTTTCACAGGGCCTGCCGGTCCTGCCCCTCCATGGACCCGCCCCTCCCTGCTGGGGTTTCACTCTGCCCCTCATGAGAAAAAAATGAAGTTTTTATTTTAAAATTTGCTTTTTACCTTAATCTTAATTAGCTTCATAAATGAAATACCTTACACGGCTACAGAACACAGAAATACAATGATAGCATAGTAAGCAAGTGTCCTGTTTGGCTAATGACTTGTTCTTATCGGTCATAGCTTCAATCTGAGACTTATGATTATAGCTAAAATCCCAGAGCAGAGCTTCTTCACCAAGGAATTGAGCCTTAAGGGGGCCCCTGGACTCCATGCCTAAAAAATGCAGTGCTTCGCGCGCGCATCAATGTGCCCCTCAACAAGTCTAGCACCCTGCCTCTTTTTAAATCAAGCTAGGGGTCTGTATGTTACAACCAATGTACGAGAGACCCCCCCCCCCTCCCCCCCCCTCCCTTCCTTCTCTCCATTTTTAAAAGTACTATTTGGTGTTACCCGGCCAGAAAACAAACCCATGACCTACAAGCTGAAAAGTGGGTGCTCTCGCAATTGAGCTAACCAGTCGGTAACTGCTCACTTACCTCTATGGAGGATGTCTTTGTAACCTGCAGGGCAGAGAGGACACCCCTCTTGATGTTGCGCACCCACTTGGGTTCATCTACTTCAGGACAGACATTAGTGATCTTCCCGTCTTGCATGCCAAACCGAAGTTGTCGTTCTTGCAAAGCATCCCTAAATTCAGCCTCATTTGATGAAGTGATGGTGTTACCATTTTCGTCAATCTCACTAAGTTGGACATCTTTAAGCTGTGAAAAAGATTAACAGTTCATTATTTAAAACAACTTTTAACCGTGAACTCTGACCTACTCTATCTTGCAAAAAAACTTATAAGGACTTGAAACAAGAAGAAGGAAGTTCTGATTGCATAATTTTTAAGGGACCAATATAATTCTTTTTTTTCTTTTTTTTTGCAAGAACCTTGAGTCATTTTTCATATTTCTAAATCAAAGATTGTTTTATTAAAAAAACTATTTTTGTTCTTCAGAGAAGGAAATATTTTGACTTGGGTTTATAATTGTTTGTTTGTTTGATGAAAGTCTAACGGCACCACAACAGCGAGGGTCAAATTGTGCCTGAGAGGTTAGATCATTCCAGAGGTAGGAAGGAAAGAAAACAAGGTAGATTGAGAGAAACACAAGAACTAAAAGCCAGAAAGCTGGGATCGAGAGAGGAGGTGTAATTATTTCCAATGTCAGAGATACCATAATGATCTTTCTAAATCTTCATCAACAAAAAGTTAACATTTCTGACCTTGATAACAAGTTCGCAAGCACTAAGGACCTCCAGTTCTACCATGCAGCCTAGCGTCACTGAAGAAACCCCTTCCGTCTCCATTTCCATGTACATCTTAGATGTCGATTCATATGAATACAGGTAGGTCTTGGATTCTTCATATCCACTGGGCACTGAAGTACAAAAAGAGCATTTTAAACCCACACTACTATTGAGCCACTCTTACAGAGCACATCAAAATGCAAGAAATTAAAATAAGCACTAGTAGCAGAGAATTAAAAAAAATTGAAAAATGTACCATATCATCTTTTATCTACTGCTACCATCTTGCTGCATGCTGCTACATTAAAGGCCATTTATCCTGATTCAAATGTGGCAGCATACATTTTATTCCAAAATGATACTGATTGGCCTACCTATGTAAGTGCACATTGTACCACTGTGTTTCGACCAATGAAAACACAGGAATTGAATTATATTTACCTCCGCGTATTAGAGACAATAACTGCCCTTTAAAAGTATCAGTCGAGCAAATTAACCCCTGTTGCACCGAAACCAGAAGGGGGAAGAGCCCTTCAATGAAATACATTCATTTCCATGGTTTAATAGTAACCTCTACATGACTAAGACACAGAAAGGGCATTGCCCTGGGGGCAGGGGGAGGGCACTTTATACTAGAAGTGGTGGGGTGTGCAGCCCACCAGCTGAAAAACACATCCGTAGTATGACAGATTTTTTGGTAACTGCAGTATGAAATTATACAATTTTGATACCCGCAGTACCAAGTATTCAATGAAAATATTGTCAAAATGGACCAGCAGTACATGCTACACAATTAAGAGAGTAAAGCCTCATTTTTTTTGGGACCTGTACTACGAAATAGATGCAAAATAGGAACCTGCTCGGGCAGCACCTGCCCCCCCCCCTCCCCTTCTCCCTGGGGATGCTTTAGGGATGCGATTGCTATTAGGCACGAGGTTCGGATTGGGGTGGAGGTTGTTGAAATGACAGAAGTGAATGCAGACTGTCTTGTCTTTGGAGAATTTAAAACTGTGGTTGTTGCACCAGGCTTGCAGCCAGTTGAGGTTGAGTTGAAGCCTATTTTCGACAAGAGGAAAGCTTGGGAAGGAGAAGAAGATGGTGAAGTTGTCACATAGAGAGCATGTTTGATGTTGAGGCCAAGGTTGTCCGCGATGTCATTAATGCTTAGGTTGAAGAGAGTGGGAGAGAGAATGCTGCCTTGGGGGATGCCCTCTTTTTGGGGATAAGGGTTGGAGATGGTGTGGCCAATACAAACTTGGAACTGCCGGGGTGAGAGGGAAGCTTTGAATAAAGGTGAGAAGGTGGCCTCTGAGGCCGATGGTGTGAAGTTTGCGGATAATGCCGTATTTCCAAGTAGTGTCAAAAGCTTTCTCAAGGTCGAAAAAGATAGCCTGGGCCCTTGGAGGTGCAGCCAGCATCATGGATGACGTGATTTAATTCAGAAAGGGTGAGAGGGGTGTTATAGCTCTCGGTGTTGTCGGAGGGAAAGGTGATACTCTGGATTTCATCGTGAGCTTTTTGGCTTTAAAAGCATTGGGGTAGTTGGCCGAGGATGAGATGTTGCTGAAATAGGCAGCGAGGTGGTTAACGATGTCTTTTTTTGTGGTGAGAAGGTTACCATTCCAGGAGAGATGGGAGATGGAAGACTTGCTCACCCTGCCGTGGAAGCTGAATACGAGCACGACTCCTTAACCACTTCACCAGCCCTCTTGATAAAGTGATCCAGACCCCTAACTTTGCTGTTTTACAGTGGCGACCTGCCCCACCCATCTGTGGGCTCACCCTGCCGATCTAAGGGTCCGCCCTGCCCCTCATGAGAAAAAAAGGTAAAATTCTCTTCTTTTAAAAAAAATTAAATTATCATTTTTAACTCAATGATTTTAATTAGCCTCATAAATGAAATACCTTACATGGATACAGAACAGAATGATAGCATAGTAACCAATTGTCCTGTTTGGCTAAACAGAAGCCTGCCCCTTTTTAAATCAAGCTAGGGGTATGAATAACTCTATGTCCACTGCAAGCTCCATATACCCTTTAATGTTCATGAAAAAGTAAATTTGAAATTTAAAGATTCACAGACTTTTTCATAAATTTATTTGCAATTGGATCCTATATTCATACAACGCACTGAAAATGTTATTTCTCCCCAAATTTTCTTGCCAAATAATCCATTTGTATGTGTTCATATTTTTAAAAGCAATCTTTTGTTTCAAAGTAATCTTTCTTAATGATAACAATCTTGTTTATAAAAAGCAATATATTGGTTTTTAAATTCAATATTGGTTTTAATGCTACTTTGCCATCTTCTGAAGTTTTATTTCATACCAAAAAGATCGAGTGAAGCATTGTGGCTATTTTTAATATGGAATGTAGTTTGCTAGCTAAGAATGATCAAAGTTTGAGGATTTTTTCAAGATATGATGTCTGATTCTATTGTTTTTTGCTCAATCCTCAAAATGTCATCTTCAGAAATATTTACACAATGTTTACAGCAAGTTGTACTCAACAATGACTTATGGGCATACAGTACATGTACTGTCTGTGCCTATGCCAGACCCCTAGCTTTGCTGTTTTAGAGGGCGGCACCCCAGTACAAAAGTCATTTTTATACTGACAAGAAAAACCTTTTTAATTCAATAACTTCTTCCAGAAATGATATATCTACATGGTTTTTTACCAATCTGTCCTTTACAGACATATTGGCTTGCAGCAAGCGTGCTGCAAGCTTGCAGCAAGCGTGCTGCAAGCTTGCAGCAAGCGTGCTGCAAGCTTCTGGTATTTGGAACAAATTAGCTTGCTCAAGCTAGCAAAAACTATCAACAAACTAACAAAAACTATAGCCAAACTGTTTGCAAAGCTTGCGCAAGCTAACAAATATTTTATGCTCGCTTGCGCAAGCTAATAATTGTTCCAAATACTAGCTTGCAGCACGCTTACTGCAATTTTGCAGCATGCTTGTGCAAGCTTGCAGCATGCTTGCACAAGCTAAAAATGTTAGCTTGTTGTAAGCATGCTGCAAGTTAAAATTTTGGTAAGGGGTTTCCTAAAATTTTCTTTATCAGATACATCAAAATGAAATTCTATGGGAATATTCCTTTACCCACTTCTTCTAGGAATAAGATATCAACATGGATTTTTTACAAATCTTGTTTCTTTAAAAAAAAAAAAAAAAAAAAAAAAAAAAAAAAAAAGTTATTTACATTATTTCAATGCACTTGACAAAGTAAAGCTACTTATTTGCTCCTCATAGGATTTAGGGTAAAGTTCACAAGTCAATCTTCTTTTGTTTACTTTCCAGGGTTTTTCTTTGGGGAAGGGGAGGGGAGTCATATAACAATGCTAAGGTCAATTTGTATATTCTGTTTAGATGAAAGCTTAGACCATCAGCAACCATTGATTTAACCAGGGATTAACAGATAATGAAAACTGATGTAAAAAGTTTTCAGTCTGTTATTAAGAGCTTACAAACTATTATGCAATAAGGGTAAATTGTACCTACAGTACATGTGACTCAAACTTGACCAGAGTACAATTTTTATAGTGGATCCGATGCCAGATATTTATTTTTCATTTCAAGAAGCACTGAAAGTAAACACTATTTGAAAATTTCACCAAATACACTTACGTGTTTAGTTCACATTCAACATAACTGTCATCTTTCAATATGCTTGTGATCACTGACAATATAACTACCTTGCAATTTCAGTCATCTCTCCTCCTCCCCTCCTTCCCCCCCCCCTCCTACCCCCACTGTTGTAAAGATTACACCCGTACCTAATACTTATATCATAAATTTCAGTTTATCAGGTTAAAGGCTGCTACACAGCTTTTGTTCAAGTCTTAGTCAATAAAGTCATAATTATGCAAATCAGTTAGGGAGGTCATCAGGTAATTACAAGTGCTACCAATTCAAACAAAGCTAAATCACAAGGAATTAAGAGATTATAGATTTCAAAGTGCATCAAATTGTTTGCAATAGCTTTAATGGATCTGATCTCTGGTCCAAATAACTCACCCCTTCACATATTTCTTTCTGAGTTTCACACAGATAACTAGAATTATAGAACTTTGCAGAGCGCATACCTCCGCCCCTGTTCAATCCCCACCGTAATACAATCTACCTCAAAAACCCTCGACCTACCAAGTTATTACCCCAAACAATCTCTTTCTCACTGTTGATCTGTATTGCCATTTACATTCTAAACACTTGAGGATCATCACTTGTGATCATAGTTTTCAGTTAAATTCAGGCTAACATTCATTGTTTGAGCTCTATTCAGGGTAGATTCACATGTCATCATTTTTATTCATGACAGAAACCAATTGTTTCGATTTCATTGATACCAGAGACCCCTTTACTTGATTTTCTTTGGTTTGTTTGTTTGTTTGTTTGATGAGGTCTTAACGGCACCACGACAACGAAGGTCAAATTAAGCCTGAGAGGTCGTATCATTTTAGAGGTAGTAAGGAAAGAGACCAGGGGAAGAATGAGAGAAATTCAAGAACAAAAGCCAGAAAGCTGTGATCGAGAGAGGAGGTGCATGGGTAAAACAAAAACAAAGTAAAGAGGGGGTGGAAGAGGAGAATTAAATATGGTTGTAGAGGGATGCATGCTGAAGGAAGGAGACAATTTTATCTGGAGGATTTTTTTGGAAGAACTCAGCAATTGAGTTGTGGGGAGCGACGGAAGCTCTGGGAAGGTTGTACAGGGGGCAAGCAAGGAGAACGTGTTGGATTGTGAGGATGCAGTGGCAATTGTTACAGAGGGGTTGGGGGGAACCAATAAGGAGGTGGGAGTGAGTGAGGTGGGTGTGACCAATTCTAAGACGGGTAATATGAACGTTGTCGATACGAGAAAGGTTGTTGATGGTGGATTTGATCGGGATTGTGGGCTGGATAACATAGAGTTTGTTATCAATTTGGAAGTTCCATAAGGTTTGCCAGCGGTCACGAACAAGAGAAGCGATAAGCTTTTCTTTGGGTCCAAAAAATTCATTGTATGGCTGTTCTTTCATGGCATGAGTTTATTGTTCAGCACATTCAATTGGAAAGTTTTAACTAAGTGTTGATAAATCTTGTCCTAAAATATCTCCACCCCTCCATTTATGCCCTTCCCCCCTCCATTTATGCCCTCCCCCTACTCCAATATGTCCTAAATTTTAATCACCTCCTCCTATAACGTAACAAAACACACCAAATTTAATCCAAATCTATCATCAGTTTTTGAGATATCTTGATGACAACCTAAATGTCCCCCCCCCCCCCTCATTTGTACTCTTCCCCTGTTCCAGTGTGTGTCAAATTTTATTCACTTCTTCCTTAAGCAGGAACAAAACCACACACCAAATTTAATCAAAATCCAGTAACTATGTCTTGAGATATGATGATGACAAACAAACTCACATTAAAACATCCCCACCCTCCATTTTTGCTCCTCCCCCTCTAATACATCCCAAATTTTAATCATCTCTTCTTAAATCAGCAGCAAAATGACACACCAAATTTAATCCAAATCCAATCAACAGTTCTTGAGATATCTTGACAACAGGTAAAATGTCCCCACCCCCATTTTCACCCTTCCCCAGTTCCAATATGTCTGAAATTTTAACCAATTCATCCTTAAGCAGTAACAAAACATCAGCTCTTGAGATATCTTGATGACAAACAAACAAGACAAATAGAGGCAAAAACATGTCCCCACCCTCCATTTGCACCCAATTTACATCAATTTGTTTAATTATGCTAGACATATGTCATGTAAAACTGAGAGGACAGCCCATTCTTTCAATTTCTTTCCTACTGTAAATTTCAGTCACTGACATTGGTTGGAAATTCTATTCCTGGCAGAATTTGATTGCAGGTACTGTATACCAAACTTAAGACTCAAAAAAACATTTTTATTTCCTCCACTGCTTCAAAGAATTACTTTACACTATGATAGACTTTAAAAAACAAAAAAATTACAAAAGAAAATACCAAGGTTGCCCTAATCAATACAATTCTAATCAATACATCCCAAATTGCCATTCAAATTTGCATATTGATTCCTAAAATTTCAAAACACTGGTCTTTTTTTTCTTTTCTTTTTTTGTCATTTCTATGATTTCCATTAGTTGTTCTGCTCCTTAAAGTTTCAAACAGTCAGACCTCACCTGATACATAACCAGGTCAGGTCAGATTTTTCCTCTTTTTTTTCTTTATTCTGAAAACCTTAGTTGTTGTGGAAGTTAATGCTGAGTATCATATTAGCAATGAATGAAGTCCTTATTGTGTGGTTATTTTAATTAAAATAAAGTGGTCTCACTATTTGCTACAGTAAGTTTGTGGTTATGATTTGCTGGAACAAATTTTTAAGGAGAAGGACAAGTCATGCTTTTAAAGTTAACACATTTTAATCTTTTCAATGATAACCTAGGAAATCACATTTGGTTGCCTACTTTTCAGGAACCAACATTTCTGAGAACATGAGTCACTAAACCGTTGTTCTGATTTGCAAGGTACTGCATGGATGATTGAAGTATATGTTTAAACATACAGAACAAAGCTCAATTCCTGTTATTAGAGTAGACTTGTGATGCCAGTCATTTCGATAGAAACTGTGCAGCTTCATTTTGCTTAAAATTATGTTCCTTTGAAACTCAGTGGTGTATCACCAGGCATATTTTTTTCCTAGTAGTGGGGGTGGGGGAAAGACATTTTCTAAATTGTGATTTTCATTTTTCAGACTCAAGATCCTTTTTTCTTATTTTCTTAGCTAAAAGTTTCAAAAGGCATAAATTAGTAATATTAGTAGATTTTACTTAATATCTGCCTGCAGACAGCTACATCTACTACTGATGGAAATACCCTTTGATGAAGATCATTTAATTTAACTTTAAATTATGCTAAACTCAACTCAACTGCTTAATGCTTACTGATACTAGAAAAGGATTACAGACCCCTACTGTAGCTTTGCTGTTTTACAGGGGCGGCCTGCCCCACCCCTCCGTGGGCCCGCCACCCTGCCCCCTGGGGTCCGCCCTGCCCCCTGGGGCCCATCCTGCCCCCTGGGGCCCATCCTGCCCCCTGGGGTCCGCCCTGCCCCCTGGGGTCCACCCTGCCCCCTGGGGTCCGCCCTGCCTCCTGGGGTTCGCCCTGCCCCTCATGAGAACAATATTTATTTTTAATTTGTTTAGATTTTTTTTTTTTCTGATTAAAAAAAAACAACTTAATAATCTTAATTAGCCTTATAAATGAATACAGAACACAGAATGATAGCACAGTAAGCAATTGTCCTGTTCGAAAGGGGACCCTGGACTCCATTCCAGAAAGATGCAGCACTTCGCGCATGCATTAATGTGCCCCTCAACAAGTCGAGCACCCTGCCCCTACTTAAATCAAACTAGGGGTCTGGATTATATGTTAATACTTTTTACCATTACAAAAAAAATTCATTCACATGTGCCTATCACTGAAGATTGAAAAACACCTTCTTAATTAACTTCTGAAAATGTTTGTTCTTTAAGCTCAGAAAGCTAATCTTTAAATAGTGGATGCTTACAAAGGGGTATAAACATAAGCTTTAACCATAAATCTTTTTAACTTTGTTCCTAAAAACCGATAAAGAGGGTCTTAAAGTTTGTTTAACTTCAGGTTTTTTTTTTTTCATAACTTCCTGTTTTTCACCATGATATAACAAAACAGTTATTGAACTTTAGAGTTTAGAGCAAAGAAACTTTAATGAGTAACACATGTGGTTGAACTGGTGTTAATCAGTCCCATAACAATAGGTTTGTACCAAATGTCACATTTTGAACCCAACAAATCAGATTGTTAATGGTGAATGTTTGTTGCATATAAATCATCACCTAAGAGCACACAGAGATTACAAGGTTGGTTAATGCATGTTGTAGCTTACATGTAGGTGTATTTGTTTCTTTGACAGAATATACTCCCAAATTTTTTGACGAGGGGATTATTATACCTAGTACTCCCCATAGTACCGTCGTCAGACTGACGCCAGCCGTGTTAGTATGGGTGCCGTTGGTGATGGCTGGCTGTCCGAGGAGACTACAAAATCCTATACCCTCCTATACTGTTTAAACGAGGTGTTAAAAGTATAGGAAATCTGTTTTAAGATCTTCATGAAAATGAAACCATTTTACCTTTTTTTCCACCCACAATGATTAGAATCGATGTTTGAAGCCCATCCATGTCTTCAAAAACTAATTTTAAAGTGATTTTAGTTACTTTTATCGAAGTATTTTGGGCTACTTTTCTTTCCGAAAAATTGTCTGACGAGCTCTCCAGAGTGCGGTCAAAGTTCAAAACACTGCCATTAGGGCTATAACATTTTAGCGGAGGTATTAGGAGATTATTTAGGGAAAAATTTAGATAATACTTATAAAGTACAATTATATAATCTAAATATTTTTTGATGTTTTATTTATTTGGCTTCGCACACAGATTGTTTTTAACAAAAACTATTTAAAATTATATGAACAATAAAAATGTTGTCAGCGAAAAATCAACTTGCAGTTTAGTGGAACATTCTAAAACTTATTTGCGGACGTTGAATAATTGATCACAAACGTGCAGTGAATAAGAAAATGTCGACCAAAATATGAATTTGGAGAACTTTTATCCCATCGTGGTGCTAAATAGGTAAAGATTTAGGAAATGTTTTTTGGAAAGTGTATTATTTAGACTAATTGATATAAAATTATCTAGATAGTAAGTTATTTTTCAATTATCAATTTTCTACAACCTGTGAATTTAAAAAATCCCATTGGAATTGTACATAATATATAACAACCCTCGTACGGCAATCTAATGTCAGCCCGTACTAAGGGATGTGTATAATAACTAGATTATACCCACCACCTTCACGTCATGGTTTTATTACACCATGTACTTCAAAGCCAACATAATTTAACATTGTATGAAAAAAAACAAATTGCTGTTTAACAAGAGGTAGTAGAAGTAGTAGAAATGGGACATCCACAGAACGCCCAAATTTCCTGGCAGAGGAATAGGAGTTACAACGGGCTTTAAAAAAAAAAAATCATCACCAAACTTTTAACTCTTTCTTTCTAAAGATTTTTTCCAAATTGAAATAAACACATTAGTTGTTGTGCTCCTTACAATTTCAAACAGTCAGACCTGACCTGATAAATAGGCAGGTCAGGTCAGACTTTTCCTCTTTGTTTTCTTTATTCTGAAAACCACAAGTAATTAGAATCAAATTCCCTTATCAATGGCCCCATTGTATTCGTTCTCCTGGTTGATCAGTTATTCTAAGTAAGATAAGTGGTCTCAGTATTTGCTACAGTAAGTTTGTTGTCATAATTTACTGGAACAAATTTTTAAGGAAAAGAACAAGTCATGAACACCAGGGTTGACTTGGTGTCCCCCAACAGGAGCTGTATACCTCTAACCTTGTTGTAGCACCTTTCACTGGCATCACTCCATGTCCAAAAAAGTATGTTTATGCCTCATCATGAGTATTTATAATGAACATGTAAGAATTGGCTCAGAATTCCATATCGACACTAGTACAACTGTATTAGGCCTAAATACTAACTTCTGGCTAAGTACAGCCGAAACATACTTTGCCTTACCAAAAAGTTAGGCAAAGCTTATTTTGTAAATAGGAATCATTATTGTACTAAAAGCTAAATATATGGATCAGTTTATGAGCATTAACAAACACATGAAAACATGCAAGCCATACATTTACAAATTACACTTGACTCATTAGGTTACATGTAGTAATAGGCCTAGGCCTACCGGTAGGCTACTTAACAAAACTATTTTTAAAGTGACACTCATGAGCACAGAAATATGAATGCATCCCGCAGGACCATTCATACGGGCAATCATAATGGAACTCACTACACTCATCCTTTAAAGTTAACCGTTCCTGAAATGCCTAGCCTCTTGTCTTGATTGTCTTAAATCTAAAGACAATATCACCAGCCTTTTTTTTTTCTTTAAGTTTTAAGTTGAACCTCAGGCTCACACACAACTGCTGATCAATGCATCTCACAAATTTTCTCTATCAGCTGGCTAGAGGGTGAAGACAAGTAATTGATTTTGACATCGAGGGTCTAAGCTATTGTCGAGATGGATAAGCACTTGGCAACAACTTCTCTGGGGACCCACACAAACGAGGGTCGCGGTCACATATTAGTTGCACCGACTTAGATGTACTTTTAGTCTATGTTCAAAAACATGTTAAAAAACTGGCGTATAGAGCTTCAGGAACGGTAGTGATGTGGATAATGTGGTCCAAGTGAAATATATTTTTTTTAAATTGATCTCCCTGACGCATAGGCGTACGGGCAAAACTGTGTTAAAAAAAACTGACCGAAATATTTTCTGAATAAAATTTAAAAAAATTAAGATATGAATATGATCTTTAAAAGCTTCGTTCAGTTGTTTGTCATTGTGGCAACATGAAATGTGGATTTTATGAGTATATTCATGAACTGTCTTAAATTAAAGCAAGTTTGGAGGATTCGGGCAAAAATTGTTCCCCCCCCCCCCCCCCCAAAAAAAATGAAACTGTCCCGTGCGCCTATGCAGGGTGTGTGCAGGTTTTAGGCTACAACCTGACAACAAAACCGCTAGTTCTTCTGTAAACAGAAAATCATACATCATAGGTGGATCGCGTGGGATCAAGGAATAACAATTCTCCACCTCCTTCCCCTCCTCTATCCATTTCCCCTATTTCCCTTCCCCTACCGAGACTCCTCCTCCCCAGGCTCCCACACCGTGGGGTGGACTGGCCCGCCGATCTTGGATCGGTGGGCCGCTGTCCCCTGAAGTGGAAGAGGCCACTGTATAGGCCGATAAAACAGGTACACCATCAATTTGGGCCGGTCTGTATTTAAACAATTGGAGGCAATTTCTGCACCTGGATCGGTGGAATGATTTTGGCCAGTCCGCTTCTGCTCCCACACACCTCTCTCCCCTCCGCTGAATGCCATCATCTTCCTTTGCATACCATCCTCTCCTCATCCATCCTCCCCTTTACCCATTTTACACCTTTCTCCCCTCCTCCCCCACAAAACAGAATAAATCTACTTACCAATGCACAATTGATCACATTGTTGACGCCTGGCTGGTGCTGCAAAATAAATGAAAGAGATTTTAAATAATCAAGATTTTAGAGGATCATCACCCAAAAATGTTCCGTTTGATCATAATTTTAGCATCTATATACAAACTTTTCCAAATTCATTCAGGTAGTAATATTACTGCATGAAGATTGTTTTACTGGTACTAGTAGCCTATGCGTTTCTGACATCGGAAATTAATAGTTTTTTTATGCCATAAAATCTCTGGGGAAAATACAAAAGAATACATAAAGAATTATTGATATCATGATCTCCTTAACATAAGTGACCATTTTGTTTTTGTAAAGTCCTCTTTCAGATGAACTTGCCTTATCACATTTTATAATTAAACCTATGCTTTACATAAAATTTATATTAAACCTTTACATATCATAATGATTTTTTATTACATTTTCTTGATTAGAAATGAATATTTCGGTTCAAATATCAGCTGCTTTTCCTCATAAAATGCATGGGATAGAGGACTGAAATTTGCTTACAGGAGACCGAAAGAGAGGCGCAATTTTTAGCAACTCGAAGAATTCAGCAAAGCTTTTTAAGCAGACCGTACCTACTGTAAAGATTAATAAACGACGACGCGAACACACAATTACAATGACGGGGTTCGCCTGCGTATTCGGTTATGATAGTAACAATGCTATCACGAAACGCTTAATACGACCCGGACGAAAACACAGGTACGACGTACGGACAAACATAACATCGACAACCAAGTCAATGTCCACGGCCTTTAATAACCAGTTTGTTGCGCACTGGCGTGTCTACCCAACCCAGGCTTGAACCCCGGGCCTCGTGGTCTGTAGACAGCTACACCACAGTTAGTAGACCAGATTAATAAACAATATTAGTTTCTCTCAAGGAGCAAATAGGTCACCAAAAAGACCGCCCTCACTTATGGATCTTAACCTTTTTTTTATGCAGAAGTACAAAAGCTGTACGAACAATTTCTGACGTTTTTTTTCTTTTTTTTTGGTGCCATTTCCGTGCTTTGACAAAGAATCAACAAAGTACGGGGTGATATGTCCCACCATGCCTCTAAAATGTTGCAGAAGTTGACTGGCTGCAGTACTGTTGAACCAAAGAGCTTCTACACAGCAAAGAGCTTCTACACAGTGTAGAAGCTCTTTGGTTGAACACAGGCAATTCACTGGTTTGCCATTTTTGTTCCGATTAGTGTTCCGAAGGACTATGAAATAATGTTATGATATTCTCCCATATGTATTTATGAGCAAATTATTTTACAGGATGTCAATTGAACATTATTTAACAATAAATTTGTCCCGAAATGTGCGTGTTAACGTACTAACAGGATGAGAATGTTTCCTCTCCTCTTAAGGTCACAGGTCACGAATAAATCTTTCTCAATGATCCCAGGTTCAAACAAGCAGTTCCTGGTTCAAAGAAAAACATAACTTATGTCAAAACAAATCCCTCGCCATTTGTTCTATTTGCACAGCATGCTATCTTGGTTCTGTAATTCCCATGTATTGTGTATTTATATTCAAGGTTTAAAGGTTCAGTATTTGTTTAAAATCTTTAAAATTGCTTCTTCAGTCTCCTCATGATATCTTATTTAATCGTTTTACGTAGGCATTTGGGAGCATGATATACATACAACCAGCAGATGACACGTAATTTTTTATGGGATTGGAAGAAAGTTAAAATTGACTCAACCCAGAGTCACTCTGGTGACTGACAATTTGGTACAATGACGCACATGTGAGTCACTGTTTCATATGTCAATGACTCACCTTTATCGACATTGCCGGAGGTGGGCACGTTCCCCTCCTCATTACATACAAATGCTTGTCATAATTATATAGGCCTAATATCAAAGATGTGGAAAAAATGCATGGTCAATATATTTTAACGATTATGATGAACTCTTTGATGTTTTCATGGTTTATAACATATTTTCTTCTTTCAATTTAGCTCATGTTGTAGGTCTTAATTGTTGCCGCCTGTCCATTTGCGTTTATTACGATCTTTTTCTTTCACAAATCGATCATACCTAAAGTTATCAAACTTTGTGTCAGCGTCACACAAAAGGGGTTTCACACAAAGACCAGTCGCCGTCGATGTGTGGTCAGGGCGCATCTACCAAATTGTTCGTCCCCCATGTGACACACAAATGGTTAAATAGTTAAAGTGTTGCGTTAGAGAGATGGATAAGGTTCCCTCCGTTTTTGTGCGATACTGTTCACCGCCTTCCCCCCCCCCCCCTCTCCTCCCCGCCGCTAGCAACTCACATCTCAAAATCGAAAACTTCCGAAACCTCTTGAAAGACACATGATATATATGCCTACGAGAGATCCGGGTGGAGTAACCGTCCTACGGGGGGGAAGAACTCCGTACTATCCATTACACGGTACGGGCACGACATTTGCCTTCAAAACGGTTTGTATTTTTATTGTTTAGAGCTCCGTAGTGAGAGGGGACCCATTTGCCTTTCAAAACGGTTAGTATTTTTAGTCTGCTGCGAGCTCCGAGCTCCGTAGTGAAAGGGACCTACCTTCCTTTCAAAACCCATGTAATACGATTTTGAGCTCAACATCCCTTTTAAGGGAGTTTGAGCTCAACATCCCTTTTAAGGAATTTTGAGCTCAACATCCTTTTTAAAGGATTTTGAGCTTAACATCCCTTTTAAGGGATTTTGAGCTTATGCGATGTAAAATGACTCAACAAATGGGTTCAAGTTTCGCTTCGTGCGATCCGAATAAATTTAGCATATAGAATAACATAGACTCGAAAGGTCCAGCGAACATTTCCGAAGGAATTTCCGAAGGATAAAGAACGCTGTTTTCATTTGCCAATTGGGTGATAATATCCCGTTTGGGATTTCTCCCACAGTATTGCTAAATTGAGGTATATCACTCGTAGTTGATAGCTCGTTTGGGCTACAACTTGCGTGTATACTCATTTAATAGCTCCATGGTATACTAAAGCTTTAAAACTAAAATAGTATGAAAGCGATATGTATCCATATATCGCAAATGAACAACCCAGGCTCTAAAGTTACAGTGTCTTTAAAATCACCAGAGTAGATAACAACAGAGCTGAAAGTATAACAGCTCGCTGCAAATCTGTTCTTCACAATACGTTCTTTTGCTTGGGACAGGAAAAGTGAGTCCAATTACTGATGCGTAAAATCAGGCTTATAATTTATATGTGATAGGTTTCTTAAAGGATTAGATCAGGTGTCAAGTAAGTCCATTATATCAAAGAGAACTTCAAAACAAATTTATAAAATCTGTTTAGTTATATTTCGTATATAATGATTGCCACTTGGACGTTCATTTGTGTGATGCTATGACTCATTGATTGCGATAATTAATTATTTGCTCAGAAAAATGACTGATATGTTAGCAATATGAGGAAAATATGCCATAGTTAAATAGCATGTCAAGGTTACAAGGATGTAAAATCCATCTTGATTTTATACATACAGTATTTTGCCGATAGTATGTCTGTTATGATTTTAATTTCCCTCAAAACGAAACACTGTTATTAAAGTTTGCATCATATTGTTGTTGAGGCAAGTTTTTGTAGGCTTACTTGAAAAACAGTTTTCACATATTCAAACGATATTTAAAGCTTTATTACGCAGTGGGGCAACTGGAGTTCTGGAGCCCGTGGGGATTTTGGCGCTTTGCAGCGCTGTCGGGACTGCGGTGGCAAGAGTCACTTCCCCTTGCCCTAAAGTAAGGAGAGCAGGGGCTGCCGTTTTGAAAGTTGATGGCTGACCAGGCAGGAGGTGCCCTTTAAGTTTTGAAAGTTGAGGGCGGACCGAGCTGGATGCTTCCGTTTGAAACTTATATATTCTAGGTCATTCTTAAAGTTTAAATACAAATAGAAATCCACTCACTCAATATTACATAATACATATAAGTTTATATTTACATTTAGTATTTATTTGACACAATTAAAGCATGTCATTTTACCAGGGGCACCGACGCCGTAGTGGGAGGGGAAATGGCCCAATAATTTTGTAAGCAGCAATTTTCAAAAGAAGCCTTTTGGGTAATTGTCAACATTGGTCCTAGCTTTCCAATCTCAAACACATATAGCGGGATTTGCCTACCGAAAGTGGGCGAAAGTCAAAAGTGTGTTTGTGTGTGTGGGGGGAGTGGGCGAAAGTCAAAAGTGTGTTTGTTTGTGGGGCTACAAAATCACGCTAAAATAAACACATCACCAAAAATAAGTATCCATTTGGATGAAAAGTGAGGGTGGGAAAAGTGCTCCCTTGTTCCCCTCAAATCCCGCCTATGTTTTACCTAAATAAGAACCACGGGGCAAGGTTCCTCCACTTTTTCGAAAACTGACAAAAGTGCTCCTTTCTGCCTTTTGTTAAATGAAATGTGCCCCTCAATTAAATGTCCAACCTCAAAATATATATATTGAGCTTCTCGTGCTACATCATTGATGTTCTAGTTAAGATTGCTCCGAGCTCCTTGGTGAGAGGGACCCATTTGCCTTTTTGGGAGCATTCCGAGCTCCGTAGTGAGAGGGGCTTTGGAATGACTTCGTAGCATGCTTCAAGGTGATTCTACCAGTTGCGGGGTATTCTGCAATTGTGCCAAACATAAGAACAGTTTCATGTCCATGATAGATAGAATAAAAGAATATGAGACGGATTAAGACCTGTCATTTTTGTAAGTTTTGTACATGTAGATCTACCGAAGAAAAGCAATTTTGTTTTCCAAGTGAAATAATGTAAGCATTGCAAGATTTTGCTTGCCTTAAAAACAGTTTTTTGTCAGTAAACTACCTTTGAAAGAGTATTAAAATGTGAATATCCCGACCCCTACAGGAAGAGCGCTATTGTCTCTGAGGGGGCGGTGGTGACCTTTATAATCGAAACATCGAAACGTGAATTGTAGGCTAACTTTGTTTCACTCTATATACACCTTTTTTTACTTCTTTTTTTTTTTTTAAAGCAAAAACATCTTCATTATTAAACAATATTCTGGCTGCTGATATTTTGGCTTAACTGCATAATCAAACGCATATTTTGAACACCCTTCTCGGACGTTGGAGGCTCAGTCGCAGTGGAATATCGTAATGCATTGTTTTAAAAATTATTTTTCATCGCAATTTTCCTTGAATAAATGATCAGAATCATGATATCATTCAGCTTTTGATTTTGGCCTATTTCATCATCTGATTTAATCAGTACAAAACTCGCATATTTCCAACTCGTAAAAAATTTTCGATTTTAAATAATTAAAAGAAAAGATTAGTTCAAATTAAAGGACTGAGGACTTACCCGCTAAAGTTGCAGCCAGAAACAACGGTAGAAGTAATAATCCCCGTAGCTCCATAATTGCCGAAATTGTCAAAAATACAAAACTACGAAAATTAGAATAGATACCAAAACCCTGACAAACTGGTCAGGACATCAACTGTGAAACAATTGATTTTTCAAAGTAACTTTTTCAGGGCCAGCATTAACTAAGATTCATGCGGGCTTGCGCAAGTCTGCGCCAATCAGCTGTCGGATCTTGTTTACACTTAGTACACAACCATCGGCAGGATTTGTGTATCAACCCAGTTCTTCCCGAACAAAGGGCCGCCGAGTTGAAAGTCGCTTAAACTCGGTAGTAACAGCTATTACGACTACTGCACTTCCTCCCTTCATGGTTCTATGTGTTACGTAAAACAATTTTCAATGATAGAATAGGCAAGACCTGCGGGGAAAAAAGCAAGACTAACTCTTGGAAAAGGGCTAGCTGTTTGGTTAGCTGGTAAGCAGAGGCGACAATTTTTAGGAAAGATGATATGCTCCAGCGGAAACGAAAAGACTAAGCAAGCACAAATATTGCATACTGAGCACGTTAGAATAAATCATATTCCTCGAATTTTGTGAAGTGCTGGCTTTCAATGATTAATCAGTAATGTGTAAACATATATATCTTATCGCAGATAGCCACCTTAAATTATTTAAGAACTGAATAGTTGCTTTTTCATGGGTGTAGCCAAGGGTCGACCGGCTTGTTCGACCCCCCAACAGCTCCCCAAATTGTAAAGAGGTCGAACAATTTGCTATAAAGTCCAGAAAATTTGCTTAAAGGTAGAATTTGTCCTAAAAGGTCATAAATTTTGCTATAAGGAACATACCTTTTTTTCTTTGCTCTTGAATGAAATTTAACATCCAACAATTTAAACCGCTATTTTGACATGAATTTGATAACAAAAAAGCTTTTACACCATCAGCAATATTTTTTCTACGCACCCCTGTTCCTTCCCCTCCCCTGCTCCCATTTAAAAGGCTGGACACACCCCTCTTTTTCGACACCTTCACAAGAAAAAAATACGTGCACCGTAAGTTGGGTGACGAAAAGATCAAATCAAATATACATTTGATCAAATCAAATATACATTTGAACAAATACTTAATTAACATGGGTTTTACAGAACTCATATTTTCTTATCATAAATATAATATTTATATGTTTCTTGTTAGACTCAGTGTCGTTATATGCGCTCTCAGGCGTTGCAGCATCGGGCCCAACCCAAAGAGAGGGGCCCAATTCGAAGTCCTCAAATGGGACTATGAATACATGATAAGGGGCTCAAACACCGCGATAAGGAATAAGCATGATAATGATGCTCTAGAATCGACTCAATTCAAGTTAGCTCTTAAAATGAACAGATCGTCGGAGCGAACCCCCACCGGGAACCTTATGCGACCCCTAACCACAGCGCGCGAGCTGCCCACTCCGCGATCAGATTCAACGACCGAGGCTTCGCTCGCAGGGTCTCCAACCCATCCCAGCGCCGGATCTCCACCACCAAACTGACGCCACTGGTTAGATATTGGGCGTCAAATGTTTTGTAACAATAATTGCTAAGAAATTATTTCATTCCTTTTACAGTTGACACTGTATGTGCTAAATAACGATAACGCCGGCGCCGCGGAGCAACGGAGGAGTTCACCTTCAAGCTTGTTTTTGACGTGGGCAAGGAAGAGAAGAGCCATTCATTCCACGGGGCAAGGGCACTTGAAAAATGCCCAATTACACAATTAATACAGTGTATAATTTCTTCCTTTTTTTTTTTTTCTTTTCCAAACGGTACACTCTGAAAAATGTCACACAACTTGACTTAGTCGAACGTCAAATTAACACAACATGGGGTAGGAGTGGCCTATCTGCCTATGCACCAACGACATGTGTGTCAAATCTTGGAGATATATAATCTATTACAACTCCCGTTACTCAACTCCCGTTACTCAACTCCCGTTACTCAACTCCCGTTACTCAACTCCCGTTACTCAACTCCCGTTACTCAACTCCCGTTACTCAACTCCCGTTACTCAACTCCCGTTACTCAACTCCCGTTACTCAACTCCCGTTACTCAAGCTCCGTTACTCAACTCCCGTTACTCAACTCCCGTTACTCAACTCCCGTTACTCAACTCCCGTTACTCAACTCCCGTTACTCAACTCCCGTTAATCAACTCCCGTTACTCAACTCCCGTTACTCAACTCCCGTTACTCAACTCCCGTTACTCAACTCCCGTTACTCAACTCCCGTTACTCAACTCCCGTTACTCAACTCCCGTTACTCAACTCCCGTTACTCAACTCCCGTTACTCAACTCCCGTTACTCAACTCCCGTTACTCAACTCCCGTTACTCAACTCCGTTACTCAACTCCCCGTTACTCAACTCCCGTTACTCAACTCCCGTTACTCAACTCCCGTTACTCAACTCCGTTACTCAACTCCCGTTACTCAACTCCCGTTACTCAACTCCCGTTACTCAACTCCCGTTACTCAACCCCTGTTACTCAACTCCCGTTACTCAACTCCCGTTACTCAACTCCGTTACTCAACTCCCGTTACTCAACTCCCGTTACTCAACTCCCGTTACTCAACTCCCGTTACTCAACTCCCGTTACTCAACTCCCGTTACTCAACTCCCGTTACTCAACTCCTGTTACTCAACTCCTGTTATCTGGTTATACTCAACTCAAATGTATTCAACTTCTATACATTTTTGTGCCAAAATAGCGCACTCAAACTCAATAGTATTTGTGCCAAATTTATAGCGCACTCAATGGTACATGTGGACCTGATAGACTGATCCTGGTGGCCCGTGGAGAATTTAGCCTAATAACAAACATTTTACATCGTCGTTTCTCACGGGGATCCCAAATCTCAATTTTTGCTCGGGCCCGTACATGGGGTTTACCCACCCTTTTTGTGACACTGCTCAACACGCATGTCTGATGAAGTGAGAAAGAGCTAGTACATTTCAGTGACAGTTTCGCCGGTTGCCCTTTTTGTGTGTAATCGAACCTGCATACCTAACACTTTAGACGTTTCCAGTAAAAGGTATACTTAATCATTTCATGGTGTTACCCCCTCAGCACCTCCCCCGCCACCTCATAAATTTACAACTAATGCATTATGGGTAACTAACTTGGTTGCCCCGCAACAAGGCTGTAATAAAGAAGTTATTAGTGTGTAAGTATCATCAGAGAGTGTGACGTCATTCGGCCCAGGGCCGGATTTCGATATGTGGAGGCCCATGGGTAACTTCAGGAGTAAAGGCCCACACTACTTTAATGACCGCCGTCCTGGGAGAGGGGTCTAAGGGGAGGAGGTGTACCCCTTTGAAATTTCTTGGAATAATTAAGGGTGCTTAGATGCAAAAGGGTGCAGTATTTTGTGATTTTTGAAGTAAATTTATGTTCAAGAATTTTCATTTTGTAAGCCTGTTTGCCTGCCCAATTTTCAAAAAATATTGTACAAATGAACAGGTTGCTACCACTCCTACTAATGCAACTTAACAGGTTGCTACCACATTTTTCCCTTACATTTTTTTTTTTTTCTTCATGAAATATGTGGAAGCCCCTGGTTGTGGAGGCCCATGGGCAACTGCCCACGTTGCCCATTGCTAAATCCGGCCCTGATTCGGCCTATATTTCATGTACGTAGTATAGTGCGAATGACGTTATGCTCTCTGGTATCAGGAGCTATCAATAGTCCGAGTATAGACCTATATATAATGATAATAATAGTTATAACGCTTCAGCAATTCAGCGCATTCGCATGTAAGCGGGTTCAATACGTCGTGGCGTTTTCTTCGGGTACTAAAGCTTTCCTGTTACCGGTCGAACTGACACAGTTTATTGTGATCGACGTAACTAACTAGTCATCCTTTTTCTTCAGTAATATATCTATACAAGCAAATCGATCGTTGCATGTAAACTTGACATCATGGGAAAGGTAATCTATTTTGCAACAACTAGGCCTATAGAACAGAAATTCAAACGTGACTAAATAGCTCTAAGCTGATCTACAGATCTAGAAGCTATAACGATTTCCGACCTATTCATTGTCCTCTAAATTTGGATTTCTCTATGACCATCTTTATTACCATCTCAATGACTATCGTTTGTGTTGAGCCGGAAGGCGATGCAAGGATAAGTTCAGTGGTCAAATTGCATGTTTATGCGTGTTTTTTATATGCAAATATTAAGAGGACTTCAAGAGACAGTGAAGCCTTATAAAAGAAACAAAATAGTAGTACTAAAATTCTTCTGAAAGTGAGTTAGGCATCCATTGTTGACATTTTGCACACCAAAGCATTCAAAAATCTTATTCTGTTAACATTGGGGAGATATTTAAGTTTTAAAGTTTCGTATCATTTGTGTAGAAATAACTGAAAGCAGACTAGTTGTGATGTCATAGCCTCAGATTCCTCAAAGTGTTTATGTATTCTATCATATTTTGTCCTGATTCATTCGATTTTGTGGCTTGAAAAACCATGGGATATGTCAAAAAAGTAATACAAGTGAATCTAGAAAGGGTATTTATAATATAGCACCTGAAGAAAGTTTGTAGGAAAATAATTTAAATAATGAAAAAATGAAATAAACTTTTTTTAAAATACATAAAGACTTTGAGGAATCTGAGTCTGTGACATCACATCTAGTCTGACTTCAGTCGTTTCTACAGATGTGATACCAAACTCTAAACTTGAATATCTCCTTAACGGAATAAGATGTTGCAATGATTTCTTCACCATTTTGTTTCTTTTGAAGTCCTCTTTCATATAAGATGGACATGCTTGACCACTGAACTAACCCTTTAATATTTTCTAGATGGTCAATGTTATAGATAAAGTCAAAATCGAAAAATCCATTAATACCCACATTAGGGCCGCTATAGGCCGCATCAAAATTGTGCTCTTAACACCCGATCATTAAAAGAAAATAGATCAGGTGGTCATGTTTCGTTCTCCCGAATCCGATTTGCAACGTATTCGGCCACCGTACTAAATTACATGGTGGCAGTTTTCAAGCTCCACGACGCGATTTCCGAACTCGGGTGTTTTCTGCTCAGAAAAAAAATAATATATAAAAAGATTGGTAAAACAAATTGGTAATAGTCACGTGGTGAAATTTGGCGCTTGGATATCGAGCCGATCACAGCTGTAATCCGAGCCCATAAACTCACATGAAAGAAAAGATTAGCGTGATGATCCATCAAGCCTGTCGCCTGTCGGGTAGGTTCTTGTTCACCAGGCTTGTCGGGAAGGAATTAGCAATATCGTTCTAACAGTAAAACTCCGTTTAATCACAATTTATTTTTCGAAAAAGCTGGCGGAAAAATACGGTCCTCACGGTTGGAATTGAACAGAGTTTCTCATTATGTTTGATTCTATGTCACATTCATCTTTAATCAGGACGATTTTCTAATAAAGTGATCTTTTTCTGTCTTATTCACATTGTTCACAATTTTGTTTTTGCGCCCCACCCCTTCCCGCCCCTAAAAAATAAAATTCATATATAATATATGAAATATTAAATGAATCATAGAAAACAGAGATGTCGGCTTTTTTATTCGTATTGACTTAATTATTGTTAATTTGGGACAAAAATTGTTCCAGTTTGCACCAGAAGCCTTTAATTTTGGACAAAACACCTTTAATTTTGGACCAAAAATCTAAATTTTTGGACCAAAATTCTGAAATTTTGGACCAAAAATCTTTTAGTTTGCATTTCAAGAACTGCCCGCCCTTTAGTCACACTCGATTACTATTTTTGCCGATTGCGGCATTTTATTCATATAGTAAAAAGGTTAAGGTGACCATCTGACCGGCCCTCGTAAAGTTTAACAAGTCCATTATCCATTTTGTCTGTATGTCTTTAAACATTTAAATATGATTACACAACGTTACGTTACAACACCTTTGTAAAGTAATGACTCAGTTGGATGGTGTTATGCTTGTCAGTGGCATATATAGCACGTCCCGTGATCCACGATAAATCTTGAAATGCATGGGGCCGAAAATCTTCACCACGTGTGGACCAAAAGACTTTGGGTAAATTTTAATTTTTTAGACCAAAATTCTTAAGTTTTGTACCACAGCCATTTCCCGGTTACATTACGAAAAATTGCACTAGTATGATTTAAATTTCCATGAAACGTTGCTGGTAACTTTCCTTCAGTTTTCGGGAAATCTTCAATTTTCATGAAATTTTCATATTTTCGGGAAGTTTTCTTTAATTTTAAAAAAAATTTTCTTCATTTTTTTGGAAAATTTGCTTCAATTTCTGGGAATTTGCTTACATTTTTTTTTTTTTTTTTTTTTTTTTGGGAGGGGGCCTCCCCTGCTTTTATACCCTCTGGCTATGGCATCAGAAAATTGAGACTTTCAGTCGGAACAATCATATATTTGAATCGGTTGAAATATCACCACCCCCCAGTCGTCGACCTTAGTGACACCCTTGTGACTAGCTTCTCCATTGGCGCGATCCAACCTAATGTTTATTGAGGAAAACCTGCATATGCACGGCATAACACCGCCCAATTTCATTCAATTAAATCGAGTCAAGTAACCAAAAAGATGGTAAAAGCACGTACGCTATGTCGATGACCTTTTTTCATAAATCAACTCCCATAAAAACTTTTAAAAGGAAACGATTACCGGGTAGTAGCTTTTCTCTAACTTTAAATTGATAAAACCTTGTCAAAATGAGCAACGTTATACCTGAACCCACCTAGTGGCCTAGCCAGCATATCAAATTTGAAAAGCGAGGGGAGAAGGGGTAGGGGGAGGGGGGGGGGGGGTTGTTACCGGTCCAACAATGACTTTTAATGTCAATGTCCATAAAGAAAGTACATAAGGGTGTTACTTTATTAACGGCGTTATTTCTCAACAATTAAGGGGTTTCGAACTCCCAGATCCCTTCCGCCACTAGCCCACCTCTGCCTCATTAACATGATCATTGTTAGATCCCTGCAGGCAAATTCATATTGGTATCTGTATTTTTTCATAAAAAAATTTCATGCTTCGATTTCTGATAACAGGGTATTGCCATTGCAGACAAGGCAGGTTAGATGTGCTGGATGAACAACTACCTCCTTGTTGCAATGTACAAATGTTGTAGGATATATCTTGTTTTTGTTATAGGCACAAGGATAACCCACCAAAACCATCTTTCCTTTGTTTGAACTTGACCCAAGCAATGATTAATCAAACTAACCACAATGCTGCCACAATGGTTTCAATTTGTTATTTTCGTGCAGGGGCAGACTGTTTTTTAATGCACTTAACTTGACAATCTAAATCGAGCACAATGGATCTTCTCTCCGAGGGAGTGCGTCCGCTATTAAGAAGAGTTAAAGTTTGAATTTGGAAGGTTTCATTGTATGTTAATAGTTAATACTATTGATCCCAACAAAGGAAACTTTTTATTTTAGTTAGCTAATGCAATAATGGATAGGACAAAAGCCAGAAAAACGTTCTGCGTTAAGCCTTCTGTTTTAAATTGCAATTTCT